>JANJGN010000013.1:9026672-9514172 GCA_026770705.1 Isurus oxyrinchus
GAGATCAACCCTGGTTCAATGAAGAGTGCAGGAGGACATGCCAGGAGCAGCACCAGGCATACCTAAAAATGAGGTACCAACCTGGTGAAGCTATAACACAGGACTACTTGTGTGCCAAACAGCATAAGCAGCAAGTGATAGACAGAGCTAAGCAATCCCACAACCAATGGATCAGATCTAAGCTCTGCAGTCCTGCCACATCCAGTGGTGAATGGTGATGGACAATTAAACAACTCATTGGAGGAGGAGGCTCCACAAATATCCCCATCCTCAATGATGGGGGAGCCCAGCACATCAGTGCAAAAGATAAGGCTGAAGCATTCGCAACAATCTTCAGCCAGAAGTGTCGAGTGGATGATCCATCTCAGCCTCCTCCGGAGGTCCCCAGCATCACAGATGCCAGTCTTCAGCCAATTCGATTCACTCCACATGATATTAAGAAAAGGCTGAAGGTACTGGATACTGCAAAGGCTATGGGCCCTGACAATATTTCAACAATAGAACTGAAGCCTTGTACTCCAGAACTTGCCGTGCCCCTAGCCAAGCTGTTCCGATACAGCTACAACACCGGCATCTTCCCAGCAAATGTGGAAAATTGCCCAGGTATGTCCTGTACACAAAAAGCAGGACAAATCCAACCCGGCCAATTACCGCCCCATCAGTCTACTCTCCGTCATCTGTAAAGTAATAGAAGGGGTCATCAACAGTGCTATCAAGTGGAACTTGTTTAGCAATAACCTGCTCACTGACACTCAGTTTGGGTTCCGCCAGGGCCACTCAGCTCCTGACCTCATTACAGCCTTGGTTCAAACATGGAGAAACGAAATGAACTCCTGAGGTGAGATGAGAGTGACTGCCCTTGACATCAAAGCAGCATCTGACTGAGTGTGGCATCAAGGAGCCCTAGCAAAACTTGAGTCGATGAGAATCGGGGGAAAACTCTCCACTGGTTGGAGTCAAACCTAGCACAAAGGAAGATGGTTGTAGTTGTTGGGGGTCAGTCATCTCAGCTCCAGGACATCACTGCAGGAGTTCCTCAGGATAGTGTCCTCGGCCCAACCATCCTCAGCTGCTTCATCAACGACTTTCCTTCCATCATAAGTTCAGAAGTGGGGATGTTCGCTGATGATTGCACAATGTTCAGCACCATTCGCGACTCCTCAGATACTGAAGCAGTCCATGTCCAAATGCAGCAAGACCTGGACAATATCCAGGCTTGGGCTGATAAGTGGCAAGTAACATTCACACCACACAAATGTCAGGCAATGACCATCTCCAACAAGAGAGAATCCAACCATCACCCCTTGACATTCAATGGCATTACCATCGCTGAATTCCCCTCTATCAACATCCTGGGCGTTACCATTGACCAGAAACTAAACTGAGGCAGCCATATAAATATTGTGGCTACCAAGAGCAGGTCAGAGGCTAGGAATCCTGCAGTGAGTAACTCACCTCCTGAATCCCCAAATTCTGTCCACCATCAACAGGTCAGAAGTCAGGAGTGTGATGGAATACTCTCCACTTGCCTGGATGAGTACAGCTCCAAAAACACTGAAGAAGCTTGACACTATCCAGGACAAAGCATGATTGGCACCCCATTCACAAACATTCATCCCTCCACCACCGACGTACAGTAGCAGCAATGTGTATTCACCAAGGCTCTTTTGACAGCATCTTCCAAATCTATGACTGCTATGTCTAGAAGGACAAGGGCAGCAGATAGATGGGAACACCACCACCTGGAAGTTCCCCTCCAAGTCGCTCACCATCCTGACTTGGAAATATATCGCCGTTCCTTCACTGTCGCTGGGTCAAAATCCTGGAACTCCCTCCCTAACAGCACTGTGGGTGTACCTACACCACATGGACTGCAGCGGCTCAAGAAGGCAGCTCACCCACCACCTTCTCAAGAGGAACTAGAGCTGGGCAATGAATGCTGGCTTCACCAATGAAGCCCACATCCTGTAAAATGAATTTTTAAAAATCCTCACCCCACCCTGTACACATGCCTCTCCCAGTCAAACCTAGACCTTCCTCTCCCAACACCCCAACAACCCTCCCCCCCAACCAGCACCCCACCCACCCCTGCCCTGGTACACCTTCCCCTCCAACTCACAGCTAGACCTTCCTCACCGACCATCCCTGCCGATCATCCCTAACATCCCATGGCAAAGGCCATGATGTTCCGAAGCAGTACTGATGCAGCAACGGAGACCTCCCACCTTCTGAGTGCTGCTTCGTGATGTAGCCATGCCGATGAGAATTTAACCAGCATGCCATGCACGTGTTCCTCCAGGGTCTGGTTGATGTAGGGGCTCCAGCAGCTTCTTCTCCTTGGATGGCTGTGATCTGAGCAAGGCCCTAACGGTAAGTCCCGGCTTCTGCACGTCTCCCTTGTCCAGTCGTGATCTGGGCCGGGGCGTTTTCTGCTGGCGCAATGGTAAATCTGGCATTGGGTGATGATTCCAGTCGGGCCTTACTTTGCATCCCATTACCAGGATGGAAATTGGATTCACACCAGCCTCCAGCGGCGATTAGGTTCTGTCATGGCGGACGCCATCGGATGATTGCGCTGTGCTTTCACATCGGCCTGACACCAATTTCTGCCCCCACACCAAATTGAACCGCCCCATCCACCATGACCTCCGATCCCAATGGGGCCGGACGATTCCACACCATTTGTCCTTTTTTAGCAATGTTGATGAAGAGATAAATATTGGCCTGCACAATATGTCTATTTTTTTATTCATTCATGGGATGTGGGCTTCGCTGGCTGGGCCAGTATTTATTGCCCATCCCTAATTGCCCTAGAGAAGGTGGTGGTGAGCTACCTTCTTGAACCGCTGCAGTCCATGTGGTGTAGGTACACCCACAGTGCTGTTAGGGAGGGAGTTCCAGCATTTTGATCCAGTGACAGTGAAGGAAGGTGATATATTTCCAAGTCAGGATGGTGAGTGACTTGGAGGGGAACTTCCAGTTGGTGGTGTTCCCATGTGTCTGCTGCTCTTGTCCTTCTAGATGGTAGTGGTTATGGGTTTGGAAGGTGCTGTCGAAGGAACCTTGGTGAGTTTCTGCAATGCATCTTTTGCAAGGTACACACTGCTGTTACTGTGCGTTGGTGGTGGAGGGAGTGAATGTTTGTGGATGTGGTGTCAATTAGGAGGGCTGCTTTGTCCTGGATGGTGTCAAGCTTCTTCAGTGTTGTGGGAGCTGCAGTCATCCAGGCAAGTGGAGAATATTCCATCACACTCCTGACTTCTGCCCTGTTGATGGTGGACAGGCTTTGGGCAGTCAGGAGATGAGTTACTTATTGCACGATTTCTAGCCTCTGACCTGCTCTTGTAGCCACAGTATTTATATGGCTAGTCCAGTTCAGTTTCTGGCCAATGGTAACCCTCAGGATGTTGATAGTGGGGAATTCAGCGATGGTAATGCCATTGAACATCAAGGGGCGATGGTTGGATTCTCTCTTGTTGGAGATGGTCATTCCCTGACACTTGTGTGGTGCAAATGTTACTTTACATTTGTCAGCCCAAGCTTGCATATTGTCCAGGTCTTGCTGCATTTGGACATGGACTGCTTCAGTATCTGAGGAATCATGAATGGTGCTGAACATTGTGCAATCATCAGTGAACATCCCCACTTCTGACCTTATGATGAAAGGAAGGTCATTGATGAAGCAGCTGAAGATGGCCGGGCCTAGGACACTACCCTGAGGAACTCCTGCAGTGATGTCCTGGAGCTGAGATGACTGACCTCCAACAACCACAACCATCTTCCTTTGTGCTGGGTATGACTCCAACCAGCAGAGAGTTTTACCCTTGGTTCCCATTGACTCCAGTTTTGCTAGGGCTCCTTGATGCCACACTCGGTCAAATGCTGCCTTGATGTCAAGGGCAGTCACTCTCGTCTCACCTCGAGTTCAGCTCTTTTGTCTATATTTGAACCAAGGCTGTAATGAGGTCAGGAGCTGAGTGGCCCTGGCGGAACCCAAGCTGGGCGTCAGTGAGCAGGTTATTTCTGAGCAAGTGCCAATTGATAGCACTGTTGATGACCCCTTCCATTACTTTACTGATGATGGAGAGTGGACTGATGGGGCAGTAATTGGCTGGTTTGGATTTGTCCTGCTTTTTGTGTAGAGGACATACCTGGGCAATTTTCCACACAGCCGGGTAGATGTCAGTGTTGTAGCTGTACTGGAACAGCTTGGCTAGGGGCACGGCAAGTTCTGGAGTACAAGTCTTCAGTACTTTTGCAGGAATATTGTCAGGGCCCATAGCCTTTGCAGTATCCAGTGCCTTCAGCTGTTTCTTGATATCACGTGGAGTGAATCAAATTGGCTGAAGACAGGCATCTGTGATGCTGGGGACCTCCGGAGGAGGCCGAGATGGATCATCCACTCAACACTTCTGCCTGAAGATTGTTGCAAATGCTTCAGCCTTATCTTTCGCACTGATGTGCTGGGCTCCTCCATCATTGAAGATGGGGATATTTATGGAGCCTCCTCCTCCAGTGAGTTGTTTAATTGTCCACCATCATTCACGACTGGATGTGGCAGGACTGCAGAGCTTAGATCTGGTCCGTTGGTTGTGGGATCGCTTAGCTCTGTCTATCACTTGCTGCTTATGCTGTTTGACATACAAGTAGTCCTGTGTTATAGCTTCACCAGGTTGACACCTCATTTTTAGGTATGCCTGGTGCTGCTCCTGGCATGCCCTCCTGCTCTCTTCATTGAACCAGGGTTGATCCCCTGCCTTGATGGTAATGGTAGAGTGGGGGATGTGCCAGGCCATGAGGTTACAGATTGTGTTCGCGTACAATTCCGCTGCTGCTGATGGCCCACAGTGCCTCATGGTTGTCCAGTTTTGAGTTGCTGGATCTGTCCAAAATCTATGTTATTTAGCATGGCGGTAGTGCCACACAACATGATGGAGTATATCCCAATGCGCAGCCGGGACTTCGTCTCCACAATGACTGTGTGGTGGTCACTCCTACCGATACTGTCATGGACAGATGTATCTGCAGCAGGCAGGTTGGTGAGGATGAGGTCAAGTATGTTTTTCCCTCTTGTTGGTTCCCTCACCACCTGCCGCAGACCCAGTCTAGCAGCTATGTCATTTAGGACTCAGTCAACTCAGTCAGTGGTGGTGCTACCGAGCCACTCTTGGTGATGGAGATTGAAGTCCCCCACCCAGAGTACATTCTGTGCCCTTGCCACCCTCAGTGCTTCCTCCAAGTGGTGTTCAACATGGAGGAGCACTGATTCATCAGCTGAGGGAGGGCAGTACGTGAAAATGAGTGGAGGTTTCCTTCCCCATGTTTGACCTGATGCCATGAGACTAATGCCGGTGGGACAGGACACACCCATGGATGGTGATGGTGGGACATTATCTGTAAGGTATGATTCCATGAGGATGACTATGTCAGGCTGTTGCTTGACTAGTCTGTGAGACAGCTCTCCCAATTTCGGCATGAGCCCCCAGATGTTAGTAAGGAGGACTTTGCAGGATCGACAGGGCTGAGATTGCCATTGTTGTTTGCAGTGCCTAGGTCAATGCCGGGTGGTCCATCTGGTTTCATTCCTGTCGTACAATATCCTATTTACAAAGAAATTTTGTTAAATTTATATCAAACCTTAGTTAGGCCACAGTTGGAGTAGAGTGTACAATTGTGGTTTTCAAATTATAAAAAGGATACAGAGACACTGGAGATGCTGTGACAATTTAAAGTGTGATAACAGAACTGAGAACTTCTGTCCATCAGAAATAAATGTACAGGCTGGAGCTCTTTGTAATAAAAAAGAAAAGACTGAGGGGTCACCTGATAAACGTCTTTACAGGAGTTGATATGGCAGGCATGGTGAAGATATTTCCAATTGCTGGGCAGTGAGACCCTAAACTAGAAGCCATCAATATAGGAAAGCCTCTAATAAATCCAATCAGGAATTCAGGAGAAACTTCTTCAGCCAGAGAGCGGCTGGAAGCTGGAACTCACTACCACAAGGAGTGATCAAGGTGAATGGCGTGGATGTATTTTAACCATTACTACTTACCCTCACAGGTAACCCCTCAGCAATAGAAAAGGTCTCCACACTTAAGTCTTTTGTGATAGGTGAAACTGTTCAGTTCTCAATAGTGTGTTACCCCAAGAGTAATTAATGAACAATTAACTCAGTCCATGCTCCATGTTCCCTTTTATTTATTGCTTTATTTCAAAGTGTTGATTTATTACTCTTTAGAGCTTTCATTATTCTTCTTAATTACTTGTTCCTTTCTTTGTCTCCCAGAACCCTAGACTTGTAAAATTTAATTTCATTTATCATAAATCAAACCCGCCCTCACATGTTCATACATAAACAAGGTTAGATCAGGCAGTCGTAGCTTTCATTGAGTATCACTCTATGTTCAATGTTATGCTCCTGAAATACTTTTGAAATATTATCCACTTTCCAGCTTATTAAGCCTAATTATTTTTGTTGTCCTTTTTTGCTTCACCTAATTATTGGTCCTGATCTCGCCCAATATCCTCATTATTTCAACAATACAACATAGGTATAACTCCAGCACTTGGTAAGTCTATTATTGATCATTAATCAGTCATTAGTAATAGAGTAATCTTACAACATGAAGATTACACACATTTCATTTTTAGTGCTCGGATCTCACTTTGAAATATAAAGCTGTTCTATCTTCTGATTCTATCATTTTCACTGCTTTTCGATTTCAATATAATTGAAAAACAATAAAATTTGTATACATTTCTTAAAGGCTTAATTGTTATTTGTCATATATTTTTCAGCCTTGCAGTAATAATTACAGTGTAGTGGTTTCAATATTTAATCTTTGCATTGGAACATAGCAGCTGGAGGAGACCATTGAGCCCTTCAAACCTCTCCTGCCATTCATTTCGATCATAGTTTAGCTGTATCTTAAGTCCTTCTAACTGCCTCGTTTCGATGCCTGTGCCCATCAAAAATCTATCAACCTCTCTGTTTGGAAATTTTCAATTGATTCCCAAATTCAACAGCTTTTTGGGAGAGAGAGTTGCAGGTATCACCAACCTTTGTGTGACGAAGTGCTCTCTGACATTACCCCTGAATGACCTGGCTCTCGTTTTAAGGTTGTTGGCTCCCCCCACCAGGTGAAAGAGTTTGGTTTTATCTACGCTATTGAATCCTTCAATCATCTGAAATATGTCAATTAAATCACCCATTAAACCTCTATGCTAAAGGAAATACAAGAGTTGACTCATTGTTCCTGTTTAGTCTGCCTATACCAAGGCCAATGGATGGTGGATTCCAAAAGCCCTTCAGCCTTTCACACAAACATTGATCCGCTCAAACTAAACAGTTAACGGCTACATCAGAATGTCCAACACCCACTCCCTCCATCACCAAAGCACAGTAGCAGCAGTGTGTATCATCTACAAGATCCATTGCAGGAATTCACCAAGGGTCCTTCAACAGCACCTCCCAAACCCATGACCTCTACCACCTAGAAGGACAAGGGTAGCAGACACATGGGAACGCCACCACCTGGAAGTTCCCCTCCAAGCCACTCACCATCCTGACTTGGAAATATATCGCCGTTCCTTCACTGTCACTGGGTCAAAATCCTGGAACTCCCTCCCTAACAGCACTGTGGGTATACCTACTCCACATGGACTGCAGCGGTTCAAGAAGGCAGCTCACCATCCACCAGCTGTAAAGTTGGGGTCAGGTGCTCCTCCACCTGCCCTGAAAGCCACCACCCACTTTCACGTGGTTCAGGCAATTAGCCGCCTGATGTCAAGCCTTCCGCAACCCCTCCCCCCCCAAACTCCACCCTCCCATCCTCTACCCTCCACCCTCCATGAGGCAGGTTGTCCCACCCCCAAGAGCTGCTGGTCACTGCAAGGGTGGGAAGCTCTTCAGTCCCAGTAGCACCACCAGAACTAGTGGCTACTTCTGGGACTGCAGCAGTCCGCAGGTCAGCAATGACCGAGCTGGCCCAGGGTGCAGTGGGTCAAGACTCACTGGTGCCAATCAGGCAGGCCCTGACAAGGGTCGGGGTTGGGGGGGTCAATCACAAGGGAAAGGGGTCTTCCTGGGGGGAGCTAGGCACTGGAGAGGCCCTCTGTGGGCCACAAGATAGCCAATCAGGAAGGGCCCCCACCTCAAGTCCCAGGTTTTACAGGGTGGCCTCCATAGGCGGTGGTGCCTATTCGCAGCTGGTAAAGTATCAGCTGCAGCAGGAAGAACAATAGCTCTGGTTACCACTGCTACCGAGGCATTGCGGTATGTCCGCCAACATCTTCCTCAGCTGAGGGGGCGATAAATGGAAGATAAAATAGCCTAAATAATTTCTTATTTAAAAAAATAAAAGCGCAAACGTAGATACATCATAGTCAGAAAGTTAGTTACTTTTAAATTTCATTTAGCTTACTTTGGTATAATAACTGTAAGAGTGGGTTTGGCCTATGTGTAAAGAACTCAGTGTAAGTCTGCACAATCTAATGCACACACATTTACAGATGAGATACTGGGCGAGTAATTCATTACCGCCAGCCAATGACGCACAGTGTGAGTTCATAGCGCATCTTGGCCGCTAGAGAATTTCAATTCATTTTTGTGAAGTTAGAGATCAGTGAAAATGTCCATGAGGTTGTCAGATTGTCATGGAAACCCAAATGGTTCTTTAACGTCCTTCAGGGGAGGAGGCCTGTCAGCCCTACACACTCTGGCCTATCCATCCTCAACACGCCGCTCAGTTGTCTCAAACTCCTACAAACATGGACAGCAGCAGTTCAGGAAGGCCCACCACCACCCTCTCTGAACAATTCGGCTTGGGCTATAGATACTGGTCTCATCAACAGCACCCATATCCTGAGAATGGATTTTAAAAGAATCTATTAAGAATGAATAGCACTTGTTGGGGGGGGTGGGGGGTGGGGGGTGGTGTTGGGGGCAGCGCCGCACAACAACGCGCATTTTTAAAGTATCTTTAATGTCAAAAGATGTCCACGTGTGCTTTACAGAAGCAATTGTCATGGTGAACTGCCTAAGGGGAGGTCCTCTGCTCATTTCTCCATGCCTGGTGTTCTTCCATTTTCATCTTAAGTTGCCTGTAAAAGCCTCCCATTTTCAACTTCAATGAACCATATTCCTGAGGGAAAAGAATACGTGTGGTGATTTCCTCTTACCTTCCTTACGTCTGCATAAAGGAGACACATCTTCTCGAACCATCCTCCTATCCCTCAAGGGTCTTGGAGTGATTGTCAGACAACGTTTGACACCAAGGCACATAAGAAGATATTAGGGTAGGTGGCCAAATGCTTTGTCCAAGTGGTAGAATTTAAGGAGTGTTCTAAAGGAGGAAAGAGAGGTGGAGACATGGAAAGGCTTAGAGAGGGAATTCCAGAGCTTGGGGCCCGAGCATATGTAGGCACAGCCAGCAATGGGTGCAATGAAAATCAGGGGATGGGTAAGGCACGGGTGTTTAAGGCACACAGTTACATTTCTGTAGCTGCTCTACAATTTGCAAATTGCCTAAGAGCGGTACCGAGCTCTGACATAATGAAGCAGTTTAATTCTCAATCAATTTTATTTTATCTCTGAAAAATAGCACTTTGAGCTGTCCCATTGGTCAGATCAGTGGGGATTCTAGTTCAAACAGTGATACATTTCGTAAACAAGTCAAGGGAAATTAATTGGAAACTAAGATTTCTTTGGACAAATAAGCTATTAATGCATGCAAATAACATACTTAATTGAGTTGTGGTGGCCGGTGAAGCAATGGGATAAAAATGTTGTACTGCAAACTCGAGAGTGATTAGGAAATTTAAAAAATACTTGCACAAATAAAAATAATATCGGAGCATTTTATGATATCCAATGGGCTACCACATATTTTAATATACTCCTATATTAAAATGCTATCAGTGTTTACAGGTCAGTTTTCAGTTAGGCATCATTGAGGCCACATTTTTGGTCTTAATGTGCATTGCCCATTATAAATGTTTCTCTGTATCATATTTTAATTCTTGATTATGAAGCCAATGCCTTAGTCAGCTGTTTCTAGTATTAAGAACAGAAACCTGGCAACAACCACAATGGCCTTTCTCCAATGCTCAATTGTGCTGGTCATCTCTCTGTTGTTAGCCCTTCTATGGCCAACCCACTGCCAAACCTGCTTTTAGACACTAAGCCAACCACTCTGAGGGATGGCACTGTTGACAAAGGCTCAACTGGCTTCATAAATCAAAAAAAAAAGAAAGACTTGCATTTATATAGCGACTTTCATGACCAGAGGCTGTCCCAAAGTGTGTTACAGCCAATGAAACACTCTTGAAGTGCAGTCACTGTTGTAATGGAAGAAACATGGCAGCCAATTTACACACAGCAAGCTTCCACAAACAGCAATGTAGTAACGACTGGATAATCTGTCTTTGTGGTGTTGATTTAGGGATAAATATTGGCCAGGACACTGGGGAACACTCCCCTGCTCTTCTTCAAGATAACGTCATAGGATCGTTTATGTATGCCTGAGAGGGCAGAGGGGGCCACAGAGTTTTTGACAAACAACAGCATTAAGGATTATAAACCAAAGACGCGTAAGTGGCGTTAAAATAAGATCAGCCATAATCTAATGGAATAGAAGAACAGGTTTGAGGGGCTGAATGGCCTCCTCCTATTCCTATGTTTCAGTGATTAGAGAATTTCTTGAACTTCACGCTGATTGCGATAGAAAGGCAGTCAGCTATTGTAGACTCTTAATCACTGTGCAACAGAAGTGGCTCTCCATGGCTGTGAAGTCTATGTGTTACGGTTTGACTGAGCCCTGCAGTAGTTTCTAATTATCAATTAAAACAATTTGTGGAACATTACTGCCTAAATAATTCACAAAAAATGATGACATGCAAAGAACAAATATTTAGAATTAGCAAACGTTTTGCAATAATTCTGTACACCCTCACTTAGGCAACATTGAAAATTATTGTGAGTGATTTCCCTGCATCTGTGACTGTTTTAACATGGAGCAACGAAAGGTGTTAAGACAACGGCCAGAGTTTCAGGGAGCTTTGCACCGTAACTGCGGTGTGAGAATGGTGCTGCTCCAAGGAAATTTGGACATATGGTGAAAAAGAGCAAGGGAGTTATCCGCAATGACCTAGGGCCAATACTTACCCCTCATCAGCATTGCCAAAATTGATTATCTGATCATTATCACAGTGCTGTTTGTGGGGAATTTGCTGTGTGCAAATTGGCTGCCGTGTTTACAGCAGTGCAGGACTTCAAAAGTACTTTGTTGGCTGCACAACACTTGGGACATGCTGAAGCCATAAAAGATGCTAAATAACTCCAACTTTTTCTTTCTTCTATAGCTAAATTCCCTCAATCATTTCAGTTGTATGGTGTTGGTTACATCTTGGCAGGTTTGATGAAGTTTTCGTAGTCATATGTAGGTTAACTGCAAGTCTTTATTGACTCTTAGAACTATTTACAGATATACAGTAAAATGTACAAGCTAGGAGCTGTGTTCATGCTTGGCTGGTACACACAACTCTGTCCAACACTAGACTGACCCTGAGTACGAGTTATGTGCATCTTACATCACTGTGTAGGCTGTACTGTACTCAGTCCCACATTAATCCTATATGTACCAGACCTTTATACTACACCTCCCTCCTAGTCTTTATCCAATGTATTTTAAGCAATTATAATTTACCTTATGTCTTACATTGTTATTGCTGACTGCTGTTTGGACTCTTGCAATTCATTTGCTAAATCCTCAATGCGTTTCTTCGAATTCTTCTTTTCTGCTTTCATAGTCTGGATTTACTCTTCCACACTGCACATCTCAACCTTCACATTGTTCAGACTGGACCAAAGTTCAAGAAGTTCATCAGTTTTGGTTGTTAATTCTGCTTCCTAGCAACTGGTCTGTTGCATCAGCAATTCTTTCTCCTGTTCCAAGCATTTTGCACATTGTTTACTGGAAATTTCTGGTGCTTGAAGATCTATCTTTCCTGAATTTGCTTCTACAAGTTCATCATTTAAGCGTTTCAAGTCCTCTGTCTACTTTCTGTGAGTGACATTCCAGTGTTCTCATCAGTATTTTTTCTTCATAGACTCATCTTTCGTACGTGAAAGTTGGTTCTCAACGCTGATCAGTTTTCTTTAGCAGAGTATAATTCCTCTGCGCTATTGTTCATGCTCACATTCTGTAATTGCACTTCTGCCAATTGTTTTTGAGACTCTTCATGCTTTTTTTTTGAGAAGTTTTATTTTCTCTTGCCATTCTAGATTCTTGATTTCCATTTCTTCTTATATCTCTTTGGAAATATGTTGCTTTCTCAAGTTTTCTTCTAAACATCCAACCAGTTTCTTCAGCTCTGCAGCCTCTTCCTTGTACCTCTTGGCTTCCTCCTGGAATATCGAACATTCCTGAGTCTTCTGGTTCTTCCATCCTTTCACAATGGAATTAAATTCATTTTGTTTCACTTGGCAATTTCCCAGAGGAACAACCTTTGACCTGAAGGATCCTTGCAGCATGTGAAGGTCCTTCAGCAGGTTTTCCCTTTCTTTGCAAGGTGCAATTACTTTGTCTTGAGTTTCCTTGTAATTTAACAGAGTCTCGAGATTGCCCTGGTGTTCCGCCTTCCTGCAGTTCAATGTAGTCTTTATTCCTTCATGCTGCTGAAGGGCTATTTGCTGTTTTTGAATTTGATCCTGAAGGACAATTAGCTATCTTTCAACTGTTTATTTTCTTGTTCAGCTCTTACTTTCTCAATCTGCACTTCAATGCATTGCTCTGTCACTACCGGATAGTTCCAACACAGCTTTTACTGAAGTAGCATTCAATTCCTTTTTTAACTCATTGTATTTTTCCCATGGCATGTATTGGTTCCTCAGAGATCCTTTAAAGGACACAGCTTCTTTGAGTACCTTTTTTGGCTGCTGTTGTGCCTGGCTGTACATCTGGTTGAGTTTTCCCAACTCCTGCTTCAATATGCCAACTGTGGAATTCAGGGTTGTTGTTTCCGACTGGTACCTTTGTGATGCCTCAGACATTCGCTTGTTTTGATCTAGAACAGTTTGATGCATTTATGTCTTTAGTTTATCGTGATTATTCAAAGGTACAAACTCAGCTTGAATCTTCCAGTTCAGTTTCAATACAAACATTTACCAACCTTACTTCATTTTCCTTTTGCAGGATTGTTTATTTTGGATTTTATTGGATAGCTCTCCTTCATTCACAGTCAGAATTCCCGCTCCATACTGCCACTTGTTGTTGCAGTTTGGGTAATGTGTTGGGCTTCCCAAAAAGGTATATTTTCAGAATTTCCAGAAAATTATTGGACTCTCTGGTGCCCTTGTGTGGTTTACTCAGGTAATGTCTTTTTCCCCTTTTGTAGCTTTACTGGGGATTTTCTGTTCCCCTTTTTAAGCTATGTCTGCTCCACAATTAAAATATTTGTCAAAAGCTTTTCATATTTCATCGAAGGTGCTTGAGGACTCATCAGTGCACTGCATTAGGATTACTTCATCTGCAAGTTCAACAAACAAGTATCAAAAAGTCACAACAAAAACAGAAAATGCTTTAAAAACTCAGCAGGTCTAGCAGCATCTGTGGAGAGAGAAAAACAGAGTTAATGTTTCGAAATGTTAACTCTGTTTCTCTCTCCACAGATGCTGCTAGACCTGCTGAGTTTTTACAGCATTTTCTGTTTTTCTGTTTTTCTTTCAGGTTTCAAGCATCTGCAGTGTTTTGCTTTTATCAAAGTATAAAAAGGTATTAATCTGGACTTTTTCTGATTTTCTACTTACAGCTGATGTACCCTGGTAATTCAAATATTCTCTCCTCCAGGTCATTCAGTATAGTGATTGATTTGGGCTTTGTATATGTCTGAATTTGTTTGGAAGTGTGGAATTCTGATCCATGGTCAAATTTTTAAAAGTGTCAGTTCTGCTTTAAGAGCTTTCTGAATGTCAAGATGACATCGCTGCTCACTTGCAGATAAAGGGACTTCCTGTGTTTGCTGGTTTTAGCAGGCTCCACCATGACGGCAATTGCGCTCAGGTGGAAAAAATATTCCAACAATGGCTGCCTGCTGAGTTCTCTAGCTCAGCGTTTCTCTTCAAAGTCACAAATCTGGTGAATTTGAGCTTTTGCTTGCTTTTTGCTGAGCTGAACAATTGTGACATTCCCAAGATTCCCATTGCGACGGGCTTCTTTCAAGCTGCACTCCTGACACCGAGCTACTTTAGAGATTTCTCAGGACTTGCTGCAGCCTCTGAAGCTAGACTTCCAAAGGGGATTCAGTGGCATCTTCTCTTCTGCTGCAGTGGAGTTTTAAATCTCTGCCTTCAGTTTCCAAGCCTTTCTTTGGAGCTTTGTGTTGGTGATTTTTCCCTCTGCGTCACTGCTACTGGAGCTTCTTTTCAGGCTAGACCGCTTTGCTGAATTTTTCTCAGTCTTCCAGCATTTCAGTTTGCCTCTGCATTTTAGTGTGGTTCTGGGATTTTTTGGCGAGCACGTTGCACTGTCTGATCCACAGCAGGTGCCGACGGGGACTTCCCAGGCTTCTGGCGTTCAGAGGACTGTTGGAGGCCAGCAATCTGCTGAGTCTGAGTCAGATGAGGAGCCTCTGAAATCGCTCATACCTCAGTTGCTGGAGCTGCAAAGGCAAGCCTGGGAACATCAGGAAGGGATGTCCGCTGCACTCCTCAGATTGTAAGGCTCATTTTGGCTCTTCAGTGGGGTGAACGGAAGCTCCAGCTGCCCCTTCTTCCTCAGGAGCTGCTCCCTTCTCTGCCCAGCCAGCACTTCCATTGCTCTCTTCTCCTTCATCTCTGCTCTCTGTAGGCCATGAGTCATACAGCTAGGTGACGAGTCTCCATGCTCCTGATGTACTCCTCCTGCAGGATGAAAGACAGAGATGCATGGATTAGCACGGATTAGCTTGAGTGTTCTAAGAACCTCGCTTGGTTAAATCTGAAGGCCCCTTAATGCACCCCAGAGATAGCTGGCCACACATAGATGGCCAGAGTTTAGCATGCTGCATGGCTGTCCAAAACTCCACCTTCCTCTGCCCCACTCCACCTGACTGACTGGCAACAGATTTACTCACTAGACTTCATACAGTGCTCTCATCTCAAGCGCAGGGATTCTCTTAACACATGCTGCAAGGCTGCATTGTTAGCTTGAACAATGGGAGAGACTGGTCCAAACTGGGAGAATGACATTGTAAGGGGCTGCAATCGCCTCCACCAATGACTGCCCCATGGCCAGCTTTGTCCTTTTCCAAACTACCCTAAATGTTACCGAGTTATGATCACTATTCCTGAAATGCTCCCCCATTGACACTTCTCACCCCAGGCTGCATGTGAGGCAAGGGAGGAGATTGCAGGGACTCTGACACTAATTTTCTTTGGCCACAGGAGAGATGCCAGGGGACTGGAGGACAGTGAATGTGGTACGATTATTCAAGAATGATAATAGGGATAAACCAGGTAATTATAGGCCAGTGAGTCTAACATCAGTGGTCGGGAAACTATTGGAAAAAAATTCTGAGGGACAGGATTAATCTCCACTTGGCTGGGCAAGGATTGATCAGAGATGTAGTGCGCATTAATGATTTAGGCGTGAATATAGGAGGTATGATCAGTAGGTTGGCAGATGACACAAAAATTGTGGTGTCGTAAATAGTAAGGAGGAAAGCCTTAGAGTACAGGACAATACAGAGATGGGTTGGTAAGATGGGCAGAGCAGTGGCAAATGGAATTTGATCCTGAGAAGTTGAGGTGATGCATTTTGTGGGGATTAACACGGCAAGGGAATACACAATGAATGGTAGGACCCTAGGAAGGACAGAGGATCAGAGGGACCTTGGTGTACATGTCCATAGATCCTTGAAGGCAGCAGCACACAAAGATAAGGCAGTTAAGAAGGCATATGGGATACTTGCCTTTATCAGCCAAGGCATAGAATATAAGAGCAGGGAGGTTATGCTGGAGCAGTATAAAATGCTAGTTAGACCACAGCTGGAGTACTGTGTGCATTTCTGATCACCACACTATAGGAAGGATGTGATTGCACTGGAGAGGGTGCAAAGGAGATTCACCAGGATGTTGCCTGGGCTGGAGTTTTCAGCTATGAAGAGAGACTGGATAGGCTGTGGTTGTTTTCCTTGGAGCAGAGAAGGCTGAGGGGGGGAGGACCTGATAGAGGTATACAAAATTATGAGGGGCATAGATAGGGTAGATAGGAAGAAACTTATCCCCTTAGCGGAGGTGTCAATAACCAGGAGGCATAGATTTAAGGTAAGGGGCAGGAGGTTTAGAGGGGATTTAAGGAAAAATATTTCTCCCAGAGGCTGGTTGGGATCTGGAACCCACTGCTTGGGGGTGGTGGTAGAGGCAGAAACCCTCAAAACATTTAAGAAGTATTTAGATGAGCACTTGAAACACCTTAGCACACAGAGCGACGGGACAAGTGCTGGAAAATGGGATTAGAATGGTTAGGTGCTTGACAGCCAGCACAGACACAATTGGCTGAAGGGCCTGTTTCTGTGCTGTATAACTCTATGACTAAACTGCCAGCATGTTATGGGGTGTTGAGCATCTCGCTATGTTTGATGAAGTCTTTGCAGTCATACATAGGTTAACTGTAAGTCTTTATTGACTCTTAGAACTATTTACAAATATACAATAAAGGGTTCAAGTCAGGAGCTGTCTCCATGCTTGCTAGTACACACAACTTTGTCCAACACTTAACTGACCCTGGGTGTGGGTCATGTGCCTCTTACATCACTGTGTGGGTGGTATTACACTCAGTCCCATATTAACCCTATATATGCTAGACCTTATACAATGATTTGTGTCTCTTTGGAGATCAGTCTGCTGAAGCCTGTAGTTCATTACTTAGTGAGTTTTCCTGCTGTTACACCAGCAACGTCTTGGCATAGATTTATGCTCCAAAGCTTGAGGTTACCTAATATCAGGCATGACTGAGGTTTCTAGAATATGATGGCAATGTTCACAAAATCACAGAATTGTTAAAGTAGAAGGAGGCCATTTGGCCCATCATGTCTGCACTGACGCTTTGAATAAGCAACTCACCTAGTTCCAGTCTCCTGCCTTCTTCTCAAAAGGCTGCACCTTCTTCCCTTTTAGATAACAGTCTGGTTCCCTTTTGAATGCTTCGATTGAAGCACCACACTCTCCAGCAGGGCATTCCAACTTGCTTTCCAACTAACCGCTTGCTGCATAAAAAAATTCTCTTTATATCAGTATCACTTCTTTTACTAATTACTTTAAATCTGTGCCCTCTTGTTCTTGACCCTTCGCGAGCAGGAAAGAGTTTCTTCCTATCTACTCTGCCAGACTCCCCATGATTTTGAACACCTTTATCAAATCTCCTCCCAACCTTCTTCTCTCTAAGGAAAACAGTCCTGACTTCTCCAATCCATCTTCTTAACTGAAGTTCCTCATCTCTGGAACCATTCTTATGAATCTTTTCTGCATCCTCTCTAATGCTTTTACATCCTTCCTAAAGTGAAAAGCTCAGAACTGGGCGCAGTACTCTACCTGAGGTCAAACTAGTGACTTATACAAATTCAACATAACCTCCTTGCTTCTGTACTCTAATCCCCTATTAATAATGCCAAGAATACTTTCTGCTTCATTAACTGCTCTCTCGACCTGTCCTGCCACCTTCAATGATTTATGCACATATATACCCAGGTCCCTCTGCTCCTGTACCCCCTTTAGAGTTGTACTCTTTATTTTATATGTCTGTCCATGTTCTTCCTCTCAAACTGAATCTCTTCACATTTCTCCGCATTGAACTTCACCTCTCGTCTGTCTGCCCATTCCACCAGCCTGTCTTTGTCCTTTTGAAGTTTTACACTATCCTCCTCACAGTTCACAATATTTCCAAGTTTTGTATCACCTGTAAACTTTGAAATTATGTCCTGTACACCAAGGTTTTTGTCATTAATATATATCAAAAAAAGCAAGGGTCCCAAAACTGATACTGGGGAACTCCACTACAAACCTTCCACTAGCACAAAAAATATCCATTAACCACTGCTCTCTGTTTCCTGTCACTCAGCCAATTTCTTATCCAAGTGTGTACTTTCCCTTTCATTCCATGAACTATAACTTTACTCACAAGTCTGTTGTGTGGCACTGTATCAAACATCTTCTGGAAGTCCATGTAAACCATATTAATAGCATTGCCCTCACCAACCATCTCTGCTACCTCTCCAAAAAACTCAAGCAAGTTAGTTAAACATGTTTTTCTCTTAAGTAATCCATGCTGGCTTTCCTTAATTCACCCACATTTGACCAAGTGACTATTAATTTTGTCCCAAATTATTGTTTCTAGAAGTTTCCCCACTGTCAAAGTTAAACTGACTGGCCTGCAGTTGCTGGGCTTATCTTTATATCCTTTATTGAACAACGATGTAATGTTTGCAATTCTTCAGTCCTCTGGGATCACGCCTGAGTCTAAAGAAGACTGAAAAATTGTGGCAGTGCCTCTGCAATTTCTACTCTCACTTCCCTCCATATCCTTGGATGCATCTCATCCAGTCCCGGCGCCTTATCAACTTTTAAGTACAGATAACCTATCCAACACCAACTCCTTTTCAATTTTAAACCCATCTAGTGGCTTAATTGTCTCGTCTTTCACCATGGCCTGGGTAGCATCTTCTTCATTCATAAAAACAGATGCAAAGCATTCATTTACTACCTCAGCTATGCCCTCTGCCTCCATGTGTAAATCCCCTTTTTGATCCCTAATCAGCCGTTCTCCTCCTTTTATTATTATTTGCCTAGGGAAGACTTTGGGATTCCCTTTTATGTTAGCTGCCAGTCTCTTTTCATACTCCCTCTTTTATCCTCTTATTTGCTTCTTCACCTCCCCCCTGAACCTTCTATGTTCAGCTTGGTTTTCGATCGTATTTTCTAGCGTTCGCCTGTCAAGTTTTAGCATTTTCCTTATTAAGACCTGTCTGGACTTAACCAAAGTGTATCACGTGGTTATAATGTTAATATTAATAGACATTAACTGGACTTGAGAAAAACACAACCACACCAAAAGGAAAAAATGAAAAACGTGTGGAGGGAACCATTTCTATTGCAGACTAACGGTCTGACTGAACACACACAGAAGGCTTTCAATGCGCTAATATACTGTCAACATCAATATTATTCTGGAGTGGAACCCTGAACCTTGATTACCTTCAATCCAGATAAAGAAACTATTTGTGGCATTGTAAATATATCGTGACCCAAAGACTAATGGACTGTGTAGAACAGGTCTTCTGAATCAGTGCGATTGGCATCATGGATTGATTGTCTTGTAAATTGAGAATACATCCTAATTAACACAGAGTATCTATGTCGTACATATACAGATATATTTGTCGGTATCAATATGTCTACGTACACTGATATATGTGTGTGTACTTCGGTATATACATGTATAATTGGCAAAAGAACAATTAACAATATGAAGAAAACATTTTTTTTTTGGTTGAGCAAATTGTTGGTCTGGAAGAAAGAGCGGTGGAAGCAGATTCAATAGTAACTTTTAAAAGGGAATTGGATAAATACTTGAAGGGGAGAAATTTAAAGGACCATGGCATACAAGGCTATGGGCCTGGTGCTGGAAAATGGGATTAGAAAGGCTAGGTACTTGTTTGGCCAGCGCAGACTCGATGGGCCGAAGGGCCTTCTTCCGTGCTGTAGACCTCTATGACTCTATGACTATATGAGATAAGAGCAGGGGAGTGAAACTAACTGGATAGTTCTCGCAAAGGGCTGGCACAGGTACAATGGGCCAAATGGCAGTTCTGTCGAAGGGTCATGAGGACTCGAAACGTCAACTCTTTTCTTCTCCGCCGATGCTGCCAGACCTGCTGAGTTTTTCCAGGTAATTCTGTTTTTGTTTTAGTCTTCTGCACTGTATGGTTCTAAGATCTGCATGTCTCACTGTTTGTATAATTACTGTTGAATATTGTATAAAACAGGAATATAGATTGAACAATCTTCTTGTAGAATAATGCAAAATTGTCAATAAACAATGATACCACCGTCAACCATTATTTTCAAAAAATTATCATTTATATAGTGCATTGTCACATCTGTCTGGATACCTCATGGTGCTTTACACACAATGAATGATCCTGAAAATGCCATCTCTGTTATGTTATGTAGGCAGATACAGCAGACATTTTGTGCATGGCAACCACTTTGTTCATGTCAAATTAGCAAGTAAGGACAACTTGGTATCCTAAGGGGTCTAGGATACCAAGAGATACCTCAGGTCAAACAGCTGAGAAGAAGGAAGACTTGCATTTTACTATCTGCATATGTAAATTCTATTGTATATGAATGTGATATAAATATGCAGGTTGAACGTCCACTGATGAAACCCTCGCCCATGCGGTTTAATTGTTATCTACAGACAGGGTTATTGCAATGCTGGCCAGCCTCCCATCTTGCACCATCCGCAAACTTGAACTCATATAATAAAATTCTCGCCAGGTCCTGTTCACCCATCACGCTTGCGCTCACTGATCTGCATTAGCGCCCAGGCTGGCAATAGCGGAATTTTTAAATTCTCATCCTTGTTTTTCCTACCTCTGTAATTTCTTCCAGTCCTACAACACTCCAGGATCTCTCCGCTGCTCCCATTCTGGCCTCTTGGACATCCCCGATTTCCATCCCTCCACCATTGGTGGCCATGCCTTCAGCTGCTGAGGCCCTATGATTTACAATCTCCTCACTCAACCTCTCCACCTCTCTTCCTTCAAGATGTTTTTTTTTAAACCTGCCTCTCTGGCCAACTTTTTGGTTGCCTACCCTAATGTCTCTTTATGTGGCTGAGTGTCCATATCTTCCTCAGGCCTCTTTGAAACATCTTAGAACATGTTAAATGCACTCGATAAAAGCAAATTGTTGTCGTTACACATATGGCCGCTTTGTATATTTGGTATTTGCCGGATCTGCCCATGTGCAGATTTGTCTCCATCTGCAAAATGGTCAGTTGCCTAAGGCTTCTTCAGATAACTAATCTGATAACAGGACCAGTGAAGTAAATAATTAAACACATTTATCTTGATTGTTGTTCAGTGATAAAATTCTCACTCTTGGGACCTTCGGAAGCAAAACAGAGCTACAGTTATACCGCACTGCACCAGTGGGTGAAACTCAGCTGGCCTGACCAAAGTTATACTGCAAGCTGCAAATTGTTTTCTGTTTGCCAAGACAGAGCCCTCTAATACCTTTGAATGGTATTCTCCCCCACACCTCCAACCCTACCCACCGTGGCTTAGTGGGTAGCACATTTTTCTGAGATAAAAGGTTGCAGGTTCGTAGTCCCATTCCTAAGACTCAAGCACAAAATCTAGGCTGCCCCTCCCAGTACTGAGGGAGTGTTGCACTGTCAGAGATGCTACACCATAGCAGTGACTACGCTTCAAAAGTACTTCATTGTCCTGCGGTCATGAAAGCCACTATGTAAAGGGAGGCTTTATTTCTTTCTTTAAAATGCTTATGGATGTCCTAAGGTGCTATACAAATGTAAGATCCTTCTTTCTGGAGTTTCTACTCCCTCTTGATATAACATTCGAACAACCAGTTACATAAAGAGAAATAAGGAGAGGTTAAATAAAAGAATGGATTAAGCAAGAACAAGCAAGATAGAAAGGAAAAGGAAGAAATTTTAAATTTGACCTTTTTAGAATCTCCAACAATAATTGACAACTTGAAGGAGTGAGACTCTATACTTTTACTTGCTCACTTTCTGGGCAACAGAGGTCATTTGGTAGTCATTAACAATTAGCACTTTAATTAAAGGGCAATTACGGATGGGCAATAAATGTCGGCTTAGCCAGTGACACCCACATCCCATGTATGAAGGTTTTAAAAAAAAGATAAGAAAGATTGCTTTAAAATAAATGTTGATAATTAATAGATGAGTTTAACGGTGTCGTTAGCACACAAATAATGCAGCAACTTTGTGAAAGTCACCAGGACATTAAGGGAGAGTTGCTGTTTTTAATGAAGCTAAGGTTGGAGTGGTGCAAATGATCCAGAAATTTATGGCGATTCACATGAGGTGTTTCTCCCTTTTTACAAATCCCTGAACGATTTACACATATATAAGGATGACAATCATACAGAGACACCTTTTTTTATTGGCAAAAGCTGTCCCATTATTTCCTTGCATGACTTGACATCAAATTTTGTCCTGTAACACTCCCACAAAGCCCCTTAGGACATTTCACTAGATAAAAAACAATTTGTGGTTATTGTTGCTGTGGGTTGGTGGATAAATGTGAACCAGGGTACACACATGGGTATACAATCTTCTTTAGGTGCCATATATAAGATGCACTGCAGCTTTTCGCCAAGGCTTCTTCGACAGCACCTTCCAAACCCGCAACCTTTACCCCTAGAAGGACAAGGGCAGCCGATACATGAGAAAACCACCACCTGGAAGTTCCCCTCCAAGTCACTCACCATCCTGACTTGGAAATATATCGGCCGTTCCTTCACTGTCGCTGGGTCAAAATCCTGGAACTCCCTCTCTAACAGCGCTGTGGGTGTACCTACACCACACGGACTGCAGCGGCACAAGAAGGCAGCTCACCACCACCTTCTCAAGGGGCAACTAGGGATGGGCAATAAATGCTGGTTTAGCCTCATCCCATGTATGAATTTTTTTTAAAAAGTTAAGAAAAAATGCTTTAAAATAAATGAATTGAATTTGCACTATAGTACAGATTTGTAGTCAGGTTTTATTTTGCAATGATGAGAGAGAGAGAGAGAGAGAGAGCTTTTCCCCTTGATGTGTAGCAATGGAAGTTTTGCTGTCTATATGTTGTAGCTTTAAGGGCAGGAGTGGAGCAGTCTTTACGTCACTGTAATCCGACGTTGTTTTGCCTCTTTCTCTCCATCCCCCTTTTTACATCAGCACAGAGCAGCTGCTGGAGCCGAGTGCAATGGAAAACGTGGGGGGGTTGGGGTGTGTTGGGGGTGGGGGGGTGGGGGGGGACAGGGGAGAGAGCGGCCGCTGCATCAGAGTGTCCATCCGACCAACCCCAGTTTCACCATTCGCTCTCTTTGATGTCATCTTTCAGCATAAAGACCTCCGCCAAGAATGAGAGTTAAAGCGCCGGAGCCGGAGACACTGACTTGGAACATCTCTCTGCAGCGGTAGCTGCCAAGGAGCCCTGAGTACTTTCATTCTTCGCCTTGCTCTGTGACAAGCTGCTCTGCTCTGTATCTGGACCGCTCAGGTTGAACCTCTCCCTCTCTCTCCCTCTCTCTCTCTCTCTCCCTCCTTCTCTCCCTCTCTCTCTCTCTCTCATCCCTCCCTCCTTCTCTCTCTCTCTCTCTCCCTCCTTCTCTCTCTCTCTCCCTCTCTCTCTCCATCCCTCCTTCTCTCCCTCTCTCTCTCTCTCCCTCCCTCCTTCTCTCCCTCTCTCTCTCTCTCTCATCCCTCCCTCCTTCTCTCTCTCTCTCCCTCCTTCTCTCTCTCTCTCCCTCTCTCTCCCTCTCTCTCTCCATCCCTCCTTCTCTCCCTCTCTCTCTCTCTCTCCCTCCCTCCTTCTCTCCCTCTCTCTCTCTCTCTCTCCCTCCCTCCTTCTCTCCCCCCCTCTCTCTCTCCCTCTCTCTCCAACCCTGCATTGAACCACCCCAAGGTTGTTCCACTGGGCAGCCAGATGTGCCCTCACCTGCGCCCTTCTCCAGTTACATGGCTCCTGCACGAAGAATCAAAACTTTACTAACCGTCAACATCTTCGTCTTCTTGGGGATAGTCCTGTTTTCCGTCTATTGTCGGATTTCCGAACGCTCCGAGGAGCTGGTCCAGATCCCCGACCGGAGAGTCAGGAGCCGGAGCAGCAGGGAGCAGCTTCTGAAGGACAGAGAGAACATCCTGCAGCGGTTGGACCATTTGGAAGAAGTGGTTTACAATCAGCTCAATGGTAAAAAAAAAAAAACCCTCTCTCATTTTATTATGGTCTCCACACTCTCCCCTCCTTTTTTTTTGCTCTCTCTCTCTCTCTCTCTCCACCTCTGTCCTGAGGAAGTTTATTTATTTTTATTTTTTAAGCATTTAGTTTTGGTAGACGCTGCTTTTTCCACCCACCCCCTTTTCCACACCGAACCCTGACGGGCTGACACTGGGCTAGGTCAGTGTGCCTCTGCACATTACTGATCAAATTCTAACTTGTTTGGGCTAACCCGGCTTTCAAATGAAGGGCAGCCAGACCCTGCATTTCTCTAGCACCTTTCTCACTGACTCAGAACCTCCCCAAGGGCTTTTGCAGCCAATGAAGCACCTTTGTTGAAGCGCCAGGCGTTGGTGGCAGCCAACTGACGCACAGCAGGATCCCACAAAAAGCAACGAGGCAATGACCAGGTGATGGTTGAGGAATAAATACACCAGCCAGGTCAGAGTGGGGGGGGGGGGGGGGGGGGGGGTGGGGAGGTGGAGGGAGAGAGAGAGAGAGAGAGAGCTCCCTAGCCCTTCTTCCAAAATAACACAGTGGGACCTGTTATGTCCACCTGTGAGGGCAGATGGGGCCTCGGTTTTAATGTCTCAGTTGATAGCAACCTCAGACCTGGCAGCTCCCCTTCAGTGCCAGCCTGCATCTTTGCGCTCAGATCTCTGGAGTGGGATTTGAACACACAATCTGTTGACTCCGATGCGGGATTGCTTTAAACTAAGTCACGCCAAGAGGCAACCTTGGTATAAAATGATGATTGCGGTAGTGGGACAATTTTACCCAGTACAGGGATTTTAATCAGTGCATCCCACAATGGCTGTGGTGTACGAGGTTGCTATGGCGACAGGAGTAAATTACCCAGAATGGGCAAAGACTTTGAGCCTTTTTTTTATTTTTGAGAACAGGCGATGTAGCTTTGGGCTGTTGGGTTTAAAATGCTCCTAAATTTCAGGACCTGCCTCCTTAATATTTTTGTTATCCCTGCAGCCTAGGTTCAGATATCAGTGAACTTTAATTCAGGTTTTCAGCGTTTTGAAAGTTTTGCAGTGCGAATCTTACCACATTTAATTTCAGAACCTCAGCTTAACTCGTGCTGATCAATGTCTGGTCAAAGTATCTGTATTGTAAGCCCTCACTGCACTCGATCTAGCATTCGATGATAATTGGCAGCTACCTCTTGTAAGCCTTAAGTGAAGACCAAACCTGGATTTAAAATGTAGAATCTTCTTCTCATATTCGTACCAAGCCCGGTTCATGCAGCTCGCACACCCCCCTCCCTCTAAACCCTCTAACTGCTGTCCTACATTCACTCCTGGTCCAGCTATGCCTTAATTTTAAAATTGTGTTTTAATTCCCTCCACAGCCTCAGCCCTCCCTCATTCGTAACTTCCTCCAGCTACAACCCTGTGAGGGTTCCATGCTCCTGCAATTCTGGCCTCTTGCACATCCCTGATTTTAATCACTCCACCAAAGGCGGCTGTGCCTTCAGCTGCCAAGGCCCTAAGCTCTGGAATTCCCTCCGTAACCTTCTTTTAAGAAGCTCCTTAAAACCTATCTCTTTGACCTACCTCTTTGGTCGCCTGTCCTAATATCTTTTTAAGTGGTTTGGTGACAAAGTTTGTTGGATAGCCCTCCTGTGAAGTGCTTTGGAATGTTTTGCTATGTTAAAGACACTATATTGGTACAAGGTGTTGTTCTGGCACCCTCACTGATTGCAAAATTTGTGTCCCCAGTTCAATTCCCCTCTCCTCCGAGTCAGAAGGTTGGAGTTCAAAACCCCATTGATGTCTTTAGCCTATAATCTAAGCTGGCAATTCCAGTGCCATACTGAGGGAATGCAGCACTGTCAGGAATGCCGTGCTGAGGGAGCGCAGCACTGTCAGGAGTGCCATACTTCAGATGTGACGGTAAACTGAGGCCCCGTCTACCTGTTTGTGTGGACATTGAAGATCCCTTGGCATTTATCCACAGGTATCCTAGCTAACAACTGTCGTTCAACAAACCTCGTCAACAATCAGATCAGCCAGTTATACACAACATTGCTGCTTATGGGATCGTGCTGTGCACCACCAGCTGCCTTGCTTTCCCACTCATATAAGTCATTGATTTTCAAAGTAATTCACTCTATGCCTGCATTCCACAACATCACTTGATGATGTGATAAAGTGCTGTGTAAATATTTTCTGTTTAAACATGAAATCAAAAAGAAAACTATCAAAGACTGTCCATTAAGCAGCTTTGATATGTTTTTCTCCTGCTTGAAAGGGCAACAGAAAAATTGAAACAAAGAAACGAATTTAAAATTGTTCTACTTCCTGGATGTACTAATTCAAGACATTGGAGTTCAAGTAGCTTTTCCATCAGCCTACACCTGTCAACTAGCCAATACATTACCTAGTCCACATCCTTATGCAACACATCTGAACAGAATGATATTATGTTATTGAGAATGAGAAGTAGGACACACAGGATAAAAATAAGAATGCTCCTTGCGCAGGCTGAGCCATGTATTTTTAATGACTCGCTCTCCGATCTGTCCTTTTTTATTTGAAGTTCATGATTACCTTGTTATTGTTTTCTGAAATTTTGAATTTCTCACCGCGATCTGTTTCGTCACCCACAATTGGTCGTCTTCTGTCAGTATTTTCAGGTAAACCGTTTGGTTGCAGATGTTGTTCCTGTTTCAGGGCCCCTCGGTTTTTGTGACCAGTGGAGGAAGTGATTGAACACCTTTCTTTTTGAAGGTTTGTGGGGACTGCAGGTGCCTGCCATTTGCATTTCCATAGAGGGTGTATTAAAATAAGGGTGCTCGTGAAGGGCGGTTTATGTGTCGGAGGAGCACTTTGCCAATCTATTAATTTGAGTAAAATGGATCACGTAGGTGACAGAATGATCTAGAATGCACAAAACAGAAAAGTAGTGTACGCTGGTGTTTATGCTCCACAGGAGCCTCCTTCTACCCCTCTTTATCTCACTCTAACAACCTATCCTCCTGTTCCTTCCTTCCTCATGTGGTTTCGAACTTCCCCTTCAAGGCATCTCAGTTAGGACTGGTGTCATCTATCTTATTACTACTGAACTGGAATCCAATTGTGGACTTCATAATCATGCTTGAATGTTCACATTTTTGTTTGATTGATGTCCAGTTATTTACCAGGGACTGCATTAACCCTTTTCACAAATTAATGTAAAAATCCCAAATAACCAGAAGCGATGCTGATGTTAGAGTGCCGTAGAATAATGATCTCTACATGTACTGGTCAATGAGTTAATTAAGCGCTGTATCTGAGCTTGCATACAGTCATGTCATTAATCAAACCAATATTGCAGCAGTCCATTTCCTCCACTATGAGCAGATCTCCAGTGGCATTGCTCACCAGTAGTCAGATGATTCTGGCTTTTCTAAGTACATGAGTGTGTTGCACCACACGCTGCACAATATACTCTTTCAAATGATGAGGAACAGTTGCCTCTAACCAGAACTGCCCCTCTAAGGCTGCAGAGTCGAATTGTTGCGAAAACAATATTGTGAGGTGAATTAAGAATGTGTTGCTGCTGATAAGAGAAATCTACATGTGGGCGGTTATTATAAATTGCATTACTTCAGGTCAGAAAAAATAAGCATAAAGTTTTCTCTTCTCTATGATATCTTTGCAGTGCAATGACTCATTTTAATCTATTGATCAGTGATGGAAAAATAAGCTCTCCCATGTAAAATCAGTATTAAGAATTGGTGTCATGCTGACAGCCGATGCTTAATATACTTTGTTTTATATTATAACTGGGGTGGACAATCTGGTAAACCTGAGGTTTATCGTTTGTTCTGTTAGCAAGTTGATAGAGACGGTCAGAGAGTGCTTTCTAATTTATTGTCTACCCAAATGACTTTCAATAAATTTCATGGAGATTGTGTCAATTTTTTAAAAATTCTTTCACAGAATGTGTCCAGGCCAGCATTTATTGCAACGCAACTACTGAATACTCCTCTTTTGTCTATGTTCAAATCATTGATGTCAATGGAAAACAAAAGATCTTAACACCAATCTCAAAACTATACTAAAATCTTGCCAGGCTTGTATTTCCGTAGCACTTTCCACAACCTCAGGACATCACAAAACACTTTACAGCCAATGAAGTATTTTTGAAGTATAGACCCACACACCGGCGGGATCTACCGGGTCCACCAATGTGAACGGAGATTTCAATGGCTCGCCAGGGCGAGGGAAGGCTGAATGTTTCCGGCTATAGTCACTGTTATGGTGTAGGAATTGCAGCAGGTGGTTTGGACACAAGTTCCTACCACGGAGACACCAGGGAGAACTCCCCTGCTCTACTTCAAAATAGTGCCCTTGGATCTTTTGCACCCATCTAAAAGGACCAACAAGTCCTCAGTTTAACATCTCGTCTGAAATTCAGCACCTCGGACAGTGCAGCACTCCCTCACCACTGCACTGGAGGTTTAGCCTTGATTTTGTGCTCTACATTCTGGAGTGAGACTCAAACCCACGACTTCCCGACTCAGAGCTGAGCGTTGCCACCTGAAAGCTAAAAAAAAATCCATCATGATATCTCTTCCACTTATATTCTCTTTAATGTGATAAACCTTCCTTTTTGTAATAAAAAGACTGTCATTTGGCATGTAACCTAGTGTTGGACATTACGCTCTCTCCCACTGGGCAGGATATTACAGTCCCGCCAAACTAAAGGGGGATTTAAATGGCTTGTTGCATCTGCCGGGGGCAATCAGGCCACAGCTGAGCCATAAAATGCTGGCCCAAATCTCTTCTGAAAAACTATAGTACACATCCATCACATTCCTTACATTTATACACTGCACTTTCCTTAAAACTTCAGTTGCCAAACAGGTCTTGCCCGAGACGAATGCATGCTGACTGTCCCTGCTGAGTCCATGGCTGGGGCTTTCTCAGAAGGGGGTAAGTTCTGGCATTGGGACCTTACGAGGGTCCTGGGTCTGTATTAGCAGGTGGCAGGACCACAACAGCAATGTTCCTGGAGGCGGCCACTTAATTGACAGCTGCCTGGCCTGCTATCCATGGCGGCGCAGTTAATGGGCGCTCCTCACCGGAGCTCAGAAGCATCAGCAGCTCGCCCGAGGGAAATGAATGCTGCTGTGGCAGCGAGGAGAACGAGAGGGGTGTCTCCACCTTGGGGCAGCCAGTGCCACTTCTCTGCTGGGGTGAAGCGGGCAAGCCCGGTGTTTGGTTGGAGAGCACCTCCAGTGGCAGTGTCTGGGGTTGCAGGGGTGGCTATTGCTGCCAGGGACCCCATCCTTGGGCCTTGGAGCCTCCTGCTCTGGCGCCACCGGGTGGTTGCAGGGAGGCAACCTTCACAAAGCTGGCAGCATGTGCATGCAGTGGGGGTTGGGGGGGTGGGGGGGGGGGGGGGGGTGGTGGTGGTGGGTGGTGCTTGGCCACTGGCAAAATGTCAGGGTCTGGGGAAGATAGATAGAAATATAGAAATTAGGAGCCGGAGGAGGCCATTTGGCCCTTCGAGCCTGCTCCGCCATTCATTATGATCATGGCTGATCATCCAACTCAATAGCTCCCGCTTTCACCCCATATCCTTTGATCCCTTTCGCCCCAAGAGCTATATCTAACTCCTTCTTGAAAACACACAATGTTTTGACCTCAATTACTTTCTGTGGTAACGAATTCCACAGGCTCACCACTCTCTGGGTGAAGAAATCTCTCTTCATCTCAGTCCTAAATGGTCTACCCCATATCCTCAGACTGTGACCCCTGGTTCTGGACTCCCCCACCATCGGGAACACCCTTCCTGCATCTATCCTGTCTAGTCCTGTTAGAATTTTATAGGTTTCTATGAGATCCCCCCTCATTCTTCTGAACTCCAGCGAACATAATCCTAATCGACTCAGTCTCTCCTCATATGTCAGTCCCGCCATCCCAGGAATCAGTCAGGTAAACCTTCGCTGCACTCCCTCTATAACAAGTACATCCTTCCTCAGATAAGGAGACCAAAACTGAACACAATATTCCAGGTGTGGTCTCACCAAGGCCCTGTACAATTGCATCAAGACATCCCTGTTCCTGTACTTGAATCCTCTGGCTATGAAGGCCAACATACCATTTGCCTTCTTTACCGCCTGCTGCACCTGCATGCTTACCTTCAGCAGCTGGTGTACGAGGACAACCAGGTCTCGTTGCACATTCCCCTCTCTCAATTTATAGCCATTCAGATAATAATCTGCCTTCCTCATTTTGCTACCAAAGTGGATAACCTCACATTTATTCACATTATACTGCATCTGCCATGCATTTGCCCACTCACTCAGCTTGTCCAAATCACACTGAAGCATCTCTGCACTCTCCTCACAGCTCACCCTCCCACCCAGCTTTGTGTCATCTGCAAATTTGGAAATATCACATTTAATTCCCTCATCTAAATCATTAATATATATTGTGAATAGCTGGGGTTATCTTGGGCTTTTAATTGGCTAAATTGGTTGCCCACTTCTGATCAGTGGGCAAGTGGTCCCGAACAGTCACAACCATCTTCCTTTGTGCTGGGTGTGACTCCAACCAGCGGAGAGTTTACCCCCTGATTCCCATTGACTCCAGTTTTGCTCGGACTCCTTGATGACACACTCGGTCAAATGTGACCTTGATGTCAAGGGCAGTTACTCTCGCCTCCCCTCTTTCGTCCATGTTTGAACCAAGGCCATAAGGCATGGAGCCAAGTTGCCAATTATTTTAACCCTTTAAGCTCTGGTAGAATTATGGTAAATCTTCACTGCACCTCCTCCAAGGCTTCCATTCTGAGGTGCGGTGTCCAGACCGAACACAGTTACTCCGGATGAGGCCTAACCAGAGCTTTGCATTGAGTTCTGAACCTGGGTTAATTGATTATTTTTTATAAATGACAAAATTGAACACAAGAGCAGCAGTAGGAGATGTTTAAGCATGAGATGGATAAGGGACAGGCCTAGAGCATTCTCACTACAACTAAATGGTTTACAAGATAATCACAGAAGGAGGCTATTCAGCCCATCGTGTCTGCACTAGCTCTCCAAATGAGTAATTAACCTACTGCCATTCTCCCACATTCTCCCACCTTCTCCCCGTAACTCTGCACATTCTTCCTATCAAGAAAACAGTCTAATTCCCTCTTGAAAACCTTGACTGAACCTGCCTCCACCACACACTCAGGCTGTGCATTCCAGACCCTAACCGCTTGCTGCGTGAAAAAGCCTTTCCTCATGTTGCTTTTGCTTCTTTTACTAATTACTTTAAATCTGTGCCCTCTCGTTCTTGATTCGTTCTCCCTATCCACTCTGCCCAAACCCCTCATGATTTTGAATACCTTTGTCAAATCTTCTCTCAGCCTTCTTTTCCCCCAGGAAAACAGTCCTAACTTCTCCAATCTATCTTCCTAACTGAAGTTCCTCATCCTAGGGACCATTCTCACGAATCCTTTCTGCACCCTTTCCAATGCCTTCACATCATTCATAAAGGGCAGCGCCCAGAACTGGACAGTACTCCAGCAGAGGCCGACCTAGTGTCTTATACGAGATCAACACAACCTGCTTGCTCTTGCACTCTACCCTCCCATTATTAAAGCCCAGGATGTGTTAGGCGCGCACCTGCCACCTTCAATGACAGTGACTGAGAGGTTAGAAGCGAAATTCAGATTAAAGGTAAAGACGTGCAATAAGTACAGGGGCGAATAGAGGAAAACACACTAGGAATTATACAACAGCGCAGAAGAGAAATGGAGAAAGATCATAGGGAACTCAAACTAAGTGTCAGTGAGCAGGTTATTGCTGAGTAAGTGCCACTTGATAGCACAGTCAACAACATCCTCCATCACTTTACTGATAATTGAGAGTAGACTGATGGGACGGTAATTGGCCGGGTTGGATTTGTCCTGCTTTTTGTGGATGGGACATACCTGGGTAATTTTCCACATTGCCAGATAAATGCCAGTGTTGTCAACGTACTGTAATATTTTAGCTAGGGGCGCGGCAAGTCCTGGAGCACCAAGTCTTCAGTACTAATACTGAGATGTTTTCCCTTTTCGGGTACGTATCCAATTCCCTTTAGAAAGTTACTGTTGAACCTGCTTCCACCGCCCTTTCAGGCAGCGCCTTCCAGATCACAACAAAGCTCATCGTGTAAAAGCCCCTTCTGGCTTTTGTTGCCAGTGATTTTAAATCTATGTCCTTTACTCACCAACCCTTCAGCCAGTGGAAATGGTTTCAGCCCATTTATCTTAGCAACTGCCTCCCCGCTCCCACAAGATTTTGAACACCTCTGTTAAATCTCCCCCTAACTGCCTCAGCTCTGAAGAAAACAACCCCAGTTCCCCTAATCTCTCCACATAACTGACAGTCCCCAGCTCTCATGTACTGCTCTTACGCATTCTCCTAATCTCCTCCTGTACTATACTACTGCCTTCCTTGTTAACAGTAATGCAAAATATTTAAATTTCTACTCCAGTTCTTCAATGTTTCTGCATCTCCAAGTGGCCCCATGCCTTTAACTATCCTTTCTCGTGCTTATAGCTGTTTCTCTTTCTGCTCACGAGAAGCCTTCTTTCATTCTGCACCTCAGTCTCCCTAATCTCTTTCTCCATCTCGCTTCTGTGCTGTCTTATAATTCCCATTGTGGATTTCTGTATTCGCCCCTGTACTTATTGTATGTCCTTTTCTTTAATCTGAATATTCCTTCTAACCTCTCAATCGTTGCTACCTTGTAACTCATTTAGTCGTCAGAATGCTCTTGGCTTGTCCCTTATCCATCGCATGTTTAAACGTCTGTTCAGTGTTCTGTCATTTTTTTTACAATTAATTAACCTGGGTTCAGACCCCTTTAACCACACTGATATTGACCATTTTTCCAGTCCACACTGCACCCCCCCCCACCCCACCCCCCCCACCCACCCCAACCCCCCCACCGTACCCCTTGGGTCTTTTATTTGGTTTCTGATATATTAATTATCCAGGTATTCACTCTTCGCTTTATTTTTGTAAACAAAAACTCACTGAAAGCATGTCGACAGGTGCAAGAGAAAAAGCAATTTAAAGTGATGAATAGAACATCGGCCCTTATCTCAAGGGCTCTGAGTACAAAGAGATGGAATTAGGTTATGGCGGTGCAGAGCTCTGGTTAGATCCCATTTAGTGTGCTGCACTGAGTTCTGGGCACCACACCTCAGGAAGGAGGTATTGACCATAATGGGGTGCAGTGGAGATTTGGAATTCTATCAGGGGCTTCAAAGGTTAGATGATGAGGACAGGTTTCACAAGCAAGGACTGTATGCTTTAACTATGAGGATTAAGCAGAGATGTAATTGAAGTGATTAAGATGATTAACGAGTTTTAGGGAAACTATTTCCTCTGATGGGGGCAGTCTAGATCAAAGGGGCACTGGTGAGGGATGGAGGTGGGGTCCTTCCTGTGACTGGACATGCATTGAGCCATGTGAGATTAGGAGGGGGTGTAAACTGGAATGTTGAGCTCCAGAAGGTCACAGCTGCTGTCAAATTAACATTACCGCAGTTTGGCATCATGATCTCCCTACTCTGCACGCTCCTGGTCGACGCTCACTCCGAGTGTGCGAATGCCCTCCCTAACATGTCGTCTGGTGGGACTCGCACTAGAAATGCCCCCATATCATGAATGCCTAAGGGCAAAAAACCGGACGCCACGCATCTGAATTTTACACATTATTCGGGACTTGCGCAAGTAAAAGTATGAGCGACTTGTTAATGCAAAAAATTGTTAGCAAAGCAGCTATTCAAAATATTGCAGAGGAAATACAAGGTTAGGTTGTCAAATGGGCACTGGCCTATCAATCCACTGTGTCTGCTGACCCGATGGGAACAGTTTTGCATCAATATATATATGAGATAATAAACATCTGGCACAGTGTAAGAGCGCCGTAACTCAATCGGGTGGCACTAACCACGTCCTGGGCTGAGAAGAGAAGCTTCAGCATTTCAGCAGTAACAGAACCGTCAGATTGAATTACTGCCTTTAATCCACTAACAAGCACTTGTTATTCTTTGTTCTGTATAATCTATGGTTTGTTTCAAATGAGCAGTCCTGAGTTTTGAAGTTAGGGAAATTTTGAAGCAAGTTACGCAGTAGTGCAACAGCAGCAGTGAGGAGGCAACTGAAAGTGGTGAAAACGCTTCCAGAGTTCAAAGGAGGGTGCAAGCGTTCAGCTTGCTTTCCTTCAGCTCCCACATTGTGTATTCTTTTCTGCAGCTAATCACCGTTGGGTATATCATTGATTGGCACACTCGCCTCTGACTGAGGCCAGAAGGTTGCGGAGAAGGTTGCGGAGTCAAGGGCCACTCCAGAGATTTGAGCTCGTGAAGCAACCTGAAGCGCCCCGGGCAGAACGTTTAGGTCAGCAGGCGGGCGGGGGCACAGCTGACCCGAGCGGAAGCGAAACCGTGCGAGGTGACGTCGGCCGAGCCTCCCGACATCATTCCCCGCGCTGGCGCAACAATTCGGCCGGTGGGCGAAATGCGCCCGCCGACAATTAAGAGGCCAACTGAGGTACCTAAAGTGGCAATCCGTCTTAATTTTTACGTTGCTCGTCCAATCTTAGGGTTGACGGACGGGCGAATTGGCCGGGCGGCCTTGGCATTTCTCTTCAAACCTCATCCAAGGGCGGGATGAGGTTTCTGTTATTATTTTATTATGAAAAATAAAAAAAAAAATTTTTGTTGTTGTGTATACGTTCAGGTGACTGATTGGGACGCTTGCACGTTTTTTTTTTCCCGATTTTGAACACTTTACGCTTTTCGGGTTTTCAGCTCCCTGAGGCACCCCTCTGCCTTCAGGGAAATTTCTGTCAGCGCTCGCTCGCTCGTGCCCACCCTGACATCAGCACCCGCCCTCCCTCCCGCGTATCCCCGGCTGAACCTCTCAGCGTGTGCTTCACTTAACGGCTAGCCAACGTGAATCGCGGTCGGGAGTTGATCCTGGCTGGTGGCCTGATTCCCGGCCTCTCCGGTCCCACCAACCTAAAAATTTAGTCCCCTAGCCAGTACGGAGGGAGTGCTGAATTTTGCAGCTGTCGTTTCCCAGGTTAAACGTTAAACCAAGGCTCCATCTGCCCCCCCCCCCACCAATGCTGGGGTATTGTGTCCTGATCTGGGCACCACACTTTAGGATGGATGTGAAGGCGTTAGAGAGGGTGCAGAAAAGAGGCACAGGAATAGTTCCAGGGATGGGGAACTTCAGCTACGTAGAAGGATCGGAGAAGTTAGGACTGTTCTCCTTGAAGAAGAGAAGATTGAGAGGAGATTTGATCGAGGTATTCAAAATCACGAGGGGTCTGGACAGTGTGGATAGGAAGAAACGGTTCCCATTGCTGGAAGGATTGAGAACCAGAGGGCACAGATTTAAGGTAATTGGCAAAAGAAACTATGGCGACACGAGGAGAAACTTTCTCACGCAGCGAGTGGTTAGGATCTGGAATGCACTCATTGAGAGTGTGGTTGAGGCAGATTCAACGGAGGCTTTCAAAAGTGAATTGGATCATTATCTGGAGAGGAAGGATTTGCAGGGCTCCAGGGAAGAGACAGGAGAGTGGCATTAGGTGAATTGCTCCTTCAGAGGGCCGGCCCAGGCGTGATGGGCTGATTGGCTGCTTCTTGCGCTGTCACCATTCTATGATTCTATGAGGTCCTTTGTTTCATTGTGACTGGTGGGAGCTTGCTGTGTTCAGTTTGGCTGCCCTGTTTCCTTGTGTACATTTTGAGTTCACACATTCCACTGTTTGTACATAGCGCCATTTCTCCCAGAAGATACAGACAAGTGGGCTTCAGCCTCATTAGCAGTTTGGCCCATGGATTTTCGGTCAAAATAATGAAATAACCCCCATCGCACTGCTCCCCTAACCCCCACCTTTCACCTCTAGCCACCACCTCAGCCTCTGAGGTTCAAAGGTTACGGGGAGAAGGCGGGAGAATGGGGTTGAGAAACTTATCAGCCATGATTGAATGGCGGAGCAGACTCGATGGGCCGAATGGCCTAATTTCTGCTCCTATGTCTTATGGTCTTATGGCATGAATGGCAAAGAGTGGAAATAGGCATTTTGATGAATTAAAGAAAGAAAGATCTTGCATTTACGTAGCACCTTACACCAACCTCAGGACATCACAAAATGCTTCACAGCCAATGAAGGAATTTTGAAGTGAAGTCACTGTTGTAATAAAGGGTATCTGGGCAGCTAATTTGTGCACAGTAAGATCCCACAAGCAGCAACGTGATAATGATTGGACCATCTTGTTTCAGTGACTCGATGGTGACATTGGCGCAGAAACACAGATTGGTCACTAGATACACAGTGTTCAACTAGCGACGTTGGCTGGAGTAAATTGGTTGTGCTCCAATACTTATTTTCACTGGAGAGATGTGTCAAGATTAAAAGGAGACAACTGGTCAATAGTACCGTTGATGTCAGCCTGTAAGTTGACCAACGAAACCTCGAAAGATACCTCCAAAAAAAAAGGGATCTTACATGCCGAGTATAAAAGTGAACCCTTGGCGTGGGTGTGGCCGGTCACCATTTTGAAATGTCATCAGCATCTGCCGCAAAGAGTGGGCGTGTCTTAACCTCCCACACATTAACGCAACACAGCTCCTATAGCCAGCCTCAATCCTTCTGCCCAGTTATAAGGTACTGGGTAAATAAAATGTGCCTTTAAAAATGAAAGTGAACAAATTGAGGTTGACCACTAATGTGAGTGTAACTTGTTGTGGCTGAAAGGTTGGGGGTAGTGGGGTGACTTATATGCCAAGCATATGCAAAACATCATTTTTAGGGCTGAAAAAATTGAGTCATCTTACACTCTGGGTCAACTTATACACTGTGATTTATGGTAAATTGTCAAAGGGAATTGGATGTATAGTCAAAAAATAATTTGCTGGCCTATTGCAAAAGTGTAAGTGAGATTGTGGGGACTAATTGGATAGCTCTTTCATAGAACTGGCACAGATGTAATGGGCTGAATGGCCTCTAGCTGTGCTGTAATCACTGAAGCATCACCTGACTCTGCCCCTGCCTGAAGTTATCAGTCGCTGAAACCCTACTCCGCTTTGCTACTTCTAGACTTGACTATCCCAATGTCTGCCTGCTCCGTTGAAAGGTCATTCGGACTCGAAACGTTAACTGTGTTCCTCTCCACAGATGCTGCCAGACCTGCTGAGTTTTTCCAGGTATTTTTGTTTTTGTTTCCAATGTATGCCTGGTTGGTCTCCCACATTCTGCCCTCCTCAAACCTGAACTCCTTCCAAACTCTGTTGGCCGTATCCTAACTCGCGCCAATCCCCTTTCACTCCTGCGCTCGCTGACCCACATTGGCCCCTGGTCATGGAAGATCTTGATTTTAAAATTCTCTTCCTTGTTTACAAATCTCTCCGTGGCCTCTCCCCTCCCTATCTCTGAAATCTCCAGCCCCTCCGAGATCTCTGCACTCCTCTAATTCTGGCCTCTTGAGCACCCCCGTTTTTAATCTCGACCATTGGTGGCCATACCTTCAGTTGTCTAGGCCCTAAGTTCTGGAATTCCCTCCTTTGCTCTGTAGCGCTCTGGTGAAACACCTTGGATATTTTATTATGTTATTGATGCTATATTGTTTCTGGAAGATCCTGTGAGGAGAAACTTGAGTTTGGTAACTGCAATCCCAAGTATATTCAGAACAGCAAAGAAGGTGACCAGATTTCAACATCTTTGTGTATCTCTGCTTCTGGTGCAGCAGCTCCTTGTAACATCCAAAAAAAGCACTTTAACTTGGTTGTGTCTAGGATGTAAAGGCAGATCGAGCACAGCTCTCTGAGTCACGCATCTGAGCTAGGAAGCAAATTGATTTCTTTTTAAAGCAAGGCAGCTTTTTCTAACACTTCCTAGGGATTACTCCAACGTGGTATTTTTCTGATGGTTTCTGCCTGGGTTCTCATTACCTAGCCAGCCATTCTAATCCCGTGCTTCTATCCACAAAGATCAGCTTCCCTATCCATTTGTCCGTCTATCGATCGGACACTGTCGACCTGATGACAGTCATATTAATGTATAACTTTAATGGAGATCAGGTGCGGGATCAAAGCGGTCATGATAGTCGGCGCTGAATAAAACATCTGACTACTAAAGTTCATGTATTAGAACCTCAGGGAGCGCCTCTGCGAGTATCAGCTGTTTAACATTCCCCAACTCCGATACGTTTGACTGGATCAAAGGCTGGTGGGGATAACACTCACTGTGAGTCCTGCCGCTGGCCACTGTCTATGCGATATTCTGCTTCCAAACACAACAATGCACTCCATTTCAAGCTCACACTCTGAACTGAAGAGAGTGGGTCCGAAACCCATCCAATTTGGTTTACGTTCGGGTGAGGAAGGGACTGCAACAAGAGGGAACAGAGGTGTCACTCACTTGATGGTTTGTGTTGTATGCCCCATGTGACAACATCACCCAATGTATGGAGATCAAACGAAAGAGGAATGCTGGAAATCACAGAATTTTATGGCACAGAAGGAGGCCATTTAGCTCATCATGCTCATGTTGGCCCTGGAAAGAATTATCCAGTTAGTCTCACCACACCCTTCTTTCCCCCATAGCCCTCAGAATTTTCCCATTATCCAATTCCCTTTTGAAAGTTACTATTGAATCTACTTCCACTATCCTTTCAGACAGTGCATTTCGGACCACAACAACTCGCTGTATCAATAAATTTTTCCTCCTCTGGTTCCCCCCACCCTGACACCACCCCCTGCATCCCCACACCTCCCCCCCACCGCCCCCCCCAACCCCCCTTTCCCCCCTCCCACCACCCCCACCGGTTCTTTTGCCGATTATCTTAAATCTGTGTTCCTCTAGTTAGCATCCCTCTCACCCGTGGAACCAGTATCTCCTTATTCCCTTTATCAAAGCCTTTCATAATTATGAACACCTTGATTAAATCTCCGCTTAACTTCCTCTACTTTAAGGAGAACAATCCAATGTCAGGTGAGAAGGAGTCAAATGACACCTCTCTTTACCCTCTCCTCTTTGACTGTAATATGTTTCTTTTTTGAAAAGGATATGCTTGCCAATTTAGTGAGTGTTTAACTCTCTATGCGCCACCTGAAAGGATAGTGGAAGCAGATTCAATCGGACAGATTTTCTTGAGCTTAACAGAAGGAAGGGGTGAGCTTCATTACGCTTAAACCCTTCTAAGTAAAATTTAAAAATACGTTCCGACTTTCACACACACACACACACATGCACACTCGAAGGTCACACGTGCACACAAATAGATTGCAGAATGGGGAAGGATAGATTGATCAAACTAGAATCCATCAGGATAAAAGGAATATACAGTTTGTAGTTTAGTGACATAGCTGGCTTCAGGTTGAATTCGGTGGTTCTGTGACTTTCCCTCGGTGGTTCCGTTGCTTCTGATTGGAGGATGTAGACGGTTGATTTGGCTGTTCTCCTGGATACATCTTAGGGGAGATGGCGGTTGTGTGGTATTGCTGCTGGACTAGTAATCTAGAGATCCAGGCTAATGTTCTGGGGATCTGGGCCACCACAGTAGCTGGCGAATTCAGTTAATAAACCTGGGATATAAAGCTAGTCTCAGTAATGGTGACCATGAAACTATTGTTGATTGTTGTAAAACCCCATCTGATTCACTAATGCCCCTTAGAGAAGGAAATTTGCCACCCTTGCCTGGTCTGGCCTACAAGTGATCCCAGACCCACAGCAATACTTAACTGCCCTCTGCAATGGCCTAGCAAGCCTCTCAGTTCGAGGGCAATTAGTGGAGGGGTAAACAAATGCTGGCCTTGTCAGTGACACCCACATCCCGTGAAAGTATAAAGGGAAAAAAAGGCCAGTGATGCCGGGTTGAATCCTTTTACGAAGTCTCTGTGTGCAGCAGGAACATCCCTGGCCTATCACGGTCAGCAAACAGGGTTCGTAGCTTGCAAGGCGGGTTGGAGAGAGGGGGGAGGAAGGAGGGACCCCACTTGGGGTCTTCGCTTGTCACAGTCTCAGCTCCCTGACCTCTTACTGCAGAGAAAGCAGAAGCATAAACACACCAAGAGTAGGCCTGTCACATGACCACAACCCAGGGGTTCAAACATGGTCATTGTTAGCATAATTTGTAACTTGATCAATTCATGTCTGGGGATCCCACTCTCTCAGCGAGGGCCCCATTGTTCCAGTGATTGGGTTTAAGGCATTCCCATTATAGCTCGATGAGTTCATGCCTGGGGACCCCCCTCTCAGTTCGGCTCTTATTGTCCAAGTGATTAGGTTTAATGGGGTGATCCCCGCCAGTTGAATACCTCAGGTGATGCCTTTCTAATGGGGACAGGATGTGTAGTTCACTCGTTCCCTAAGGCATTGTCCTTGATGTGTGTTTGCAGATAGGGGTTGTCCAGGTCATGGATTGGAATATGAAAGGTACAGTGGTGTAAATCATCATTTAACACAAAGCACATTTTCATGTCATCAGCTTCTCCGGTGTCTTTATGCAACTGAAGTCATCCCTGACTTTATTCTAATAAATCTCCTCTGCACCCTCTTCAAGGCCCTTACATCCTACCTCGGTTGACAGGATTGAACACAATGCTACAGCAGTGGCACGACATAAACATGAGAACAGAAACTGCTGAAAAGCAAAAATCTGAAATGGAACGTTAAGTCAGTGTTGAGACTGTCCCTGCCATTGAGACTGATGTGGAATAAATTTGAGGGACTGAATTAGCCGTTCATGTTCCTCTTTTTCTAGATCTTGTTCCTATTGTAATTCAACTAACCTATTGGGTTAGTTGACCACATATTAGCAGATATTTTCAGATTTGTGTCATTTTGTTACAAATCCTTGGCCTACTTGTGCCAAATTCCTGCCCCCACGTGTTGCGTAATGGATATTGCAATAATACATTTAACATTCAAACAGTCTTATGGTCCTTCAGAAGGGGGGGTAACGAAAATTGGATGTGAATCAATGAAGGAGTGTTTAAGATAAATGAGCAAAAGCTTCAGGCAAAGAGGTGGGTTTTAATGAGGGTGTTATAGACTTAAGGAGAGGAACTGAGAATTAGGTGTCTTGCCTGTGAATAATGGCAGGAAAAGGCGGGAGGACGAGAATGGACATAGACATGGAGAGTTTAAGATCATAAGACATAGGAACAGGAGTAGGCCATTCGGCCCATCAAGCCTGCGCCACCATTCAATAAGATCATTGCTGATCCGACAGTGGCCTTCACTCCACTTTCCTGCCTGAACCCCCATAACCCTTGACTCCCTCGTCAGTTAAAAATCTGTCCAACCCGGCCTTGAACACATTCAATGGCCCAGCCTCCACTGCTCTCTGTGGTAGAGAATTCCAAAGACGAGCGAGCCTCTGAGAGAAAAAATTCTCCTCAACTCAGTCATAAATGGGAGACCCTTTTATTTTTAAACCGTGGCCCCTAGTTCTGGAATTTAGATTCCCTCACAAAGAGAAACATTATCTCAGCATCTACCATGCCAAGCCCCCTCAGGATCTTTAAGTATTTCAATAAGATAATATTCATAATATAATATGATAATATTCATTCTACTAAACTCCAATGAGCATAGGCCCAACCAGCTCAATACTTCCTCGTAAAACAGCCCCTTTGTCCGAGGAAACAGCCCAGTGAACCTTCTCTGAGCTGCTTGCAAAGCAAGTATATCTTCTTAAATAAGGAGACCAAAATTGTACGCAGTACAGCACAGGTGTGGTCTCAATAATGTCCCGTACAGTTTGACAAGACTCCCCTACTTCTCCACTCCAATGCCCCTTGCAATGAAGGCCAACGTTTCACTTGCTTTCCGAATTACCTGCGGCTCCTGAGGTCCCAGGGAGTTTCCGAGATGGGTTTTCAAATGGGTCGACATGATGTCAATGCAGAGAATGGTGCATGAACTATATAACCTTAATTCCTTTCGCCTGCCATTTAGTTAACTCCAGGCCCATTTTATTGAACTGAGACAACATAAATTTCATACATCACCCTAACCTTGCTACTTTAATGAAATGTACCAGGACACCCTGGTCTTTCTGGCAATCTTTCATCTCATTTTTATTTGTTATATTTGACTTTGGCCAGTAAATAAATAATTGCTCCAGCGTTTCCGATAGTCTATTAACACTCTGGATTAAATGTCAGACTTGTCACAGGGCTTTAAAGCGATTAATAAAATAAACTAGCGTACTGGCAGGGATTACTGGATTCAAACAGAGAAAAGACATTTTTTGATAGTTTAGCAGAATATTCCAAGGTTTTATCAATCACTGTTACCGATCGTAATGGTCAATAATGCGCAACTTGCAGTGTCCACACACTTAATGGCAACACTGGTCAGGAGCAGGCGCTCACTTTGATAAAGCGCTGGGTAGGAATGGGCACAGGTTCAGTGGAAATGCGGTAGTAGAGGGGGCATTCACACGGACAAAATGATGGAACAATCACTGCCTGATTACTGAGGGGTAACAAACAGACCAACACCCACCAGAATCTGAAGGAGCATTAAAATCATACACCTTCTGCATTGAAAAGGTGTTGATGGCCCTGTACAGTGACAACACCTAAAAGCATCACCTCACTCACTCTACAGCACAAACATAGCACGTGCTGTTGGATCGAAATGCCACTCAGGACTCCACCATGTGTGGAACAGAAACATTTGTATAAGTGACTGGAGACAATGTCAGCTGCCAATATTGGACAAGGCCATGCATTAAACTACCACAAAACCATATGTCACCTAAGGAACAGCAGAGTACATGCAGCTGTTAGTAAACCTTTCAATAAAGCAACAATAGATTTAGTGGCTAAATGAGTGAGTGTGTGTGAAGGTGGGTGAATGAGTGTGAGGGTGGGTGAGTGAGTGAGCATGAGGGTGGGTGGGTGGGTGCCTGACGGTGGGTGGGTGCGTGTGCGATGGTGGGTGGGTGAGTGAGTGCGAGAGTGGGTGGGTGAGTGAATGTGAGGGTGGGTGAGTGTGTGACGGTGGGTGAGTGAGTGAGTGTAGATGAGGGTGAGTGAGCAAGTGTGTGTGAAGGCGGGTGAGTGAGTCTGGGTGAGGGTGGGTGTGAGTGAGTGTGGGTGAGGGTGGATGTGAGTGAGTGTGGGTGAGGGTGGGTGTGAGTGAGTGTGGGTGAGGGTGGGTGTGAGTGAGTGTAGGTGAGGGTGGATGTGAGTGTGGGTGAGGGTGGGTGTGAGTGAGTGTGGGTGAGGGTGGGTGTGAGTGAGTGTGGGTGAGGGTGGATGTGAGTGAGTGTAGGTGAGGGTGGATGTGAGTGAGTGTGGGTGAGGGTGGATGTGAGTGAGTGTAGGTGAGGGTGGATGTGAGTGAGTGTGGGCGAGGGTGGGTGTGAGTGAGTGTGGGTGAGGATGGATGTGAGTGAGTGTGGGTGAGGGTGGGTGAGTAAGTGAATGTAGATGAGGGTGAGGGTGAGGAAGAGGGTGGGTGAGGATGAGGGTGGATGAAAGTGAGGGTGAGGATGGGTGAGGATGAGGGTGGGTGAAGGTGGGTGTGAGTAAGGGTGAGGGTAGGTGAATGAGGGTAAGTATGGGTGAGCAAAGGTGAGACTGAGTGAGGGCAGGTGAGTGAGGGTAAGGGTGAGTGAGGGTGGGTGGGTGAGTGAGTGTGCATGGCTGAGTGTGAGAGTGAGTGCGTGTGTCTGTATGTGAGTGTGTGTGAGAGAGAAGGGGGTGAGAGGGAGGGGAGAGTGTGTCTGACTCCCTCCCAGTCTCAGGATTCTCATTCACCCTCACCCCCACACACCAACAGGCATAGCAAGTGAGACAGTGCAACCTTTAACATGTCACTATAATTCCACTGAACCTTTGACTGTTGTCTACCAGCTCCACCCAACCTCCAAATATGGACACCCTTTCCGAATTTGATAGCTTTTTAGCACAGAAAGATGTTGCTTTTCCTAACACTGGCTTCTCGCATAAGTACTTAATTGGCTGTAAAGCAATTTCGCTCGTCCTGAGGTTGCGACAGGCGCTATAGAAATGCAAGTCTTTCATTCGTTCTGGTTCTACCCCCCTTTCCTTTCCCTTTCACAGCCTGCCTCTTTGAAACAGTTATTCACTTCCCTTTGAGACCTGGGCAGGTCATCACTGATTGTGAAAGGCTCATAACTCTCAGGTCCCACAGGGCGCATGTGGATTACGGTGTTCGTTCATAGAAATGTGGGTCACATTCTCTTTATTCCAAAGCTCGTGGGAAGGTCTTCAAAGTGTCTTCATTCTGGAATGCTAAGCTCTTGCCAACCTTAAGGTTAGGTTGCAGCCGAGAGAGGAGGTGGAGATAGCGATGAGGGAGAATTGTATGTTACCGTACTTCCCTCATACACAATGCCGCTAACTCAGACATGCAATAACCCTAAGGTTGGCAAGGGCTTAGCATTCCAGAATGAAGACACTTTGAAGACCTTCCCACGAGCTTTGGAATAAAGAGAATGTGACCCACATTTCTATGAACGAACACCGTAATCCACATGCGCCCTGTGTGGGACCTGAGAGTTATGAGCCTTTCACAATCGGTGACGACCTGCCCAGGTCTCAGCATCGCAAGTGAGACAGGCTCGATTTATTGTGGAAATGTGACTTCAGTGACATTATTTCCAACACCTTTATCTGCCCAGTTTCAGGGTAGAATAAGGGTGTGGTCTCATCCAGTCTTTATCTGTTTGACGCTGACCTGACACTCGCTTTGCCCAGAATAAATGGGCTAAATCAGGCTTGTCCAACCTTTTCTCATCAGGGACCACATTCCAGTTTTTCTCACACTTGGGGCGGGGTCAGGGGTCAGGGGGCAGGGGGCCGGGTGGCGGGGGGGTGGGGGGGGGGTGGTGGTGGGGGAGGTGGGGGGGGCTGTGGGGGTTGGGGGGGTGATGTGCACATTTCGGAAAGGTAAGGTTTGGCACAATATTCAACATGAATTTCAAAAATAAAGCTGACGTGTGAAAAGAAACAATATGCTGAGCAAAAAAAACAAAATTCACAACGATAAATTGATAATGAAATAATGAGTAATAAGTAAAGTCGACGATTCAGTGTGAGAGTCAGTGTGTCCAGCTGACTCCCAGTCTCAGGGTGCTCACTCACTCACTCACACCCTCGCCCACTGTGAGACTTTGAAAAACCATTATGGATTCATCTCAAATCAAAACCTCAATACTAATTCTCTTAATCATATTTTTATTGTTCTTATTCTTAGTATAAATGATAGAACCTTTTGACCCCTTCAGTCATCCCTTCCTGTTAACTGTTAGACCTCAAGCTTGACATCATGTACCTTCCTCATTACCTATCCTGCCTCTTCCAACTTTTAACAGAATGGTTATCTTGAACTTTGGATGGTGACCTGCCATTATAGTGCTTCTCCATCTGTTTCTGCTTCAGTTGTGTGTTATCTGTATTCTGCCAACATTTACATGGGTGGCGCTAGCTAAACCAGGCATGTCCTATTGAGATAGTAGTCCCGATAACAAAAACCTTTAAAATGGAAATAAGCTAAAGATGGGTCTTGAAGATTTCCAGTGATGGGGGCTGTGCTTATTTCCTTTGGCAGCTTGTTCCATTGTGGGATTGTCCTTGGGAAGAAAGATTGTCAGTGCACTGTCTTGGAGACAAGTGGTCTTTATATTTTTGTATGGATGCCTACCTGGTGTTTAGTCATTGCCAAAGGGCACGAGGTTCTTGTTTCTGTCAACTCCTACCAGCCCATTCCATATTTTATAGGACAGGATCAGTCTATTTTTGAGCCTCTTTTGAATCCAACAAGTGCAGAGTGCAATTCACAGGGGCAAAAACCATGTTGCGTTCCTGGCTGCAGCTGAATTCTTGCTGCTAGGAGAAGACCTCCTCAGTTGTCTGTCTACATGGGCTCCCCACCAGCAAACGTTTTAAGAATCTTACAATGTGGCTGCTTGAGAGAGAGGGGCTCAGATTCAGCTGAGAGAGTGCTCCTGGTGGTCAGTGGATCCCAGATGATTTTTTCAACTCCGTTGCAAGCTGTGCTAGAGTAACAGTGTTAAGCCTGGGAAATGCTGGAAACCCTTCCCTAAAAGAATCTTGCACGTCTTTGCTGTAATCTGATAGAGGACTCCAGAACTCATACAGACACTTCTGCATCACGGCGCCGTGAAATGACTTAGCAGTGAGACGGCATTCCCGGTCTCTTAAAACTGGTTCCAGCTGGTTCCAAGTGCTCTGACCAACTGGTTCCAGCTGGTTCCAAGTGCTCTGACCAACTGGGGACATGGGGGATGTTTGCTGTGACCGAGCACTCATAGGACAGGTAAAAGCAAAAATACTGCGGATGCGAGAAATCTGAAACAAAACCAGAAAACGCTGGAAAAACTCAGCAGCTGTGGAGAGAAGAACAGAGTTAACGTTTTGTGTAGGTATGACTCTTCCTCAGAGCCTGAAGAAGGCGTAAGGACATAATGGATGTAAGATGAGGGAAACCCCCAGTAGTGGACAACATTGGGAACAATAGGCCTAAAGTCACCTGGTCCTCCCAAACATGCCCCACTCACCACACGTCAGATCTCAAAGACTAACATGGCAAATCCATTCCTTACAAGAGACCACACACCGCCTCCACAGTCTTTTCTACCCGAATGAAACTAAACGATATCAATCATTTCGCAGCATATCAAACAATCAATATTATGGAAAGCTGAAGTTATGGAAATTCTAATGTGTACACTTTAGGAGCTAGCACAGACCAGTAGATCCTTTATTGCTGTCACGTTTTGTACTGTGACCCGAGTGCAAGAAACAAATCCCTATCTGAATGATAGGGTTTTGATGAAAATAATAATCAGCGAGACCAAATCCTAATGCACATGATGTAAAACAGGCCTGATTTCTGACAGGCAGAGGGCAGTGTGAATTCTCTCCAGCTAGCCAATGATGGCTGATGTGCATCTGTCCAATAATCAGCCGCCACTCAGTGAGGAACACTCTTGTTTCTGGGTCAGGAAGTCATGGGTTCAAGTCCCACTCCAGAGGCTTGAACACAAAAATCCAGGCCAATACTCCAGGTCATTAAACTACCAGCTTAGCTCCACAGAGGAACTATTGAATCACCTACCAGCCCCGATCACAGAGCTAGCTTTGACTGCTGTATTCAGCTCCTGTTCCTTGCTGCCATTAAAATAAAATTACCTCTTATAGTCTCAGGACATCCCAAAATGCATTACAGCCAATGAAGTACTTTTGAGGTTTGAAGTACTTTTAAGGTGTAGTCAGTATTGTAATGTAGGAAATGCAGCTGGCAGTTTGTGCACAGCAAGCTCCCACAAACAGCAATGTGAAATAACTAGGTAATCTGTTCCTTACCGATTTTGTTTGAGGGATAACTGTGGTCCAAGGCACAAGGGAGAACTTCCCTGCTCCTTTTCAAAATGATGCCATGAAATCTTTGACATCCACCTGAAAGGGCAGGCGGGACCTCGGTTTAACATCTCACTCGAAATATGGCACCTCCAGCAGCGTGGCACTCCCTCAGCGTGGCACTGGAGTGTCTGCCTGGATTATGCGCTGAAGTTTCTGGAGAGAGACTTCAACTCACCACCTCCTGATTCTCTTCTCTTACACGGCACCACGCTATCATACCCCTGTGATTTATTAATCAAGAGCAGGAACGTGCGGATACAGCTTCTAAAGGTCAAATTCACATTTCCCAGTGGGGTTGAAATGTTTGAAATTTGGCACCTGGTGTGGTTGCTGTGCATTGGAATGAAACATGAGGGTACTAATACCTGGCGATCATACAGGATAGATTGTTTTAGGGGGAATGCTTGAGTAGTGAGAACCAGCAGTAACATTGAAACCTACTAGAAAGAAATGACCTAGCAGCCAGTACTTAGAATCATAGAATAGTGTAACACAGAAGGAGGCCATTTGGCCCATCAAGCCTATGCTGGCTTTTCTGAAGAGCAGCCTATTTTCATAGACACAAGTGATGTGTCAATGCCAAGGAACTGAAAACGACAACAAAAATAAACGAGAATGAATCTCATCAGAAGATCAGCTGGGAATGCTTTAAAGCTAATTCCAGTTGTGTGCCCACATTTTACTTTGATTTGCAGCTGATATTTAACACAGGGAAGTGTGAAGTGATACATTCTGGAATAAGAATGAGGAGAGACAGTACAATAAAATGGTCCAATTTTAAAAGGGGGTGCAGGCCCAGAGACTCTGGGGTTTCAGGCACAAGCCTTTATGGTGCGGGGATGAGTTGGTGAGGCTGTTTGAAGAATAAAGCATTTGGGATCACTGGTTTTATAAACAGCAGCATGGCAGACAAAGTCAAATATGCAGCAGCTAATCCTTTATAAATACCTTGTCAGGTCTGAACTGGAGTTATGTGTCCAGAGGGGATACAGACAAGGTTTGCTAGAATGGTATTAGGGATAAGGGACTTGAGTTACACGGTGAAACTGGAGAAGTTGGGATTGTTCTCCTTGAAGCAGGGAAGGTTAAGGAGGAATTTATTCGAGATATTCAAAATTATGAAGGGTTTGGACAGAGTAGATAGGGAGAAACAGTTTCCAGTGGCAGGAGGGTCAGTAACCAGAGGACACAGATTTAGGATAATTGGCAAAAGAAGTGAAGAGGAGATATGACCTTTTTTTTACATAGCAAGCTGTTATGATCTGGAATGTGAAATATCTTTGCAGGACAAAAACACTGGAGCGCACGCATGAATGGCCAATACCCAACAAACTGGTTTATTCTAGTTTGCTTATATACATACATACACAAATGGCCACAAGTGGACGCTATTACTCTCTCCCCTGCTTAATGTAAAAGTTACACAAAAATCCAAATTCTGTACAACTTATATATATATATATATTTCTTATTTTCCAGTTCTTTACAAATCCAACGTAACCACTGGTTTCCTATTCCTAAGAGGATACCTCCTTTCTTGAACCAAAATTTCAGAACTTGGAGAAGATCCTTGGCCCATCTGGGCCTGAGTATGAGGAGAAGTCTTCTCCAATGAAGACTTGATTTCTCATGTTTTCTCAGTTGAGTTTTCCACTTCATCAGACATGCTCGTCTGATTCTGACTCAGATCTGAACTAGGTTCAGGCACAACTTGTGCTGAAGTTACTATCCGTACTCAACCTGTATCCCAAGTAACCAACTCACCACACTCATTTGATTCTTTCCAACTTCCTCCTTCTTTGTGACCCTCTGAATGTAACGCATGATCTATATGTACGAACCTAACCTCTCCACCACCAAACATCTTTACTGAATATGCGCGAGGACCACATATTTTCACGACTTTTCCTGGTAACCACTCCAATCACTTATGACAATGTTCCTTCACCTTAACCTCCTGGTTCAGTTTCAGACTTCTTTCTCTCACTCTTACCCCTATCCTGACCCTCTCTCTGTCTGGATTGTTTCTCTTCTATTGACTGTACTAAATGTGGCTTCAACAGTGAAAACCTCGTCCTGGGCTGTCTGCTAAGAACCCATTCATGTGGCATTCTGCCAGCGGTAATGTGAGGTGTGTTACAATAAATAAACAAAACAAGATTCACCAGTTTGTGGTTCAATGACATCTGACATTTCTTCCAATTTGTATCTAGCATTTGCTTAACCAGACCTTACTTAACAATTTGTACTGCGCATTCTGCTGCTCCATTTGAAGCAGGATGGTCCAGTGGAATTCTAGTCTGTTTTACCCCCCTTCATCCTCATAAATCTGAAAACTCTTCTGAACAAAACTGAGGTCCGCTGTTGGACACAATTTCCTCTGGGAACCCGTAAGCAGCAAACAGACTACACAGAATATCCAGAGTTTTTCTAGTTGTTGTTTGATTCATTAGAAACACCTCAACCCACTTTGACTGGCTCCCTGTCACAATGAACCCTTCAAATTCTGCAAGATCTATGTGCAGCCTCTGCCACACTCTAACTGGCCGTTTCCATGGTCGCTAAGGTACCGCTGGCAGCTTCCTTTTTACAGCTTGACATACTTGACACTGTTTCACTGAGTCTTCTACGTCCTTATCTAATCCTGGCCACCAAAGATAGTGCCTCGCTCGTCTCTTTGTCAAGATCATCCCTAAGTGTTGACCATGAAGAGCACATAGCAACTGTGACCTGTACCTTTCAGGAATTACAACTCTGGAATTTACACAACCACAACAATGGGCAATTCATTCTTATGTATAAAACGTGGCCTAATTTCTAAATCCAATATCTGTGTTGGCCATCCAATAGCCCCTTGTCAATACAGGGTCCCCACGAGTTGTTCTCCTAATGTCATCTGCTGTGACTGGCAGCTCATCTACATGTGAAAAGAAAGATACATTCACTCTGCTGGGCTCTACCTCTGACGGTGATAGTGATCTAGACATCACATCGGCATTACAATGATTTTCCGATCGTCAGTACTTAACGGGAAGAATTTCCCGGTCGGTAAGCGGGGGTGGGGTCTGCTCGTGGACGCGGGGATACGTCAGGCGTGTGTCCCGATGTCACCGCGCGTCACTTAGATTTTCAGTTTGGCGGGTGAATCGAGTCGATTCCGCGCCCGCCGAACTGTCAAAGACCTATTAAGGTCTGTTGAAAACTAACTAAAATAGTCAAAGGAGCTGCCCGTCCAACCTTAAGGTTAGTTGGGGGGCAGGCGAAGAGCCATTTTTCATGGAACCTCATCCACGGGCGGGATGAGGTTTAATTGAAGTTTCTGTAAATTAAATAAGTTTTTCCATTAATGTTCCTCGACATGTCCCAGCTCATGTGACATGTCACACTGTCACATGAGGGGACCATGTCTTATTATATTTTGTTTTCGGTATTTAGCTCTTAAAAACTTTAACTACACAGAGTTTAAAAACACGGAGGTGCCTCAGGGAGATTTCTGCACTCTGTCGTGTGCATGCGCGTGGAAGAGCGCAGGTCCCAACTCAGGGAAATCCCCCCTCCCCCCCCCCAATCCGCACAGGGAGTGCACCACGCTTCTGGGCACACATCACGCTGAGTGGGCCTTAATTGGCCTGCCCTCATAAAATGGCGGCTGGACCCGATCGGGGTGCGCCACTCTGGTTCCTGCCCGCTCCTGCCCATCCCCACACAACCCACCCCCCCCCACCCCCCGATGGGGGTGGGGGGAGAATTCTGCCCAATGTCATGCGTATAAACAGACAAAATCGACACCTATCTCTGCTCTGGGCCGCAACTAAAGTGGGAACTTGGAGACTTTGGATTCAAATTAGCCGCCAGTGGTTTATGGTCAGTTTTGATTGTGAAACTCTGACCTTGCAGGTATCTATGAAATCTTCTTAGTCCAGAAATCAAAAACAATGCTTCACGTTCTATCTGAGCATAATTCCACTTACTGGCACTGAGGGTGAGCGAGGCAAATGCAGTCAGTCTCTCTTCACCATTATCCAACACATGAGAGACCACAACACCTACTCTGAATGGGGACGGGTCACATGCTCGCTTAATCTTTTTGGGGACATTGTGACATATGAGCATTGTACCATCTTCCAATTTACTTTTACATAACTGGAATGCCTTGTCACGCTCCCATGTGCAACTCTATGGGATACTGTTCCCCAAGAGGTTCATTCACAGGATGCAATAAGGTTACCAGATTTGGTATATATTTACCATGGTTATTCACTAAGCCCAGGCAAAAATCTGAGCTCAGAAAGGGTGGTGGAAACAGATTTAATAGTTACTTTCAGAAGAGGAATTAGATAACTACTTGTAGGGGAAAATATTTTCAAAGCTATGGGGGAAACGCTGGAAGGAGTACGATTAATTAGGTAGTTTTTTTTAAAAAAAAGCACCAGCATGGTGGGCTGAATGGCCTCCACTGCTGGAAACTTGTCTAGTCCCACAGCGTTTAAGGATCTAGTTGTAGAATTCCCGGGAAAGTAAAGGCCTTCGCCATTTGAATAAAACATGAGATTTGCACCATGGAGCATTGCAAAACTTCCACAACCCCTGTCCTGCTAATTGGGGTAAAAAAAGACCTACTCCAATGCAATTTGGATGCATTGGTTCCAATTCGAAGCTCTCCCTGTGCCAGGCGTACCCTCGCACTTCCAGTGCTAGGGAAACAGAATTTCAGCTTCATAACGGACCCATTGGGTGGAAGGTACCGGGTCCGGGGTTTGTTTCAAATGATTCTTTTAGCAAATGATTGTGATACCAGTATATCAGAATTGTGAGGCATTGCAGTATTTATGGGAGGTCGTGCAGTGCAGTGAGTAGTGTCCCTGCCTCTGAGCCAGAAGCTTTGGGTTCGAGTCTTAGCCCAGGACGTGATGGCCAAGGGAGGTGTGTTCGTAACGTGGCCAAACGGGTTGATTATCCACCTGCAAATCCGTCCAACACATGCCAATGGCAGTCGGTAAGACCGGGAGAGACTCCTGGTCATCCATGTGATGGAAAGAACCTTGGAGCCTCCCCAATCACCATCCAGAGCTCCAGATTGCAACATGCATGTGAGAGTGCATGTTGCCACAGCAACTCGGACTCGCTGAGGGAGCACTGATAACACACCACCCGGCGCTGTTTATTCTGAAACATGACCTTGTGAAACAAAGACGTCCATTGGATAGGAGTTTTGTGACACTTTAACAGGGTGTGCAATGCATTCCTTCCTGTAACAGCTGCTCTCCTCAGCACTGCTGCTATATATGTACCAGATTAAGTTTCTCCAACTGCTACCTCACAGAGAGCGCATATAATTATATAAAATCAAACAAACAGATTCACAGACATAAAACTGTAATTTTAATGGCATCATTTAAAGCTCTTAACTGATTCACAGCCTTGGGTCTTCCCCACATTAACCATTGTTGTAGGTGCTAAAAGCCCAGCTTTGCTGTAATGAGCTGGAGAGTGTAAGCACCATTATTATCTCTTACCTGCACCATGACTGGGAGCGTGACAGACAATTGCAGCTAATATTTGTCGTGAATCAAACTGATAGGAAGGCAGTTTGTTAAGGATTGTGCTCTCGCTTTCACCCTGGGTGTGAGGGCCTAGAACAGCTTTCTACGTACGATGTGGTGAGGCTGGAGAAACCGGGATTGTTCTCCCTAGAGCAGAGAAGGTTAAGGGGAGATTTAATAGGGTTGTTCAAATTATCAAGGGCTTTGAGAGATTAGAGAGGAAGAAATGGTTTCCACTGGCAGGAGGGTCAGTAACAAGAGGACGTAGATTGAAAATAATTGGCCAGAGAGCCAAAGGGGAGATAATGCAACGAGTTGATGTGACCTGGAACACGCTGCCTGAAAGGGCGGTGGATGCAGATTCAATAATAACTTTCAAAAGGAAGTTGGATAAAGACTTGAAAGGGAAGTTTTTGCAGACAATGGGGAAGGCGCAGGGAGGTGTAGGACTTATTGGAGCTGGCACAAGCCTGCTAGGCTGAACGAAGACAACTCTTTTAGGTTCTTGGTCCTATTGTCTCCTTACGTGGCTCACGATCATGTTTTTTGTTTGGCTGTGCACCTGTGAAAAACCTGGGAAAAGTTTTCCTACATTAATTCACTAGGGGCAGAATTTTGCCCTTGTTGGGTGGGATGGAAGGGTGGGGGCAGTCGGGAAGCTGACCGCTGCCCGCAGTGGGGGCCGGACCGCGATTTCATGCTGACGGGCCAACGAAGGCCCTGCCCAACGTGAAACGCGTGCTGCTGCGCTGCCCATGTGGAGTGGGGGAGAAGGGCGAGGGGTGGGGGGGGGGGGGGTGGGGGGCAAGCGGGGAACTTTGTGCTTGCACGCTGGTGCGCGCTGGAAAAGCTCCCTGAAGCACAGAGCTGCCTCAGGGAGATGAAGAGTTCTGGAAAACCAACATAAAGAATTTTTAAACGTTCAAAAACCCGTCCCCACACGTGACGCCCATCACATGAGCAGGGACGTGTTACGAATGAGGTGTAAAATTTTTTATTTTATGTTTTATTTGCTGTTGGAAACCTCATCCCGCCCGTGGATAAGGCTTCCTAAAAAATGCCAAGGCTGCTTGGCCTTTTCACCTGCCCTGCCAACCTGCTTGCCCAATGTCATCGCGGGTCATTTCACGCACGAGCGGGTCAGGTGCATGCTCGCTCACCGAGGTGGAAATCCTGCCCAAAGTGAATGCAAGCTGTTGTCAGTGACAATGTGCCGGATATCAATGATAACTACAGGTCAGTTTTATTAGAACCTGTGCCTAGATAAGCATCCTAACCATCAGCATCCTAAAGAAAATAACAAAAGCTGCTTATGATGCTCCAATTCAGTCATTGGGTTGATGGATCTTTCTGCATTCATTATGTACCCACATCATCTACTGCTTGACGTCTGTAAGTGGTTCAGTGTGCTGATAACTAATGAGGGATTTCAAAACAGGAAATTCAAAACTAAGCATTGACAATGATTCTCAGACAGCCACAAGGTCCTTGACCACTTAGACACATCTCCAAGACTTCAAGGTACTTTCTATCACAAAGTTATAAACTGTCCCTTGAGGTGAACCATTGGTAAGGTTGCCTAATTTAAGTAACCGTTCTCCTTTTAATCTGTTTAACACATATGAGTAAAGTTATATACATTGAATACGTTAAGGTGACTTGATTTTTCACTGGCTGATTAACCATCTAATTTCCCTGGGCTAGTGTCCAAAGTGCAAAAATCATTCAGTGACTTGATGCTCAGAACAGAAAGAAGTTCTAGTGATTTGTATCATCGATATGGTATAGTGAGGCAAGGAAACTGTTTCCAATTACTGAAAACTCCAGAACCAGAGGACAGAGATTTAAGGTGATTGGCAAAAGAACCAAAGGTGACATGAGGATTCTTTTTTTTTAAACAGCGAATTGTTGTGATCTGGACAGCGCTGCCTGAAAGGGCAGTTGAAACAGATTCAGTAATAACTTTCAAAATAGAATTGTATAAACACTTGAAAAGGAGATATTTGCAGGACTATGGGGGGAACAGAGCAGGGGAGTGGGTCTAATTGGGTAAGTCTTTCAAAAAGCCAGCACAGACAAGATGGGCTGAATTACTTCTTTCTGTGCTGTAAGATTCTATGTATCTGATGCTCACATTCCTGGATATCATACTTCTGAAACCACCCCATTTTAGCTTGCAGGTATCTGCAATGAACTGTTGAGAAATACAGAACCTAATGATTTTAGGTTCATGACCTGGGTCACATTAAATATCCTGTTTGTTTGATATTCTCACATACACTTTTGTCCCTTTGTAGAGTGTTGGATTGATTAACAGGTTGATTATGAACTTATATGAACCACTTCATGGCCGCTTCATTCCATGTGGTCAATAAATCCTGCCCGGAGACTTGAACTTGGAGCTCTGGCCCAGAGACAGTGACACTACCTACTTTGCCACAGGACTTCTCTAATGACCTCGGTTAGATCAATGGTAGGCTTACTGTAGTTGGTTCATTTACTCTTTGGGTCGGGGAGGTGAAAACCGGTTAGGGTTCCACCTCCTGGTCGCTAACCAGCCATCAGTGGTTGTCACGACAATGGGAAATTGAGATCTACTTATAACTCCACCAGCTAACCAAAAACATATTGAACTGTTTAAAGAGGATCTGTTTTTTCCAAAAAAAAAAATGAGAAAAGATACTGACCAAAGATGGCTACCACCAGTAACCTGATGGTTGGTATTGTTGAGAAATCCATAGAATCATAGAAGCATCTGTCATTTACTTTGGAGTGTGGTGCGTCTGACCACAGTGCGCCAGCTGGTTCACATGTACTGCATTACATACCCTGAATATTTGAGCATAAGACAGATATAGTAAAGTGTTTTATCTTTCCAAATTTGCATGTCTGTAAAGATATAGCTATGGTGAAGGAATAGTGAATGTTTTACACCACCTTTTTTGTCAGGTGTAATATAGTTCATTTTTCTTGTTTAACAGATGTCTTATTATTTGTGTTAAAAGTTCATCAGCAGACTCCTGTGAATTTGTTCAATAACTTCCCTCCATGGTTTTAAAAAAATTTCAGGATCTATCAAGCCAGGTTCCTGATTTCATCAGCAGTAATATCAGCTGGGATTGTAACATAAAAGCAAGTACATTTGGACTGGAAAAGGCATTTACGGAGAAAAGAAATTTAAAAAAAAACCTTTGTTGTGACCAACTGAGGGGGCTGAATAAAGGGGAGCCCAATTTGTCCCTCTTCACCTGGCCGTAACAAGGTGTGTTTGTGTGGATGCCCAGAGAAGACAGAATTGAGCTCCTTTCTGATGGGTTTCTTGGTCGTTGCTATCTCCCAACCCTTGGTGAAAAAGTGTGCATGCGAAGGCAGGGTTGAGTCATCTACAATGAGACACGTGGTCTTAAAACCTGCAGTGTTCCACAGTTCCACATGAGTAAAGGCTACTTGGTCAAGACACTGAGTGGCAAGCAGCCCCCATTTCAAACTCTGTACCAGCAAGGAGTCATCAGAGACATAGGAATAGGAGATCTATGTCTCAACCACATGTTATTCACCTTTATTCATATCCCTTGATATCTTACCCATCAAAAAATCTATCAACAAATCTATCTATTCTGATGGAGTGTCATTATTGACCTGAAACGTTAACTCTGCTGCCACATCTGCTGAGTATTTCCAGCAATTTCTGTTTTCATTTCAGATTTCTAGAATCTGCAGGATTTTGCTTTAATGAAATCTATCCTTCTCTACCTTAAAAGCTCCATTTGACCCCCGGTATTCACAGCACTTTGGGTTTGAGGTTTCCACTACCCTTTTTTTTTTATATTCATTCTTGGGTTGTGGGTGTTACTGGCTAAGCCACGACTGTTGCCCATCCCTAATTGCCTTTGTTCAGGGGGCACTTAAGAGGCAACCACGTTGCTGTGGGCCTGGAGTCACATGTCGGCCCAGACCAGGTAAGGACAGCAGCTTTCCTTCCCTAAAGGACATTAGTGACCCAAATGGGTTTTTGCGACAATCGGCAATGGTTTCATGGTCATCATCAGACTTTTAAAACCAGAATGTTTTATTGAATTCAAATTCCACCATCTGTTGTGGTGGGATTTGATCCCAGAGCATTACCCTGGGTCTCTGGATTACCAGTCCAATGCCAATACCATTACACCGCCACCTCCCTCCTTGCGTGGTGAAGTACCCCTTGATTTCACTTCTAAAAGGCACTCGCTTAATCTGGATTCCCCACCACAGGATAGAGCTTCTCTACTTTTCCAACCTATTGAATTCCTTTGTCCTTCTAAACGCAAGGAAGTACAAGCCCAGATTTACGTAATCCATCCTCATAATCTAATCTTTTGACCTCGATATAACTCTGGTGAACCTGCACCCTCTTTGAGGCCAGTCTATCTTCCCTGTGATTCAGTGCTCAAAAAAAAAGTAGGGAAGGCTTTTGGCAAGAGAAAAATTGAAAAATATACTTTCCAGGTAGAATTAATGTGGCAGAAGTGTGACGTGGATCTTCGTGGGGCTTAGTTTTTAAGTCAAATTACACGACACATCTCTTTAGAAATACTCAGTGCACAAGGGAGCCCCAACAACACAAAGGAACTAGCCAGGGGAAAATGAAGGCACAACTGCTGTTGAAGAAGCAAAGACACGTGTAAATAAGTTTAATTTAAGAGATAAATCAGAACAGACAACAGAATTAATTTTTTGAAGGGCTAATTAGAAAAAAAGATTAGCACCTTTTATAAATGGCCCAATATAATATTAAGTTTTCTGGAAGTGAATTGCTCTTGTTCATCCAAAGCTGTTGGGATTTAAAAACAGGTAAACTCAGCCAATTTAATGCAATGCTAGCTGGCAGTGTCAAAGGTCATCTGGCTAAGTTTGTGGAGCTGCCCAGGAGAATCCTACGAAGGCCCTTACTGTAATAAGGACCACACTTGAGGGGATGGTAGCATATTAGCTATGTTACTAGATTAGTTACCAAGAGATCTGGACTAATGATACAGAGATGTGAGTTCAAATCCCACCATGGCAGCTCAGGATTTTATCTTCAATTAATTAAATAAATTGGGAAAGGCAATGGGTGACCCTTGTTGTCATCCATAAGCGATATCAGCATGGCATCACTAGAAAGGAAACATGTCATGCGATCCCGTCTTAGTTTCACTTTTGCTTTGAGCAGAACACAGACGCACAGCTCTGATGTCTTCAAGCTTTATACCTATGTATAACTGTTCTCGTGTTCTTAATAAATGAACCCACAATGTGTTTACCCAATCCCCTCATGAGTGATGGGTGCCTTGTATCTTGTACAGTAAATAAGTCCAAGGTGCTATATCATTATAATAACATGACAGGTGACAGCAAGATTAAGTCAGGTACAACATGGTGAACAGCCTTAGGGCATCCTACGTGGCACGGGATGACACTTGACATTTTGGTCAGACCACAACGGCGTCACAGTGTCGGGGAGGGTTGAAAATGCCATGCGTGGACTGTGAAGAAAAGCTTTGGATCACAGCTCCAAGCTAGTGCGCAATTAAAGAGCTCTTAAGCAGACTGATTCCTTGCGATGAGTTTGCAGTGTGTAGCCTGTTAGTTCCTTGAATGGGATAGCGCATGAGAGGACCAGCACTGGGTTAGCTCAGTTGGGAAAGGCAAGTGACCACGGTGTGGGCCGGATTGATAGCGAGCGAGGGAGACTCAAACAACAAATAAAACCCTTCATTAAAGTCAGACCAGAGAAGGTTGTGATTATAACAGGTGGCTTTTGGTGTTGCTGAACAATAAATTGATTAAAAAACAAAGATGCCTGGTGCATTCCCACCACATTTTGTCTTGGCGGGTGGAGCATCCGTTAAGCGTACAGCGACACTCATCCCAGGTACTACAGAAGAAGGCAGGTCAAAGGAATGTTGTCAGAAAATCCACAAAATTCCCCAGTTCGAATAGGGATGCGGCTGACCTACTATCAAAATTCAAAATGTTTAAACAGTAAAACAGCTATGGTCTCTTGATTCAGATGTATTTGAACCAGACACGCAAGCCATAAAACTTTGCCTGGCAATTGGGATTGAAGGTCTATACAGGCTGAACACATCAGGATTGACATTTGAAGAGCCAAAGCTTCCCACAAGCTATGGGCTACATTGGAAGACCGGTTCAGAATCAGGATAAACTTCAGTATTCATCGACTGGAGTTCATGTCATTTTGACAATAGCCTACAGAACCCATAGACCACTTTGTCAATTGTTGAGTTGGTGATCGCATCCACTCCCATGGAAACATTCCAGAAAGATCTGCTAGGCAAACCCAAAATGAATAGTATCGAAGGGCTACTCAAGTTTGGACGTAGGTACAAAGTGATCCTTGCAGGTTGATGAAGCTTACGGATCTAAGTGCCACCCCAATTGTTGATGCGCTCACTACAACACCCTAAGCTAGTGAGACGTGTGGAAGATCTGGCCTTATACATGCACCAAGGAAATGCCCAGCTTTCCATCAATTCTGCAAGGCACTTGACAGGGCCATTGGCATCAGCTGTGCACCAGAGCAAAGGCTGATGTAGCTACAAAGAGCCGTTGCGCTGATCCAAACAGAGTGTTCACACCGGGGGCCTTCAAGCAATAAGAATGACCATCTGATACCCCGTCAGAAAACATACACACGAGATGACTGACAAACCAGAAAATGACGATGTTGTGCATGACAGGATGAAGAGCAGTGAACACACGTTTCATGCCGTAAATCTCGCTGAAAACATAGACACCATCATACTGTCCCAAGTGTTTGTCAAGATTCAAATTACCTGTCCTAAGAAAGTTGGTAACTATTCGCTAGTTGGCCAAGATTGACACAGGGGCAAGTGCCAACATGCTATCCCTGTGAATTCTAAAAGACAAGTATCCACAAATGTGGAAGGCCATACCGAAACCTACTATTGTGAAACTTTCAGCGTTCAAAGGTTCACTAATTCCATGTGCAGGACCCATAGTCTTGGAGTGCAACTATGATCAATCCTCCTGGGTGTCACAGATGTTCTATATCGTGGAAACTAAAGGCCCAGCGATTATAGGTCCACTGGCATGTCATGACCTCACACTAGTAACAACCGATGGAATCAGTCACACATCACATGGCAGATCAACCTCAGAATCTACTCCTATCATCTCAGTTCATGGCCTAGCATCAAAATATCCAGAATGTTTTCATAAAATTGGCAGTTTCAAGGGAGCTACAACATTACACTAGCAGGAGAATGCGATTACATCTGTTGATCCATACGTGCAGCATCCACATACAAGACAAACTGAAAGTCAAACTAGACAAAATGGAGAAAGCCGAACTCAATAGAAGAGTACAAGGTCACACAGATTGGTGCAGCTCAATCACATGATCGTCATAAAGAATGCTGCACCATTGAGAGTATGTTGTGATCCCCTTTCGGGTTATCTATTAGACAGGATCTCTTTCAAGTTTATATAGACCACATTACATGCAATGTATCAGGATGCATCTGTATCGCAGATTATATAGCTGTTGTGGGAATAACCAAACAAGAACATGACCATAATCTGAATTTATTGATGCAAGCAGCAGATAATGAAGGATTGGTGTTTAACAGTCTGAATAGCAACATCAATGTGCAACAGATCAATTCCTTCGATTCTATTTATTCCAGTTCTGGCATATGTCCCAACTAATGTAAAATATTAAAGCCTTGCAAACACATCAAGATAAGGACAATCTTCAAAGATTCTAGGTCTCTTTAATTTCTTGTCTCCATACGTTCCCAATTTCGCTCAGAAATCTTTATTATGAAGGGAATTGTGCCATTCCTGTGGCACAAGGACCAACAATGCCTCTTTGATGCATTGAAACAGTCATTATCAGAAGCATCAACATCCCAATTTAACGATCTTAGGGAGACAACTACCTTGGAGATAGATGCCTCACTGAAAGGTCTGGGAGCATGCAGACTACAAAACGCAAAACTTTGCTTCAAAATTTCTGCCTGTAATGCATTCCAACTACTCCAACCTGAAGCAGGAAACATTAGCTTTAGTGTTTGGAATCATGCGTTTTCATACCTATCTATTTGGCAAAAGATTTCTGGGAGATACCAACCACAAGTCACTGAAGATGATTTGGTGAAAACCATTGACCAGTGCACCACCAAGATTGTAACATCTCTCCATTAAGATTCAAGATTATGACTGTGAGATTAGGTACAAGGCAGGTAACTCATTGGTCACACCAGATACACTTAGCAGATTGTCTAACACTCTGAAAACAGAAGATATGTCCCTTGATCTACAAATTAACTTTATTGACATCGAACTTGAAGAAGTTCTCCAAGTTGATCTGGTGCATTTTGCACAATGCAACTGCCAGGAGCTACAAGAAGAAACGGTGAAAGATTCCAAACTACAGGAACTGTGGAAAACCATCATCGAAGGATGGCCTGATTCAATTCAGCATGTCCGCAAACACGAGACAATTTTATCCTGATCATGAATAGTTAGGCCTTTCCCGGGGAATCATTTTTAAAGCCAGGCAGATCATCAGACTGGAATCTTTGCGTTTTGATATTCTTCAACAACTTCATCACTCACACTTGGGCATAGATTGGATGAGAAGACTCGCAAGAGAGATAGTCTATTGGTTGGGTATGAACAATGGCACTGAAGTAGTTATCAAGAGTTGCAAGGCATGTCAAGAGCATTTTCCAAGTCAACACACAACACCATTGATTCCACATGAAGTTCCTATCCATTCTTGGTCCAAAACCGCATCCAACCTCTTTCATGTCCGTGGCATTGACTTCATCATCATCGTCGACTACTTGACCATGTACGCTGTTATTTGACAATTGTACAATATGTCAAACACAACTGTTGCGCATACTGTAAGTGTTACTTTCAGTTTATTTGGTGTGCCTAGAGAGATCATTACAGATAACAATTTATTGGTAAACCATTTCAGGATTTGTGTGAGGAGTGGAACATTGATCACACTACTTTTTCTCCTCATTACCCTAGATTTAACGGCCTAGCTGAACAGATGTTTTGCACAATTAAATCCCTAATTCTCAAATGTAGACAGACCAAGCAAGATCTACGTATTGCAATGTTACATCTGAGAGCAACACCTTTAAGTGTAACTATTCCATTACCAGCAGAGTTCATGTGTGGCAGACCAGTGCATACAAATTTACGTACTCTTACTCATTCTACTCTCAGAAACTAGAGAGCAACTTTTAAAACTGCAAGAGAAGATGATCGGTGTGCATGGTAAAAATGCAGGTACAGAATTGTCAAGTTTACAGCAAGTTCACATCCAGGATCTCACAGAAAGTACATGGCAACCAGCCAAGGTGACAAGAGCTAAGGCCCAATGAGGTCATTACACTCAAAGGTGCAATGGTGAAGTGTAACTGAGGACAAATCAGATCGATTCCAGTTCCTCAACCATCGTACAGTCCTGTTGCATTGAAGACAAGATCGCAAATGTAACCTGGAACAACATCCAAGAATGACAACCCCACAGGTCACTGTGAGCAATCAAAAGAGCCTCAAGGCAAGGTTGCCATTGTAAGATCCAGATGCATCAACAAATTATCTCCACACTTTAGAGACTCATGGGGCTGAATTTTGCCCCCATCGGGGGGGGGGAAATTGAAGGGCGGGCGCATAGGGGTGCGCTTCCGATTGGCATCCCCGATCGGAGGCATGGCACCAGTTAAGGCCCACCCAGCGTGAAGTCCACACAGAAGCGCTATCCGCTCCCTGTGCGGGCGGGGATCCCAAAATCGAGAGTGCGCTCATTCGCACATGCGCACGCAAGAGCGCATTCATCTCCCTGAGGCTAAGTGCTGCCTCAGGGAGAGCGTTTCTACATGTAAAAAAGATAAAAGTAGAAAAATTAAATTTCCCTGACACGTCCCCTCATGTGACAATGTCACATGAGTTGGGACATGTCCGTAATTTTTACATAATCTTTATTAAAATTTTTTAAAGCCTACATGAAACCTCATCCCGCCCGTGGATGAGGATTCATGTTTTCTCTAGTTGCCGCTGGGGCTCCTGGCCGACGCACCAGCCTTAAAGTTGAACGGGCAGGTCCTTTAATTGCTTAACTGACTCTGTCAATGGCCTCAATTGGCCATTGACAGGTCAGTGGGCGCACAGCTGATTTTGCTGCACTCCTGCCTTCCTGAAAATTTAAATCGGACACAGTGACGTCGGGAGTTCACCCCGACGTCACCGCGTGTCATTTTACGCACGGCGAGCGGGCCCCGCCCCCACTCGCCGACTCGTAAAATTCAGCCCGTGGGTACAGTTCTATGCACTTATGTAATGGTAACTAAATATGGGCATGTATTGTAACTAGCTATACTTCTTTGGAAGGGGGGAAAGTATCTTTAAAAAGAAAGACGGATGTTGTAATATGCCTTTAAGGGGTATCAGCATGAACATCAGTAGAAGAGAAATCTGTCTTAGTTTCACTTATGCTTTGAGCAGAGCACACACACACACAGCTCTGATGCCTTCAAGCTTTATACCTATATATACTTATACATAACTGTTCTCATGTGCCTTGTCTTAATAAGTAAACACACATTGTGTTTACCCTGTCCCTTATGAGCGATTGGTGCCTTGTGCCTCGCACAGTAAATAAGTCCTAGGCATTATACCATTGTTATAACATGATAACACTGACATCCCACGAATGAATAAAAAGAGCTAGGAAATAAACATTTTTTAAAAATATTCCGCAGTGATCTTTCTCCCAGTTATTTAGCAGTGCCCTGGAAATTATTCATTAGTTACTGGAGAACCCAGGATTAAATCTTCAGGATCTGAAGATTAATCTCTAGGATGTTTTTTTATTCATTCACGGGATGTGGGTGTCACTGGCTAGGCCAGCATTTATATTCCATCCCTAATTTCCCTTGAACTGCTTGCAGTCCATGTAGTGTAGATACACCCACAGTGCTGTTAGGGAGGGAGTTTCAGGATTTTGACCCAGCGACAGTGAAGGAATGGCTTGGAGGGGAACTTCCAGGTGCTGGCCTTCCCATGCATCTGCTGTTCTCGTTCTTCAAGATGGTAGCGGTCATGGGTTTGGAAGATACTGTTGAAGGAGCCTTGGTGTGTTCCTGCAGTGCATCTTGTAGACTTCTGGGAGGAAACCTGAGGTCAAATCATCAGGGCAGAAAAAAGGGCGTGTTTTTATTATTTCCTTTGAACATTTCTGTCTTTATTAATGATAAAAATATTGGAGATGGGGGAGAAAAGTTGTTTGATTTACAGTGAAACATCATCCAATTGTGTTAATGAAGAGTAAGCTCCAATTACTGGGGAAGGCAAGGTATCGTGAGGATGGACATGTCGATTGGCCAGTGACGGAAGCGGGACAGTGGGAGTTGAGAACACGTGTGAGAAACCATCCAAGCAGAGTTGGCAACTCCTACTGCTGACCCAAACTGTTGGTCAACAAAACAAGTCCGTGAACCGTACAGACCAGTTCATGTGGCCCAGGGATCAACAGGATTACTGCAAGGTCATCTGATTGTCGAAACAATACAAATCAGGCATTAGTTATCAGTTTGAGACTGGTGGACGAAGATGTCACAAAAGAATCATGATGGCTAAGGGAAGCCTTTCAGCCCATCTAGCCTATCCTTCTATGGAAATCCACAATCCTCCTCACTCAATTGCAATGTCCAATGGCCTTCGGAATCAGTCCTGGATTTTGTTTTTTGCCTCGGTCTCTAATGAAAACTTGTTCCACACTCTGCATGAAAACCTGCTTCCTGACCTCAATCTTGAATTTGCCCCTTTGCCTGTCTGTAGAGATTTGGGTGGCAAGGCCATTGTCTCAAGTGATGATCATAGGTGACAAGACGCAATAGGATTTAGATTAACTCTAGAGAGGCATTTTCCTTTCAAGTACCTTGAATAAAAGAATTACCTTTGTTGAACAAATAGATAATTAATATGAGATTAACTGTAAACATCACTCTCAATGTCTCTAATCGCTCTCTCAGCAGTCATGTTGATTCTAACTGCAAGTTTTGATACAGCTCTTTTTAATCTCTCAAACCGACATCTTTATTGGCTAATTCTTCTAGAATTAATCAAACCCAACACTAAAATCAACAGTGGAATAACATTAATGGGCGGCGACACTCAGGCAATTTGAAGTAAAGGAGAAAAGGAAGTCTTGCATTTGTATAGCAACCTTATTGATGTGCCAAAGCACTTTACACAGGCTTAGGATAATTGTCAAAAGAACCAGGGGCAGATGGGGAGATTTTTTTTTACACAGCAAGTTGTTGTGATCTGGAATGCTCAGACCGAAAAGGCAGTGAAAACAAATTCAATAGTACTTTCAGATGGAAATAAGATAAATATTTGAAAGGGGAAAAAAAAAATTGCAGGACCATGGGGAAAATAGCATGAGGAGTGGGATTACATCGCTTGCTCTTTCAAAGAGGCATGATGGGCTGAATGGCCACCTCTGCTGTAAGACTCTACAATTTTGTACATTGCTGTAGGATTATTGGAGCTTTGTAACTGATAAATGGCCTTGAGCTATTTTTATCTTTGTTTGATCTGGTGCTGCTGCATGCAGACTGACCCAGATTTGGGTTACCAAACCTTGTGGTAGTGTATGTTAATAGGATCCAAGTCAAAACCAAGATCCAGAGCTTTTCTTTGTTGAGAGAGTTTCTTGACTTGCTCAGTTTCTTGGCTTTTCTCCCACTCAACCCAGTGTCCCAGCTATCCCCTATTTATATGTGCTCAAAGACAATTAATACCTATTACCTGTTTCTCTTAAACTTAACAATGTAATTGACATGACATTAAGAGAGCACATAGGTAATGATTCTACTTGTTTGATGGGGAGTGTGCATTCTCTCTCCATTGGAGCATCCCTACTTGTCTCAGCGACAGAGTTTAGGTGGAGGTTGGATTGAACCAAGGCCCATGTGTACACCCACAGTTCTATTCGGAAGGAAGTTCCAGGCCTTTGACCCAGTGAGAGTCAATGAATGGCGATATATTTCCAAGTCAGGATGGTGTGTGACTTGGGAGGGGAACTTCCGGGTGGTCATGTTCCTGTGTGTCTGCTGCCCTTATCCTTCTAGGTGGTGGAAGTTGCAGGTTTGGAAGGTGCTGTTGAAGGGAGGCTTGGTGAGCTGCTGCAGTGCATCTTGTACATGGTGCACACTGCTGCCATTGTGCGTTGGTGGTGGAAGGAGTGAATGTTTAAAGTTACTCCTGGTCACAGGGTAATTTCAGAACATAGACACCTTTTCGCGAAGTGAGAATTCCTGCTTTGAGCTGCATGAGAACTATCAAAGGGGAATGATTCCGAGTGCGATAGTGACTTGCCTGTTACAAAACCGCATGCAACGTTTTATATGCAAAGCATTTAAAATGATCAAGGAAAGGTTAATAACACAACATAACCCCACTGTGTTAGAGGTAAGTGATGGGAGAGTACTACAAAGGACTGTAGTTGAAAACCTACATTGGCCGGTTCAATGGAAAGGAATCAAACTGGAGAAACCTGTGGAGATGAAAAGAAAATCTGCAGGAGCTGGAAATCCCAAATCAGATAAAAGATAGGAAATGGCAAAGGTATGCAGTGGACCTGATAACATTGGAAACGAATAAGCTTGTATTTCAATACCACCTTTCACAACCTCAGGAAGTCCCAAAGTGCTTGACAGCTCATTGAGTACTTTTTGAAGAGTAGTCACTGTTGGAAGGTAGGATGGGTAGAGGGCGGAATTTTCCACTCCTATTGAGCAGACAATATGTTGAGGAGGCCAAAAATTAGTTTCGTGCTGTCGTGAAACCAGTTTGCGATCGTCCGCACCACCCATCAATGGCGAGCCGCGTATCCCAGCGCCGCACGTTGAGAACCTAATTTCAGTACCTTAGCATCTCATTACAAACCTGGCTCTCCGGAATCATCCCCCCACACCACCCGCCCCCCCCCACCCCCCCCCCCACCGCCCCCCCCCCCCCCCCCCCCCCCCCCAACAACGCTGGATCATCCAGGCACCATGTTTGACAATTGCACATAGATAACATGCACCTGGCGGCTGCACTTCACTCGGGACTTTGAGATTTGTTTGCCTACCTTGCTTCGGGCAGCACTCACAGTCATCAGCTCCAGGCTTCACAGGCAGAACCACATTATTTTTAAGGGGGACTCACGGGCAGGTCTCCACCTGCCAGACCAGCCGGAAGGCGGAGGGGGGGGGGCTTTTCAACTGCTGCAGGACAGGGGCTTGCTTGGGGAAGGGGGAGAAGTGGCCTCAGGCAAGGGAAGAGGTCACAGGGCGAGGGCTGTACTGGGGAAGGAGGGTATTCCAGGGTGTGTGTGGGGGGCACATGTTGATCTGTGCAAGTGGCCTGAAGATGGTGAGGGCTGAGGAGGCAGTCTCCAGAGGAGATGAGGCCAGATGGGGTTGTGAGGGTGTGTGTGTGAGAGAGAGTGAGTGGTGATGTCCCTTGAGCTGGCAGTGAGTGAGATGCCAGTGAATGTGTGATGGGCTTGTGAGTGTGTGAGTTTAGAGTGATGAGATGGTTGCCTTACCCTGGCGGGATGGATGAGATCATTCATCCTCTTTCTGCACTGGATGGCCAACCTCTTCTGTGCAGCATTGGCACTGCCCACCACTCCACACCTCCCAAGCCAGAGTGGGTGAGATAGGTGGAGTTCCTGCGGCCAGAGTAGGGGTGGAGGACATCACTGCCGGCCTCCAAAAGACATTCCAGTGACCAGTCACTGAACTCTTGGCTGGCTTTCTGGGCCGTGTTTTCACTGGAGCTGTCCTGGGCTGCAGCATTGAGAACTGTGTGGGCGGCTGCAATTCAGATATAGCCCCTGAATGAGGTAATGGTGTGGCGGGCGATTCAGAGGCTGCCTGTCAGTGAGACAGTGTGTTTCCTGTGGCTGCATAATTTATGAGGTGGGAAGTGGTGGTATAATGCAAAAACCCGCCATTGTGGCTGGCGGGTAAAACGCACTTGGTGGAATTCTGGGACGATTCCTCCCAAGGAATTTGCCAGGCGGCTGGAGAATTGCTGCAGTTGTTCCTCTCCTCAAACACCAAACTTATCTTTCTCATTCAGATTCTGACTGACCTGCTGTGGACTAATTCTGATCACAAGTCTTTCCAAGGTATTTTTAAGGACTTGCTGCCTCTACGGTGATGGTACTCAGTCGACTGAGGCATCTATTAGAGAAGTAACTAGGAAAGTAAATGCTCGAGTTAATCTTTCATTTGGGGGAAGTGACTTTGTTCGACAAGCATTCGGCACCTGTCGGTGTGAGGGGGTGACCAACGGCTGGTCTCACAGCCAGTGATGGGGTTTCCAGGCAGCATCAGATCACAAGTTGGCCTGTTCAGAAATGGCGGAGGCTTACAATCTGAGGCTTTTGACAAGTTATCCATGGCTGGTGAAGACAGAACTCCTTTGGATTTCTCTTTATTTGAATCCCTCTAGGGCCTTTCCCCTCCCCACACCCCTCCCTATCTCTGTAACCTCCTCCAGCCCCCAGACCACCCTATCTCTGTAATCTCCTCCAGCCCCTACACCTCTCCCTATCTCTGTAACCTCCTCCAGCCCCTACACCTCTCCCTATCTCTGTAACCTCCTCCAGCCCCTACACCCCTCCCTATCTCTGTAACATCCTCCAGCCCCACACCCCTCCCTATCTCTGTAATCTCCTCCAGCCCCTACACCTCTCCCTATCTCTGTAACCTCCTCCAGCCCCTACACCTCTCCCTATCTCTGTAACCTCCTCCAGCCCCTACACCCCTCCCTATCTCTGTAACATCCTCCAGCCCCACACCCCTCCCTATCTCTGTAATCTCCTCCAGCCCCTACACCCCTCCCTATCTCTGTAACCTCCTCCAGCCCCACACCCCTCCCTATCTCTGTAACCTCTTCCAGCCCCCACACCTCTCCCTATCTCTGTAACATCCTCCAGCCCCACACCCCTCCCTATCTCTGTAACCTCCTCCAGCCCCTACACCCCTCCCTATCTCTGTAATCTCCCCCAGCCCCTACACCCCTCCCTATCTCTGTAACCTCTTCCAGCCCCTACACCCCTCCCTATCTCTGTAACCTCCTCCAGCTCCCACACCTCTCCCTATCTCTGTAACCTCCTCCAGCCCCCACACCTCTCCCTATCTCTGTAACATCCTCCAGCCCCACACCCCTCCCTATCTCTGTAACCTCTTCCAGCCCCTACACACCTCCCTATCTCTGTAACCTCCTCCAGTCCCTACACCCCTCCCTATCTCTGTAATCTCCCCCAGCCCCTACACCCCTCCCTATCTCTGTAACCTCTTCCAGCCCCCACACCCCTCCCTATATCTGTAACCTCCTCCAGCCCCACACCCCTCCCTATCTCTGTAACCTCCTCCAGCCCCTACACCCCTCCCTATCTCTGTAACCTCCTCCAGCCCCTACACCCCTCCCTAGCTCTGTAACCTCCTCCAGCCCCTACACCCCTCCCTACCTCTATAATCTTCTCCAACCCCATGCCCTCTGAGATATCTCTGCTCCTCCAATTCTGCCCTCTGGAGCATCCCAAATTCTAATCGCTCCACCATTGGTCACCTTGCCTTCAGATGCCTAGGCCCTAATCTCTGGAATTGCCTCCCTAAAGCTCTCCACTTTCCTATCTCTTGCTCCTCCTTTAAGATGCTTCTTAAGCCAAACTTTTGGTTAGCTGTCCCAATATCTCCTTATGAAGTTCAATGTCAAATTTGGGTTCACAGTGCTCCTGTGAAGCAGCATGATACATTTTACTACATTAAAGGTGCTATATAAACACACATTGTTGTCTAACTGTGCCAGCAACGTTATGATTGGAACTGGTCTCACTGATAGTTTCATGATCCAAATTACATGGACAATTTCTATAACAAGACTGTGTCTGTGTGTGTGTGTGTGTGTGTGTGTGTGTGTGTGTGTGTGTGTGTGTGTGTGTGTGTGTGTGTGTGTGTGTGTGTGTGTGTGTGTGTGTGTGTGTGTGTGTGTGTGTATGTGTGTGTGTGTGTGTGTGTGTAAATATGATCCAGGCAGATGGAATTTTTTCTTACTTTTTCTCCCTGCCTCTCTTGATTTCTCTTTCTCTTAATCCGCCCTTTCTTTCCCTCTCTTCATTTCTCTTTCTGTATCTGATTTGAGTCTAATTCACCAGCCTTCATTGGGGACTGCTCCTCTGTATAGACCTCGGATAGCCGCACTTAGAGTTACTATGCACACTTCTGACACGGGATTGTCTGGTCCCGCCAATGGCAGGCATCATCACGGGCGAGACAGGCAAGTCATTTTGGCCACTCTCCAAATTTTCCCGTCTCACCTGCGAGTTTGCCAGCTGTTGGACAGACCCGACAATCCCACCCCCTGGTCTCTAAATGATGGAAAGGGTATAGAGGTGCTGGAGAAGGTGCAAAAAAAAAATTCACAAGGAATGCACCAGAACGGAGAGGATTTCACCATCAGAGAAGGCTGAAGGGATTGAGGCTTTTTGCAATACCGAAGGCTGAGGAATGCCCTGATCAAGATCTTTAAAATCATGAAGGGTAGATGCCGAGAAAATATTTTGATTTGTGGGCAGAGCAAAGCTAGTGGCCATAAGTATAAGATTATCACTAATAAATCCAACAGGGAATTCAGGAGAAACTTCTTCACCCAGAGAGTGGTGAGAATGTGGGTCTCACGACCACATGGAGTAGTTGGTGTGAATAGTGTAGATACATTTAAGGGGGGAGCTGGCAAACTCATGAGGGAGAAAGAAATAGAAGGATATGCTGATAGGGTGGGATGAAGAGGCTGGCTCATGTGTTTACCGTTTACAAGATGCACTGCAGAAACTCACCAAGGCTCCTAAGGCAGCACCTTCCAAACCCACAAACACTACCACTTAGAAGGACAAGGGCAGCAGACACATAGGAACACCACTGCCTGGAAGTTCCCCTCCATGTCACTCACCATCCTGACTTGGAAATACATCGCCGTTCCTTCAATGTCGCTCGGATCAAAATCCTCGAGTTCCCTAACAGCACCGTGGGTGTACCTACCCCACATGGACTGCAATGGTTCAAGAAGGCTGGGCAACAAATGCTGGCCTAGCCTTGAGAGTGAAAAACCTCCCATTCATGAAATCCATTCAAAGATTTTAAATCTCCTTAAGCGGTTAATCTCTTATAAAAACAAACAGGCCCCATATCAAAGATAGCTAATTCTTTCATAGTTCCTTAAGCTGTTAGTGGAATTGTGAACTCAGAATCCCTGCTGAGATAATTGTAACCTTTGAAACTCAGCAAAACGTTCATAGCAACATAGTACTAGCCAATGGGGAAATTAAGAACAAGATTTATGAAACTGCATGACCAGGTGCTAATTTTTTCTAAGCTACACCAGATGGCCTGTCAATTATAGCATTCCAGCAGAGGGTTTTTTTTAACTCTCACTGACAGCTGCAGTCTCTTTTAATGTTTAAAGGGTGAGGCATTTAGAAGACTTCAGATCATGACACATGAATAGATCTTGTCTATCTTTCAAGAGCCTTTATATCTGCGCCACAATTTATGAATCCAAACTGTGGGTTAGGGCCCAAAATGGAGTCTGTTTGAAATCACCACTAATTTTAAATGACCCTGCTGAGTTCAGGTTTCCCTCCTGTTTGATTCACGGCCCATTCCCTTCCCCCTGCTGGCAAAAATTGAATCTTTCAGAAATAGGTGTGGGACTTTCACATCCAGGACCCACCTGCCACTTTTACAGGTCTTTGGAGTTTTTCCAACTCTGTGAAAATCCAGCCCTATGCCTCTATTTATACAATTTATACAATTCTGCGTGCCTTTTTAACCACTTTCTCAATCTCCTTAGATGGCTTGTGCAAATATACCTCCAGGTCTCTTTGTTCCTGCACCCCTTTTAGTATTGTGACCTTGAACTTCCATCTGTTTGAGCAACTAATTCCCTAAGGGAGTCTGCCTGTGCTAGGTTCCTGGGAAAGATGCAGTCTTACATCCATTATGAAGCGAATTATAACCCCAGCCCATTTGGGTCGGAGAAAGTGAACTATGTCCCCCCACAAGGAAAATGACTATCGAGAGATATTACCTTCTTCCAGATAACCTGTTAAACAATTTATTGTCCAGGTTATAATTACCCAGATATTATAAGAGTTCGGGGGTCTCTCTTCAAAACATTGTATTCTCCCACTTTCAGAAAATACATACGAATACAAATTAGGAGCAGGAGTAGGCCATTTGGCCCCTCAGGTCTGCTCCACCATTCAATAAGATCATGGCTGATCTGATTTTAACCTCCTATTCCTGCCTAACCCCCGATAACTTTTCAGACCCTTGCTTACTGAGAATCGACCTACCTCTGCCTTAAAGATATTCACGGACTCTGCCTCAACTGCCTTTTGAAGAAGAGAATTCCAAAGTCTCACAATCCTCTGAGAGAAAAAAAAATGTCCTCATCTCTGTCCTAAATGGGCGACACCTTATTTTGAAACAGTGCTCCGAGTTCTAGATTCTCCCACAAGAGGAAACACCCTCTCCACATCCACTCTGTCAAGACCCCTCAGGATCTTACATGTTTCAATAAAGTCGCCTCTTACTCTTCTAAACTCCAGTGGATACAAACCCAACCTGTTCAACCTTTCCTCATAAGACAACCCGCCCATTCCAGATATTAGTCTAGTAAACCTTTAAACTGCTTCTAATGCATTTACATCTTTCCTTAAATAAGGAAACCAATATTGTACACAGTACCCCAGATGTCATCTCACCAGTGCCTTGTACAACTGAAGCATAACCTCCCTATCCTTGTATACAATTCCCCTTGCAATAAACGATAACATTCTATTGGCTTTCCTAATTACCTGCTGTACCTGCATACTAACCTTTTGCAATTCGTGCACTAGGACACCCAGATCCCCCTGCATCTCAGAGCTCTGCAATCTCTCACCATTTAGATAATAAGCTTCTTTTTTATTCTTCCTGCCAAAGTAGACAATTTCAGATTTTCTTATATTATACTCCATTTGCCAGATCTTTGGCCACACACCTAACCTATTTATATCCCTTTGTAGCCTCTTCATTATTTACTTTCCCACCTATCTTTGTGACACCAGCAAATTTAGCAACCATACCTTCACTCCCTTCATCCAAGTCATTTATATAAATTGTAAAAAGTTAAGGCCCCAGCACAGATCCCTATGGCACGCTACTCAGTCACATCTTGCCAGCCAGAAAAAGACCCATTTATGTCAAATCTCTGCCTCCTGTTTGCTAGGCAATCTTCTATCCATGCCAATATGTTACCTCCTACACCATGAGCTTTTATTTTCTGCAATAACCTTTGATGTGGCACTTTATCGAATGCCTTCTGAAAATCTAAGTACAGCACATCCACCGGTTTCCCTTTATCCAGAGCACCTGTTACGTCTTCAGAGAGCTCCAATAAATTGGTTAAACCATTACACAAAACTATGTTGACTCAGCCTGATTACCTTGAATTTATCTAAGTACCCTGTTATAATGTCATTAATAATAGTTTCTGACAACTTCCCTTTGACAGATGCTAAGCTAACTGGCCTATAGTTTCCTGCTTTCTGTCTCCCTTTTTGATTAAAGGAGTTACATTAGCTATTATCTAATGGAACCTTCCCCAAATCTAGTCAATTTTGGAAAATTAAAACCGACACATCAGCTATCTCACTAGCCACTTCTTTTAAGACCCTGGGATGAAATCAATCAGGACCCCCAGTTGCAACAATTTTCTAAGTACCATTCCCCTGATGATTGTAATTTTCCTGAGTTCCTCTCTCCCTTCCATTTCCTGATTTACAGCTATTACTGGGAAGTTTCCTGTGACTTCCATAGTGAGGGCCTGTTCAATTCATCTGCCATCTCCTCGTTTCCATTATTACTTCCCCAGACTCACTTTCCACAGAACGATACTCACTTTGTTAACTCTTTTCTTTTTAAAATATCAATAGAAACTCTAACTGTCTGTCTTTATATTTCTAGCTAGCTTGCTCTGGTACTCCAATTTTTCCTTCCTTATTAATCTTTTAGTCATCCTTTGCTGTTTTTTATATTTTGTCCAATTTTTTGTCCTGCCTCCCATTTTTGCACATTGATATGCTTCTTCTTTAAGTCTTATAATTTAGTTAATCATGGATGGTAGATCCTCCCCTTGGAATTTTTCGTTCATTTTGGAATGTATCTGTCCTGTGTATACTGAAATATCTCCTTAAACATTTGCTTCTGGATCTCTATTGACCTATCCCTTAACCGAAGTTGCCAGCTCACTTTCGCTAGCTCTGCTTTTCATGCCCTCGTAATTGTCCTTTATTTAAGCTTGAATTGTGTTAAACCCAGTCTTCTCTCCCTGAGACTGAGTGTCAAATTCAATCATATTCTGATGGCTGATACCTAGGGGTGTCTTCACTATGAGGTCATTAATCAATCCTGTCTCATTGTGCAAAACTAGATCTGTTGTAGCCTGTTCCCGGGTTGGCCCCAGAATGTGCTGACCTAAAAAATTATCCCGAAAACCTTCCATGAATTTGTCACCTATGCTAACTTTGCCCATCTGGTTGCTCCAATCGATATATAGAGTATGAGAGAGGTGGGTTCTTGGGCTGCATACGGAAGACTACAGGAGATGTTATATTTTACTAACTTATTTACACGTTTATTAAAGAATCGTTTAACATACAATACACTTTAAAATGGATAAGTACATCACAACGTTAATGACTATCGAAAGATGAAAAATGTAGCCTTAGGTCTAATATAGGATCCAGTGAGGAAGATTTTAAAAGACACTGCTACAGCTAAAATCAGTTCTGGATATCCATCAAATATTCAAAGCCATGTCTTACCTTAAGTCCCTGAGTGGTTCAATTGTTGGGCAGTGTTATGATGGATCAGTTGGTAAAGCTGAGCTATTTTTAAAAAATCCCGGAGGGAAAGTTTAAACAACTGTCATAACCTATAATTTTAAGTGTTATGTTTAAGATGCAACTCTACATTCAGGAATCAGACCACCAGTTCTTGAGAGGTTTTATATTAAGCTAAATTAAATATTTTATTAATTTACACAAGTCAAGTATATACACATGGCTACAAATTACTACGATCGGAACTTTTAACAAATTCCTAAGCTAATCTCCATTAAGGCAACAGCAACCCATAGACTTAACCAGACACCAGGCAAAGCTTTTTCACCTTACAAATTCAACACTAGGTTCTTTTCACTTTGGTTCCTGTGGAGACAGTTTGAGGCTTACAGCTGCTTTGATCTTACATTGCTTCTGCTCTACACACACAAAATGGTTGTCTTGTTAAATCTAGCACAGCCCATTGAATGTAAATTCTCATTGTATCACCAACCTCTGCTAACAATGAAACCCCTTTCATAGCACCAATTTTATTAGCAATATAAACATATTGCTTGGTCTCTGCTCGCTAAGTGCCAGAATTCACCCCACTTTTTGAATGCTCTATTCAAAAAATACAAATGCACTCTACCTCTCTTATACATCAAAACTAGTACACCTCAAAGCACCCAGACTAGCTGGCTTTAATCCAATTAAGTCACATCCACAGACTAAACCTCTATTAAAAGAAAAATATTTACCAATAATATTATATACATCAATAGGTTCATGACAGGCAGTTTGACACAAACAGCTGTTTGCTTTGAACTATCCAACCCCTGGACAACCAGAGAAATATTCAGCAATATCTCTGATATTCTGAAAGGAACCTTATACAATTATACCCATCTACAACCAGGTGGCATAATCTTTAGCAGCTATGGGTGCCACCTCCTTCAATAAAACTCCTCCTTTTGATTCACCCTTAAAGTTCACTATAACTTAATTGTTAAAAATGGTTTTATTATATCAATGTGGTGAGCCGATATCTGGTCAACATGTACTTATAATGCCTTCCAATATCATTCCTGATTACTTTTAATTGCTTCTTTATATGAATAAAGTGATTTTAAACTTTTAATAGAGAAATAGAGAAATTTTAAAAGTTGCTTTTGTACCAGCTTGGATAGAGCTGCGTTCCTACAGTATTTATTTTTGCACCGGGTGTCTGATCATGTCCAATTCTGATTCACTGAGCTAAGTTTTGGGGATGTCTGCTTAATAGATAATGGCAGCAGGTACTAGGCTGTACCATCATTAATCTTCCAGACAATTCCTTTGCTGGTGAACAAGGCAATTAAGCTTATCTCTATTCTCAAAAGAAGGAAAGAGGACCAGTGAGACCTGGGGCAAAATTTTTACTTCAGCAGATGAGCAACCACCCGACCTGCTCGAGCGTAAAATGACGCGCGTTGACGTGGGGAGAGCGCCCTGGCGTCAGCGCACGGTATTTTGGTCAGCCACCGCACTCAGGAATCGGATAGCCCGCCCGCCTGTTAAGGCCATTAAAGTCGCAATTGACTTACATTTTTTCTTTGCCCGTCCAACCCTGCGGTTTGGTGGCTCCAGGCGAAAAGGCCAAGCGGGGCCTTTGCGTCTTTCAGGAAAACCTCGTCCGCGGGCCGGGATGAGGTTTCCGAGAGCAAATAAAAATAAAATAGAGATTTTAAAATTGAATTAGTAACATGTCCCTTGCTCACGCGACAGAGTCACATGGGGGGGGTTGGGTGGGGGGTGGGGTGGGGGGGGGGGGCAGGGAGAGACATGTTTTATTACATTTTTCTAATCTCTAATTTTTTTTTAAACTCTTCATCTGCCTGAGGCAGCTCCATGCCTCGGAGGGAGGTTCTGAAGCGAGCGCTCGCGCACGCGCGCAAACTTTGTGCGTCTCCTGCTCGGACTCCTCCCCCCCTCCCCCCCCTCCCCCCCCTCCCCCGCTCCTCTCCCCCCCTCCCCCCCCCGCCCCTCTCCCCCTCCTCCCGCCCCTCTCCAGCCCGCGCTGGGCCTTAATTGGTCCGCCAAGTGTGAAATCGCCTTCCGGCCTCGATTGTGGGCAGCCGGTCAGCTTCCCAACCAACCCCCACCCCCCCCCCCCCCCCCCCCCCCCCGCGCCCCCCCTGCCTAGGCCCGCCCGACAAGGGCTAAATCCTGCCCCCTGCTGGATGGCATGGATGAGGTCACGTCTGTTTCTAGTTTGAAGCAGAGCTGCGAGGCTAACGCTGACCATTTGTATGTCTGAAGGCTTCTGGGTAAAAAATGACTATTCGTGAATCTGTGCCCATTTTCTCAATTCTGAGGCGTAACGTCCTAAATATGTATGAATCCTCCCTATTTATTCGTTTATTTCCTTCACAATTATTTCTCGTGGATTCGCTGCCTTCGGTTTACCAGACGAGTGCCTTAACGTTACATCCTGTCAAGTTAAGATGCATTAGACTGCAGCTGAGGATGGAGAGCGGGGAATGGGGAGAGGCAGATTTGTTGCTGATTGTGTGAAGTTTGAGTTGCCACTTTTCGCTGATGTCTAAAATGTTTTGCAGACACTTACTTTAGTCAAAAACATGCTTCCAATCTGTCAGTATTCGGTGCTCCCTTGGCCCCTGGATTTGGATGCAGTGTCACAAATTAACGTTGACCTGGCCTGTTGGCCTTGCTAAGATTTACAGAATACAGTTTCATTCACTAACTTCTTCCTTTCCTTCTTGCATTTCACTCAATCATACACGAGCGTTCCATTTCATCTCAGCCTTGCCCAAATCACTACAACCCTAGGCTTCGGCCTGCCTTCCTCTGACTGATACTCCGTGTATTTCCAGAATGTTCTGTTTTGAGTGTGGGCTGATCTGTCTTTCATGCCTTGCTTAGGGCTCGCTAAACCGATCGGACTGATGGAAGGACCTGGAGGACTAGGTCAAGGAGGAATCGCTGCCACTCTGAGAGACGACAGTCATGAGTTTGATGCCAAGTATGAAGACTATGGCTACAATGCCCAGCTCAGTGACAGGATATCACTCGACAGGTCGATACCCGACTACAGACCACAAAAGTAATGAACTTAATTAATTGCTTTGGGCATTTGTGTGGGCAGGAGAAAGGGATGTTCCTTTAAAAAACTATTGGGCATGCCACAGACATTTACAGGAAGCTACTCAGTCCTTATCCAATGTTTGACAGTGTAAGATTGCAATGCTCAGGCTGGTAAACATGCTCATTATCCTAGTTGCTGTCATGGCTTAGTGAGTAGAACCTACGCCCCCTGCAAGTTCCTCTTGGAGGAACCATCCTGACTTGGAACCAAATCACTGTCTCTTCACTGTCACTGGGTCAAAAAACTGGAACTCCCTTCCTAACAGCACTGTGGGTGTACCTACACCACGTACCCAGCACAAAGGAAGATGGTTGTGGCTGTTGGATATCAGGCATCTCAGCTCCAGGACATCACTGCAGGAGTTCCTCAAGGTAGTGCCCTCAGCCCAACCATCTTCAGCTGTTTCACCAATGACCTTCCATCCACCATAAGGTCAGAAGTGGGGATGTTCGCTGATGATTGCACAATGTTCAGCACCATTCATGACTCCTCAGATACTGAAGCAGTCCATGTCTAAATGCAGCAAGACGTGGACAATATCCAGGCTTGGGCTGATAAGTGGCAAGGAAGATTCATGCCACACAAGTGCCAGGCAATGACCATCTCCAACAAGAGAGAATCTAACCATTGCCCCTTGACACTCAGTGGCATTACCATCACTGAACCCCCTGCTATCAACATCCTGAGGGTTACCATTGACCAGAAACTGAACTGGACTAGCCATATAAATACTTTGGCTACAAGAGCAGATCAGAGGCTAGGAATCCTGCGATGAGTAACTTACCTCCTGACTCCCCAAAGCCTGTCCACAAGGTACAAGTCAGGATTGTGATGGAATATTCCCCACTTGCCTGGATGCATGCAGTTCCCAAAACACCCAAGAAGCTTGACACCCTCTAGGACAAAGCAGCCCACTTGGTTGGTACCATGTCCACAAATATTCACTCCCTCCACCACCGACACACAGTAGCAGCAGTGTGTACCATCTACAAGATGCACTGCAGGAACTCACCAAGGCTCCTTAGACAGCACCTTCCAAACTCACGAACACTACGATCTAGAAGGACAAGGGCAGCAGACACATGGAACACCACCACCTGAAAGTTCCCCTCTGAGACACTCACCATCCTGACTTGGAAATATATTGTTGGTCCTTCACTGTCATGTTAAAATTCTGGATCTCCCTCCCTAACAGCACTGTGGGTGTACCTACACCACATGGACTGCAGCGGTTCAAGAAGGCAGCTCACCACCACCTTCTCAAGGGCAACTAGGGATGGGCAATAAATGCTGGCCCAGCCAGCGACGCCCACATCCCGTGAGTGAATAAATTTTTTTTTTTTTTTTAAAACAGGGACTTCAAGAAGGAGGCTCATCACCACCTTCTCAAGGGCAATCAGGAATTGGCAATAAATTCTGGCCTAGTTAGTGATGCTCACATCTCGTGAATGAGTATAAAAGGAAATTATGGAACCTTGCTGTGTGCAAATTGGCTGTCATATTTCGCCAACATAACAGTGAAAACACCTCAACAATATTCCATTGGTTGTAAAGCACTTTGGGATGAACTGAGGTTGTGAAAGGCGCTATCAAAATGTAAGTTACTGCTGGCTATTTGCAGAGTATAAGTGCGGTTACTTTAGACATTCTCTGGCAGATGCTTCAAACACCTTAAGCCAGCATGTTTGAAGGTTTCCAGGCAGCTCTACGTCTGAGGATGCCAAAAAAACTTAATTCACAGTTGACCTTTCACAGCTGTCAGCTTGTGCTGATCTTCAATTTCTGTAGTGTTGCTGGGGAAGGGAGGACAATGTCTGAAATGTTGCTTCTAATCTCCATCAGGCTTTTAGTTTCAGTTAACATTCACTGCTTTCCTATGATGCAGCAGCTCCATTCACAGTGTGAGAGAATGGAACTAGAACGCTAGCTTGTCGAGGTGCTGTTTACACCTACATTTTTAAAATAACTTGACCCAAAAACACAAACCATAACCATTGAATTCTCACTGCGATCCCAAGGAATCATGTTTGGTGGGGAGTTTTTGAGCATCATTCAAGAGGAAGAACTTACATTAATAGCTTTATATTGTGCATTTCACAACCCCAGCTTCACAGTCAATGAAGTTATTTTGAAGTCACTCTTGCAGTGTAGGGAGTGTAGCAGTCAAATTACACATAGGAAGATCCCCCATTGCTACTGTCATGATGGGAATATCTTCTAATGGAATGTCCAGTTTAGCTATCCATTCAATAGGCTCCTGAGATACTGAGTTGGGTTTAGATTTTTGAGCTGTGAGTTTCATTGTAAAAATGTTGGAGGTGTTGCTGAAATGGGCATGGTTCAGTAAATGGTGGAGAAGAAAAGAGTTGACGTTTCGAGTCCTCTACACCTCCATCCCCCACCACGATGGTCTGAGGACCCTTAGCTTCTTCCTTGAACAGAGGCCCGAACAATCCCCATCCACCACTACTCTCCTCCGTCTGGCTGAACTTGTTCTCACGTTGAACAATTTCTCCTTCAACTCCTCTCACTTTCTCCAAATAAAAGGTGTGGCTATGGGTACCCGCATGGGCCCCAGCTATGCCTGTCTCTTTATGGGGTATGTGGAACATTCCTTGTTGCAGTCCTACTCCGGCCCCCTTCCACAACTTTTTCTCCGGTACATCGATGATTACTTCGGTGCCGCTTCATGCTCTCGTCGGGACTTGGAAAAATTTATTAATTTTGCTTCCAATCTCCACCCCTCCATCATTTTCACGTGGTCCATCTCTGACACTTCCCTTCCCTTCCTTGACCTCTCTGTCTCAATCTCTGGTGATAGACTGTCCACCAATATCCACTACAAACCCACCGACTCCCACAGCTACCTCGACTACAGCTCCTCACACCCCGCTTCCTGTAAGGACTCCATCCCATTCTCCCAGTTCCTTCACCTTCGTCGCATCTGTTCTGATGATGCTACCTTCAAAAACGGTTCCTCTGACATGTCCTCCTTCTTCCTTAACCGAGGTTTTCCACCCACGGTCGTTGACAGGGCCCTCAACCGTGTCCGGCCCATCTCCCGCGCATCCGCCCTCACGCCTTCTCCTCCCTCCCAGAAACATGATAGGGTCCCCCTTGTCCTCACTTATCACCCCACCAGCCTCCGCATTCAAAGGATCATCCTCCGCCATTTCCGCCAGCTCCAGCATGATGCCACCACCAAACATATCTTCCCTTCACCCCCCTTATCGGCATTCCGTAGGGATCGCTCCCTCCGGGACACCCTGGTCCACTCCTCCATCAGCCCCTACTCCTCAACCCCCTCCTATGGCACCACCCCATGCCCACGCAAAAGATGCAACACCTGCCCCTTCACTTCCTCTCTCCTCACCGTCCAAGGGCCCAAACATTCCTTTCAAGTGAAGCAGCATTTCACTTGCATTTCCCCCAACTTAGTCTACTGCATTCGTTGCTCCCAATGTGGTCTCCTCTACATTGGAGAGACCAAACGTAAACTGGGCGACCGCTTTGCAGAACACCTGCGGTCTGTCCGCAAGAATGACCCAAACCTCCCTGTCGCTTGCCATTTTAACACTCCACCCTGCTCTCTTGCCCACATGTCTGTCCTTGGCCTGCTGCATTGTTCCAGTGAAGCCCAACGCAAACTGGAGGAACAGCACCTCATCTTCCGACTAGGCACCTTATAGCCTTCCGGACTGAATATTGAATTCAACAACTTTAGGTCGTGAGCTCCCTCCCCCATCCCCACCCCCTTTCTGTTTCCCCCTTTTTCCCCTTTTTTTTCCCTATAAATTATATAGATTTTTCTTTTCCCACCTATTTCCATTATTTTTAAATATTTTAAAATCTTTTATGCTCCCCCCACCCCCACTAGAGCTGTACCTTGAGTGCCCTACCATCCATTCTTAATTAGCACATTCGTTTAGATAATATCACCAACTTTAACTTTAACACCTATGTGTTCTATTGTACCATTGTCACTGACATCTTTTGATGATCTGCTTCTATCACTGCTTGTTTGTCTACACAACCACCTCTCTCTCTCTCTATCTCTCCGCCCCCCCACACACACACCTTAAACCAGCTTATGTTTCAACTCTTTCTTGGACTCGAAATCAAGTTCTGTCGAAGGGTCATGAGGACTCGAAACGTCAACTCTTTTCTTCTCCACCGATGCTGCCAGACCTGCTGAGTTTTTCCAGGTAATTCTGTTTTTGTTTTGGATTTCCAGCATCCGCAGTTTTTTTGTTTTTATGGTTCAGTAAATGTTCTGTTTGCAATAGCAAGACGTTGAATATCCTCCTATAGGTCAACAGATAATATAAGCCTTTTGCTAAGGCTTTATGATTGCATTCCCTTAGTGAACAATGGGTATAATAGCCCTTTGAAGGCATCACCCAGTTAATTTGGATGCAGAAAGGGAAAATCTGAGAGTACCGTATCTGTCAGCCACACCACTGATTTGCTTTTATTCAGTGTGAAACCAAATAATTCTAATAAAGAAAGCACAGGAAAATAGGGATTCTAGGCTGTGTTGTACTCAATGCAATCTGTTTTGCTGTATTCATGACTGTCTTTGTTATTGCTTGGCAATGAATCGAGTGACCAAATGTGATGAGAGGGGACAGCCCAGAAAGTTGATTTTTCTTTTATTCATTCACAGGATGTGGGTGTCGCTGACTAGGTCAGCATTTATTGCCCATCCCGAATTGTTTTTTAATTTATTCCTGGGATGTGGGCTTCGCTGGCTGGGCCAGCCCTAGTTTCCCTTGAGGAGGTGGTGGTGAGCTACCTTCTTGAACCGCTGCAGTCCATGTGGTGTAGGTACACCCACGGTGCTGTTAGGGAGGGAGTTCCAGGATTCTGACCCAGCGACAGTGAAGGAACGGCCGATATATTTCCAAGTCAGGATGGTGAGTGACTTGAAGGGGAACTTCCAGGTGGTGGTGTTCCCATCTATCTGCTGCCCTTGTCCTTCTTGGTGCTAGTGGTCATGAGTTTGGAAGGTGCTGTCTCAGGAGCCTTGGTGAATTCCTGCAGTGCATCTTGTAGACACTGCTGCTACTGTGCGTCGGTGGTGGAGGGAGTGAATGTTTGTGGATGTGGTGCCAATCAAGTGGGGCTGCTTTGTCCTGGATGATATCAAGCTTCTTGAGTATTGCTGGAGCTGCACTCATCCAGGCAAGTGAGAAGTATTCCATCACACTCCTGACTTGTGCCTTGTAGACGCTGGACAGGCTTTGGGGAGTCAGGAGGTGAGTTACTGGTCGCAGGATTCCTAGCCTCTGACCTGCTCTTGTAGCCGCAGTATTTCTATGGCTAGTCCTGTTCAGTTTCTAGCCAATTGTGCCCAGGATGTTGATAGTGGGGGATTCAGTGATGGTAATGCCATTAAATGTCAAGGGGCGATGGTTGGATTCTCTCTTGTTGGAGATGATCATTGCCTGACACTTGTGTGGCACGAATGTTACTTGCCTAATTCCCCATGAGAAGGTGAATGGTGAACTGCCTTCTTGAACCGCTGCAGTCCATGTGGTGTAGGTACACCCACAGTGCTGTTAGGGAGGGAGTTCCAGGATTTTGACCCAGTGACAGTGAAGGAACGGCGATGTACGTTCAACTGTGTTTGCTGAAGTCAGAACTGCGGAGGGTGCATTGACCGCAAATGTAGCGTCACTGCTATTGATGCCACTGACAGCAACCTCCCACGGAGCTGCCTGTATTAAAAACGGCACACATCCAACAAAGGCAGAAAAGACAACACTGTTCCTGCCCTCTCCCATTCCTGCCCCCTCTGCCACTCCCTCTTGCTGACTTCGCTGCTTCCCTGTCCCCACTCCTTACCTCTTCCTTCACTGCTCCCTCCCACCTCAGGTGTCCTCCCCCACCGCCACCCCCCCCCCCCCCCCCATCCCCCCCACCCCCAAACCCTGCACGGTCTGCCTCCCTTCATCCCTGCCTTCGCCACTCCCTCCCACTCGAGGGTTGGGGTTGGGCTGACAGTGGGAGGGAGATGGAGGCGGGAAGCGGGAGGGAGTGGCAGGGATCCAAGAGTGGGAGGTTTTGGGAAGTGGATGGCGGAAGTGGGCGCAGAATAGTGATGTCAGCGGCTGGAGGAACCACGCATGCACCAGCGGACAGAGCGGGAGCCGATTTCCTTTTCCCGTTCAGTGGCAGCAGGCATTACAATGATATAGTCCATGTCAGGATGGTAAGTGACTTGAAGGGGAACTTCCAGGTGGTGTGGCTCTGTTCCCATCTATCTGGTGCCCTTGTCCTTCTAGATGACAGTGGTGGAGGGTTTGGAAGGTGCTGTCAAAGAGGCTTCAGGATAACACAGGAGGACAGAACCACAACAAATTGGTTACATAAATCTTTCTCCGTCTTGTCACCATCACTCTCTCCTTTTGTCTCTCACCACTTTCACTTTTAATGAGATCTCTTGTTGACTTTTTCTTCTGTTCCTCCTGCTCTTTATATCTCCCGGAAAGATTGACCTTTTCTTGAAAATAAAATGAGCCCAGTATTGTCCAATCCGTCAGTCCCATGGGGTCGCTTGAGAATGCAGATGTGTCCAGATGTACTGCTGGTCAACAAACAAATAAAAGGGTAATAGACATTCTTGGGCCTGTGAGTTCGGTCGTCAGAATTACATGGCGTATGTGTGTGAACTCTTAACCAGTTGGTGCATCTCCTCAGATGCTGAGGTAGTCCAGCTGCCTATAATAAAAGCAAAATACTGCGGATGCTGGAAATCTGAAACAAAAACAGAAAACGCTGGAAAATCTCAACCAAGCTGAGCAGCAACTGCGGAGCGAGAAACAGAGCTAACGTTTCAAGTCCATACTACCTTCTGAAGAAGGGTCTTAACGGACTCGAAGCATTAACCGTTTCTCTCTCTCCACAGATGTTGCTAGACCTGCTGAGTTTTTCCAGCATTTTCTGTTGAAATCCCGCTGCCTGCCTGGTGTGGGGGAGGGTTGGGGTTTGGTGGGGGGGGCGGGGGGGGGGGGGGGGGGGGGGCGGGGGGGTGGGGGGTGGGTTCAGGTTGCCAACCCTCCAGTTATCCTGGAGTCTCCGGGAATTGAAGGTTATTCCCTAGGACAGCAAAACCCAGGAGGAAAATGATAGAGGGGGCATTAAAAAAAATGAGTTTTGAAAAAGGTTTTGTGATCACTTCAGTTTATTGTTCTAAAAATATCAGAGAAGGATGAATAAAAGGTAATTTTACTGACAGTCAATCATCCAATCAGCCTCGTGGGGTCAGTTTGCTTTCTGATTGGCCAATAAAAGCCAAGGATGGATGTGTTGGGTCACCAATGTGGGAGTGCGGGGGTGGGGCCATTTGGAGGCAGGAGGTCATGTGATGAAAACTCCAGGAATACCTCCCATTGCGGGGACCAGGTTGAGCACATACTAGGGACCAGCACTTGTAGGAAACATAACAGCCAGTTTGTGCACAGTAAGCTCCCACAAACAGTAATGTGCTAATGAACAGATCAGTAGGGCAGATGGTGGCATAGTCGTATGGTTGCTGCACTAGTAATCCGGAGATACGTGGGTTCAAATCCCATCATGGCAGCTGGTGGAATTTAAGTTCAGTTAATAAATCTGGAGTTACAAAGCTACTTTCAGTAAGAGTGACCGTGAAACTGTCACTGATCGTCATTTAAAAACCCATCTGATTCACCAGTGCCCTTTAGGGAAGGAAATCTGCCATCCTTACCCGGTCTGGCCTACATGTGACTCCAGACCCACAGCAATGGGGTTGACCCTTAACTGCCCCTCTCCGATGGCCTAGCAAGCCACTCAGTTCAAGGACAATCAGGGATGGGCAAACAAATGCTGGCCTTGCCTGTGACACTCACATCCTATGAAAGAATAAAGAATAAAGGGGTGGGAGGATTGAGGTGGGGGAGATTGTGGTGGGGAGGATCCTGCTTTAGTGATGTTGGTTGAGGGATAAATATTGACAGGACAACTCCCATATTCTTCTTTGAAATAGTGCCATGGAATCTTTTACATGAGAGGACAGACAAGGCCTCAATTTAACATCTCGTCTAAAAGCTAGCACCTCTGACCGTGTAGCACCACCTCAGTACCGCACTGAAGGGTCAGTCTTAATTTTTCTATTCAAGTCTCTGGAGCGGGCCCTGAACCAACAACCTTCTGACTCGGCGGTAAGGACCCGCTGTGATTAAAGACCTGCTGAGCCTGGCTGACAGTCACCCAGGTTGCCTGATGAAAGGAAGATATGTACAACTCCGGGACTTTGAAATCAAACCAGTGCCCCCATGTGCACCTGAAACACTGTTTTGGGCAAGAATTTCCTGGCTCCCATACAGCAACTTATCTTATTAATTTGTTTAAACTGAACCCTTTTCAAACCACATGCATCAGTGAATGAAAATACACACAAGCATCTTCCTCCCTGATGGCATCTCCAGCTTGGCTTGCGAGCGGTCAGGGTTCCTAGTTAATGACACCAATCGAACTGTGAGGATTCCTAATTAATTAAAACAGACCGGAATTGTCAGAGGAGAAAAGACATGGATAGAAAATCCATCCGAGAAACAGTTAAAAAGCTGCTTTTATTCTGCCACAGTGTAGTCGATCCTTAATAGCTTAACAGGGTCCCCTGATTCTTACCAGCTCTGCATTAGCAGCAAATGATCATTGATATAGGAACAAATTTTTAAAAGGTTTCTCAAACACGAATCTCCCAACTCCTGTGGCCCAGGACTGGGAACGTCTGTAGGGCCAGTGAAGGCTGTTGAGATTGGCAAGGTGGGGTGGGGTGGGGCGGGGGATTAGGATGGGAGGATTGGGGTGGGGGGATTGTGGTGGGGGGATTGGGGTGGGGGGATTGTGGTGGGGGGGATTGGGGTGGGGGGGAATTGGGGTGGGGGGATTGGGGTGGGGGGGATTGTGGTGGGGAGGATTGGGGTGGGGGGATTGTGGTGGGGGGATTGGGGTGGGGGGGATTGTGGTGGGGGGGATTGGGGTGGGGGGGATTGTGGTGGGGGGGATTGTGGTGGGGGGGATTAGGGTGGGAGGATTGGGGTGGGAGGATTGGGGTGGAAGATTGGGGTGGGGAGGATTGTGGTGGGAGGATTGGGGTGGGGGGATTGTGGTGGGGGGGATTAGGGTGGGAGGATTGGGGTGGGGAGGATTGGGGTGGGAGGATTGGGGTGGGGAGGATTGTGGTGGGGGGTTTGGGGTGGGAGGATTGGGGTGGGGGGGATTGTGGTGGGGGGATTGGGGTGGGAGGATTGGGGTGGGGGGGATTGGGGTGGGGGGATTGGGGTGGGAGGATTGGGGTGGGGGGGATTGTGGTGGGGGGATAGGGGTGGGGAGGATTGGGGTGGGAGGATTGTGGTGGGAGGATTGTGGTGGGAGGATTGTGGTGGGGGGGGATTGTGGTGGGGGGATTAGGGTGGGAGGATTAGGGTGGGAGGATTGGTGTGGGAGGATTGTGGTGGGGGGGATTGTGGTGGGGGGGATTGTGGTGGGGGGATTGGGGTGGGAGGATTGTGGTGGGGGGATTGGGGTGGGAGGATTAGGGTGGGAGGATTGGGGTGGGAGGATTGTGGTGGGGGGGATTGTGGTGGGGGGATTGTGGTGGGGGGATTGGGGTGGGAGGATTGTGGTGGGGGGGATTGGGGTGGGAGGATTAGGGTGGGAGGATTAGGGTGGGAGGATTGGGGTGGGGGGGATTGTTGTGGGGGGGATTGTGGTGGGGGGGATTGTGGTGGGGGGATTGGGGTGGGAGGATTGTGGTGGGGGGATTGGGGTGGGAGGATTGGGGTGGGAGGATTGGGGTGGGAGGATTGGGGTGGGAGGATTGTGGTGGGGGGATTGTGGTGGGGAGGATTCGGGTGGCGAGGATTGTGGTGGGGGGATTGTGGTGGGGTGGATTCGGGTGGGGAGGATTGTGGTGGGGAGGATTGTGCCTGAAGCCCCTTGCTCACTCTCAACAAAAGGCCCCTTGAAAGTTCCGAGCCTCAATCTGCTGCTTAGCGAAAGCCGGAGCCTTTTGTGAAATCTCAGCTCCAGGACATCACTGCAGGAGTTCCTCAGGGCAGTGTCTTCGGCCCAACCATCTTCAGCTGCTTCATCAATGACCTTCCTTCCATCACAAGGTCAGAAGTGGGGATGTTTACTGATGATTGCACAATGTTCAGCACCATTCACCACTCCTCAGATACTGAAGCAGTCCATGTCCAAATGCAGCAAGACCTGGACAATATCCAGGTTTGGGCTGACAAGTGGCAAGTAACATTCACATCACACAAGTATCAGGCAATGACCATCTCCAACAAGAGAAAATCTAACCATCGCCTCTTGACATTCAATGGCATTACCATCACTGAAACCACTATCAACATCCTGAGGGTTACCATTGACCAGAAACTGAACTGGACCAGCCATATAAATACTGTGGCTACAAGAGCAGGTCAGAGGCTAGGAATCCTGTGACAAGTTACTCACCTCCTGACTCCCCAAAGCCTGTCCACCATCACAAGTCAGGATTGTGATGGAATATTCCACACTTGCCTGGATGAGTGCAGCTCCCACAACACTGAAGAAGCTTGACACCATCCAGGACAAATCAGCCTGCTTGATTGGCACCACATCCACAAACATTCACTCCCTCCACCACCGACACACAGTAGCAGCAGTGTGTACCATCTGCAAGATGCACTGCAGGAATTCACCAGGGCTCCTTCGACAGCACCTTCCAAACCCATGACCACTACCATCTAGAAGGACAAGGGCAGCAGATAGATGGGAACACCACCACCTGGAAGTTCCCCTCCAAGTCTCTCACCACCCTGACTTGGAAATATATCGCCGTTCCTTCACTGTCACTGGGTCAAAATCTTGGAACTCCCTCCCTAACAGCACTGTGGGTGTACCTACACCACATGAACTGCAGCAGTTCAAGAAGGCAGCTCACCACCACCTTCTCAAGGGCAATTAGAGATGGGCAATAAATGCTGGCCTTTCCAGCAATGCTCACATTCCAAGAACGAATAAAACAGGACATAGTTTTTTTGTAGAGAGAGGGATGGAGTTGGTTGTCAGGCAACCGAGTTTGGAACTGGGACTGAAGACATTGGCTTCAGTCTTCCTAATTTTTAATAATCTCCCTCATCGAGCTTCCCCTGAAATGTATCCACACTGTGCATCTCAACCAGTCCCTGTGGGAGCGTGTTCCACATTGTCACCTCTCTCTGGGTAAAGAAGTTCCTCCCGAATTTTTCATGGGATTTATTAGTGGCGATCTAGTGATTATGGCCCCGGTTCTGGACTCCCCTACAAGCGGAAACACTTTCCCTTTGTCTGAGCTTAAACACTGTTTTGGTTTTATCCCCAGTTAACCAAATGGAAACACCTGCTCCTCCTATTGATGCAGTCAGAGAAAATAATAATAAACGTGGAAGCATAATTTCAAACCATTTCACAATCGTGCTGGGGGCTGACTGATTGCAGATTCATACTTTGTGCATAGGTTGATTTTTAACATTAGCTTCATTGAGGGACTAATTAGACCTGTGCTCCGAAGACTTGAAGCAAATCTTACAGTGAGCAGCTGCCCAATTAATACGTGAAAAGTCCCTGAAAGAGGAAGAAAGCAACAAAACAGATGCTCTAACACCAGTTATGTGTGAGTCAATATGTTACTTCAAATATTCAGCATGTTTTGTTTCCTTGGGAAAGAATAGGCAGCTTCCTCCGAGAGCATTGACTGTGTGGGAAGGGTTTGGATACAGTAAGTATGGAGAAACCATTCCCAGTAGCAGAAGGGACACAGCTTTAAGGTGATTGGTAAGAGGGCAATCACAGACAAATTTGATGCCAAGCTAGATAAAGATTTATTAGGACAGGTCAACAAGAGTGAGCTCAAAGAGGTAGGTTTCGAGGAACAATATAAAAGGGGGAGAGAGAGAGAGAGAGGTGGAGAGGTTTAAGGAGAGGATTCCAGAGCTTAGGGTCCAGGCAGAGGAAAGGACGGCTGCCAATGGTGGGGCGATGGAAATCGGTGGGGGGGATGCTCAAGAGGCCGGAATTGGAGGAGTGCAGATTTCTCCCAAGGTTGTAGAGTTGGAGGAGGCTACAGAGATAGGCTGGAGGAGGTAACAGAGATAGGGAGGTTGTGGGGGCTGGAGGAGGTTACAGACATAGGGAGGGTTGTAGGGGCTGGAGGAGGTTGCAGAGATAGGGAGGGTCGTAGGGGCTGGAGGAGGTTACAGAGATAGGGAGGGTCATAGGGGCTGGAGGAGGTTACAGAGATAGGGAGGTTGTGGGGGCTGGAGGAGGTTACAGAGACAGGGAGGTTGTAGGGGCTGGAGGAGGTTACAGAGATAGGGATGGTTGTGGGGCTGGAGGAGGTTACAGAGATAGGGAGGGTTGTAGGGGCTGGAGGAGGTTTCAGAGATAGGGAGGGTTGTGGGGCTGGAGGAGATTACAGAGACAGGAAGGGTTTTGGGTCCTGGAGGAGGTTACAGAGACAGGGAGGGTTGTGGGGCCTGGAGGGGTTTATAGAGATAGGGAGGGGGTGTAGGGGCTGGAAGAGGTTACAGAGATAGGGAGGGTTTTGAGGGCTGGAAGAGGTTACAGAGATAGAGAACGGGCGGGGCTAGAGGAGGTTACAGCGATAGGGAGGTGTGTGGGCCTAGAGGAGGTTACAGAGTTAGGGAGGGGTGTGGACCTAGAGGAGGTTACAGAGATAGGGAGGGTCATAAGGGCTGGAGGAGGTTACAGAGATAGGGAGGTTGTGGGGGCTGGAGGAGGTTACAGAGATAGGGAGGTTGTGGGGGCTGGAGGAGGTTACAGAGATAGGGAGGGGTGTGGGCCTAGAGGAGGTTACAGGGATAGGGAGGGGTATGGGGCTAGAGGAGGTTACAGAGATAGGGAGGGGGTTAAGACTGCAGCAGATTTGAAATTCACAAATGAGAATTTTAAAATTCTCTGGTAAGACTTCTCAGTCAAGGCCAAATCAGTTAATTGTCAATAAAGTAAGAAAGCTTTCTCATTCCTGTTAAACTGGGAAATGGCAGTGGGTTTAAGACTTGGATCGGGAGGAGAGAGTAAATGCTGTGGTAAATCTCTACATCTGGCATTTTCTTTAACTGAAGCCTCTTTCACTCAGTGAACAGTTGTCGCTCGTCTCGATTGTTGTTTGGCTTCCATTTTGCTTCAAAGGAATCTGCCAACTTTTATCTGAGTTTTCACACAAGCCAAGTGTATATGTCACTAACAACTGCTGTTGTGTGATTGCTACAGATGGGTTTCTAATCTGTCAGTAGAGTTCTTTGTACCTTTCCGGACAACAGGAAATGATCTTTAGATCTCTCAGTGGTGATGATGGACAGAAGAGTGCTGGATTTTGAGTGTTGTGGGATTTTTGTTTCTGCTGAACTATGTGCCAAATGAATGAATGAACTTGCATTTATACGACGCTTTTCATGACCTCAGTGAATAATAGACCACAGCCTAGAACTAGACAGTATTACGGCTGGGATGGAAGGGATGCACTGTCTGTCTCTAATCCCACTACTAGACAGGTTGCAACGTATAATTAAATGATTTCTCCAGCTAGCTATATGGACAAATATATGCTTTACCTTCAAATCTCAGAATGACTACTCAATGCCCAGGTTTCTTTAATAAACAACAAAATTAAGTTTATTATAAAACCGGACTTGTCAAATAGAAGGCAAAGCTTTTAACATACAGTAGTAATATGAAAGTATAATAATTACTCTTTCCAAATACCCTAATACACACACACACACCACCACACACACCAATAAAACAAAATAGAGGAATTCTACCAAAAGGTTAAAAGTCAATGGTTCAAGGGAAAAGGATTGATGAGTGAATGGTTTCTGGGTTATATGTTTGGTTTCTCAGCACTGGTCTGTGAAACAATCGATGACTCTTGCACTTGTTTTCAGACAGACTTCGCAAAAAACTTGCAGTCAGTCAGTCAATTTTAGAACGTAGAGCAGCTTCGGAGCAACTGCCGTTCACTTTTTGTTTTCAACTGGGTCTGAAGCTTCAGGAATTGTTGTCCTCTTTATACAAGCAGTTGGTCCTTCTTGTTTCCTCCAAAGCAAAACCGCTTTTAAACATCGTTTTCCAGACCTGGTTTCTTTTCAAAACCATAAACCACCATGTGACCCTTTTGTAAACAGTCCACTGGGGTCAAGACGTTTCCAGCCTCTTTAAAACTGCTTAATTACCTTTTCCCGTAAAATGCTGTCTTTTCCAGGAACAGCAGCCACCAGAGTCCTTGCGTTAACCCTTTAAGGACAGTGTCTTGAAAGACACAAATTCTTCCAGAATGTTCTTAGTCCTTGAAGATTAACCATTTTCTAGGATTAAAATGTTCCTTACAACAGTGCAGGGGACACAAATCAATATTAAGCAGGCCAGTCGTACATAGTGAGCCCTTAAGGTTGATTGGAGTGGGAACTGGAAGTATTTATAATGGTACAAATCAGATGGTAAGGCTTCTCTGTCAACACAGAATGGTTACCACAAATTTTAAATCAGCTCATTGGAAAATCAAGTCACTGTGAATAGATAGTAAAAGCTTTAACAGTTTGAACCAGATGGCTTGCTCATTTTTGTTAAATTGCAAAATGGCTCTGCAGTTAGGCTTGGGCATTGAAGAGAGAGTATCTAATACTGAACTGAGGCACACTACTGGAGTCAAAATAGAAAGAACTTTAATATGTTGTCTGCGAGGAAAGGATACAAGGAGAGAGCAGAAAAATGGGATGAGAAGTGCTGGCATCACCAGAGGGATGAGGGGCTGATAGGCTTCTTTGTCATTGTATATCCATTGTTTCTAGAGCTGGCTTACGTTGAACAGATCAGAAGTGAGAAAGTCATTCATCCCACGAGCCTCAACATGAACACAAAGCTCTTTTTAGTTCATTCGTAGGATGTGGGCATCACTAGGAAGGTTATTGCCCATTCTTTAGCTGCCCTGGAGAAGGTGGTGGTGAGCTGCCTTCTTGAACCTCTGCAGTCCATGTGGTGTAGGTACACCCACAGTGCTGTTAGGGAGGGAGTTCCAGGATTTTGACCTGGCGACAGTGAAGGAACGGATGGTGTGTGGCTTGGAGAGGAACTTCCAGGTGGTGATGTTCCCATCTATCTGCTGCCCTTGTCCTTCTAGGTGGTAGTGGTCATGGGTTTGGGAGGTGCATTGGTGAGTTGCTGCAGTGCATCTTGTAGGTGGTGTATATAAACTCATAAAATAATAGAATGAACTCAAATCTTGAGGTTTCCCAAAAGAAAATAGATCATAATTGTTGATGGTCAATATTAGTGTGTTATGATGAATTGCTGCTTTTTACACTCTGTTACTTCTGACGCAGTTATCTGACTAAACCATCTGAATGTAATATTTTAGTTTCTGCTTTCCATTTACATCAGTGATAAGACAGAGCTGCCATTTAATCAGGTACCATACCAACCCTCTTTGCTTCTGGTTTTTGTTGGTTTTAAGGTGTAAACAGATGACATACCAGAGCAACCTCCCTCAGATCGCCGTGGTCTTCATCTTTGTGAATGAGGCTTTGTCAGTCATCCTGCGATCAGTGCACAGTGTCGTCAATCACACGCCTCCACATCTCCTCAAAGAGATCATTCTTGTCGATGACAACAGCGACAGTGGTAAGGATAAAATCTGAGCTACACAAAGCTCCTCTCGAAGAATAAATTGCATTCAATCCCATCGTTCATTGTTCCACAATGTTCTTCCCTCTATGCCTCATTACAGCCAGTACAGAATCTTAGATAAGAACAGAAAGTGCTGGAAATACTCAGCAGCTCTGGAGAACCTGTGGAGAGAGAAACAGAGTTAATGTTTCGAGTCCAATATGACTCTTCTTCAGCACAGATTCTTAGACTTGTGACCAAGCCAAATGACATTTACCTCTTGCTACATATCCATTTATAAATATTAAACCTCCTCCCATTTAATTTATTTTGTTTAAGTTCTCCTGCTGTATGCAAATCCAATCATGAGGTCTTGGCCAGTTAAATCTCTGGTCTCTACCAGCCTTGAATAAGCCAAATACAAAGAGGGATGCAAGAACTTGAGTCTCTAAATTCCCTCTACTTAATGCCTCCTCCAGGGGGTTTGGAGGAGGTTGAGATTTTACTCTGCTGCATCATGTTAACTGATCAGTCGGGGGTCACAGGAGTTTGTGGGGGGGGGGGTCCAAGATTGCCAGTTCTGGTTGGGCGTATTCCTGGAAGTTCCATCACATGATGTTCCATTGCCCACTGTCCCGCTCCTGCCATTGATCACCCAACATGTCCATCCTCATGGCTCCCGACCTTTACACAACCGAGTGAGAAGCAGACAGAGGAATGGTTCTCAGTTTCTGTCAGACAGTCTGTCTTCCCATCTCCAGTATTTCTTTATAGTTAATAAGCAATGGAGTAAACCTTAGCAATCACACAATTTTTGGCATTGTTGATTTCCCCCTGGGTGTTTTGCACAGCTGTACCTTAGAGATCACTCTCTACATTCTGGAGACTCCAGCACAAACCTGGAGGACTGGCTATCATATTGTGGGGAGTGGGGGGTGGGGGGGGGGTGTACAGATACCAACTCTGTGTGTCATCCTAGGTGCCCAGTTTTAAAGGCATCATGTTGGCAAATATTTTCATGGTGGCAGAAAGAAAACAGTGCAATTAATTTGTAGTAATCCAATGGGTTAGGCTAATTCTGTTCCTTTGCCAATTTAGAAATGAAAGTGTTCCTACCACTAGTACTTCTATGTCTGTCTCTCTCTCTCACTCACTATCTCTTGCCATATCTCTGTCTTGGCCTCTCTCTGTCTCACCTTCTCAGTCTCTCTCTTTCTCTCACACACTCACTGTCTCTCTATCTGTCTCCCTAGCTCTGTCTCTCTTTCACTATTGTTGTAGTGATAATGTCACTGAATTAGTAATCTGGAGTCCGATATCAATGCTCTAGGGACATGGGTTCAAATCCCACCCTGGCTGTTGGTGGAATATAAATTCAATTAATAAATCTGGAATATAAAGCTAGTCTCAGTAATGGTGACCATGACAACTATCAACGATTGTTGTTAAACACCACCTGGTTCACTAATGTCCTTTAGGGAATGAAATCTGCCATTGTTACCTAGTCTGGCCTGTGTGTGACTCCAGTGACCTAGCAAGCCCCTCAGTTCAAGGGCAGTTAGGGATGGGCAACAAATGCTGGCCTTGCCAGCGATGCCCACTATCTCCATAACTGTCTTGACCTCACTGTCACTCCCTATGTCTGTCTCTCTCACTTTCTGTTTCTGTGCTGCCTGTGGGGACCAGATTAACTGTTGTGATTTCCATGAGTTTACACCGATGTTTACGTTTTAGTGCATGCTAACAAGATTGACAGGAAATTTAGACATCAGCAAAATGGGCACATGAATTGGGTGTAACTTCCTAATTCCACTCCCGTCTCAAATATTCAATGATGGCCTGAAAAGGATAAACGACTGAGAAAGACTGAAGTTTAGGTTGTTGAAAGACTAATTGGTTTCAAATGAATGCATGAAAAGCGTAGCTAACTCAGTCCCAAGTTTCTAATAAAGAGACCTTGTTTTCTGCTGTTTTAGTGGAACTGAAATTCAATCTGGACCAGTATATCAACAAGAGATACCCTGGGCTTGTAAAAATAGTTCGCAACAGCAAGAGGGAAGGGCTGATTCGAGCCAGAATACAAGGCTGGAAGGTAGCCACAGCACCAGTGGTTGGGTTTTTTGATGCTCACGTAGAATTCAATGTGGGCTGGTAAGTTGTGTCATTCTACCGGTATTCCATCAAGCGTCTTGCTCATTCTCAACTGCTCTTTATGAAGATGTGAACGATAGGGAAAGGACCTCCACACATTGTGATGCTTCATGCACTTCTACACTCCACACTAACCAGGTGACCCCCTTTGGAGAGGTGTAAAACAACAATAAAAACCAAAGGCCAGTTTGGTGTAAGGGGGGAAGAAATCTTGGAAATTCACCTCTGACCACCGCCCCCCCTTTGGGCAAACGAAACCAGCCCAGGAGAGCCTGCTGGCCTGATGATTACTTGCGAAAGCTACAATTTTGTAAGAGGTGATCTCAGTCCCAAGCAGCTTAACTCATGGTGTCTGGAGCAAGGAATTCAGTAAATCCCCTCACCATTAAGACAGCTAAACACAAAATTCAGAAATAAATATTAGCACTGTTCCTGTAATAACCCTTAATTATAAGGTCATAGAATCATATGGCACAGGAGGCAATTCAGCCCGTCAGACATCAGCTGGCCCTTTGGTAAAGCTATCCAGCTAATCCCACTCCCCTGCCCTTTCCCCACATTTTACCCCTTCAGCTAGTTATCCAATTCCCTTTTGAAAGTTGCAACTTCAATCCCAACTTTCCAGTCAGCACACTCCAGATCACAACTAGGAAATTCCAACTTTTGACAAACAGTTGGGCTACATCTTGCCCATTTAAGTCTACAGAGTTCTGGAGTTTAACATGACAAAGAGCTGAGAGTAGTCTGGATAGAATCTGTCGACAGAGGGTGAACTTGAGGCCTCCCTTCTAAAGTTTGCATCCGCTGATGTGGTCACTCTGTAACTAATGTAGACAAAGATGTTGACAGGTAAGACAGGGTTTTGGATCTCTGATTAAACTAAACTAAAATTCTAAACAAATGGGTGCTTTGTTGCTGCATTCAGAGACTTTTCGCACTTGATAACAATGGCTTCACATTACCAAGCAACTCACCAGCATCTTCCAAATCTACGACCACTACCATCTAGAAGGACAAGGGCAGCAGACACATAGGAACACCACCACCTGGAAGTTCCCCTCCAAGTCACTCACCATCCTGACTTGGAAATATATTGCTGTTCCTTCACTGTCACTGGGTCAAAATCCTGGAACTCCCTCCCTAACAGCACTGTGGGTGTCCCCATACCACATGGACTCCAGCAGTTCAAGAGACAGCTCACCGCCACCTTCTCAAGGGCAATTAAGGATGGTCAGTAAAACTTCTGGCCAAGACAATGGTGCCCACATCCTGTGGGTGAATGAATAAAATAAACCTGGAAATTTTGTAAACTGCTCATCCTCAATACATTCCACTTATTGGCAGCAATGGAAATAAGGTAATCAATATTGCTGTTGTGTAAGAGGAAGTGTTTTGCTAGCTAATGGAACAAAGTTCCTTTACAGTCAACCTTGATTAGTCAATGGTGGCACTGTGCCAATTCACCACTTAATGCCAGTCCAGTAGTTGCTCAACTTTGATATTTAAAGACATGCTTACACTTTATGTTGCTTTGGAAACCATGAATAAAGTAATGGCAGACAATATTTGTTGTGCTATTATTGCCCATCTCCCAATAGCAGTTTGAAACCTGGGGCCAGATTTTTGCCATTGAGGCAGGAAACTCAAGTCAGGAAATTTCTGGACTGGGCAGACCTGTGTCTGTTTCTTAGATTCCCTCGCCTGTCATGTTTTCAGGGCAGAATGGAGTCAGGCCCACTGTCGCTAGAGGCAGTTTGCAAATGGCAACAGAGGCAGGCAAGTGCTGAGACGGGCTTATTAGAAGGCTTTCCTCGGTTCTGCGAGACTTCGGCCCAGTTGTATTAAACAAAGTTAGGCCCTCTATCCCTCACCCCTCACACCCCTTCACCACCCCTTATGTACTCTCCATGCCCTCTTCATGCCCCTTCCATGTCCCCTCGCATCCTCATGCCCATTTATCCACTACGCATTATAGAACCGATGAGCCTTATAATATCAATGGCCTGTCTTGAAATGCGTTTGATTGAAAGAAACACCCATTCAGAAATCTGCTTGAAAAAAACAGCTGATCTTGCAATGCTATAAATGCGTCAATCAGAAAGAGCCATTCTTCTATCAATAACAGAAGCTTTCCCTCACTTCAGACCTCTTAATCTTGTCTAAATAGACCTACAGACAATGAAAGAAAGAGTTAAATGAAAGAATAACTTATTGTAGCATCATAAATATGGCAAACAAAACACCCCAGCCTGTGAAAACAGACACCCTGTCAAGCTGATCCATTCAAGAGTCTTGGAGCTCCGCCAAGCATTCATAAGAAAGCCAAATGGAGAAACAAATGATTAGCCTTCTGTTTCTGTTTATACAGTTCACAGATAACCTCATTATGAATACTAGGCTGAGCTCCATAAGTTTCCAACCAGAGATAATTCTTCAGGTTGATGACCTATCAGAACTTGAAAAAGTTATAGATGTAACAAGTTTTAAACAAAACAGGGGCAGGGGAAGGACATCAGCTGTTTTAATTCTTACATCTCCTCTGGCACCATATTTTGTTTCTTTACTTGTCCCATTACCACCCTGGCTTGCCTTGCACCATCATTCCTTTTGTCATTTAATCTCTCCTGCCCACCACCCTATCACAGACCTTCCCTTTTATATTTTCATCCCTTCCCCATCTTTCCCTACCCCTGTGCTTGCTCAAAACTTGTAACATCTCTACCTTAGCTAGTTTTGGTGAAGGTCATCAACCTGAAACATAGGAGCAGGAGTAGGCCATTCAGCCCCTCGAGCCTGCTCCACCATTCAAACAGATCATGACTGATCTTCTACCTCAATGCAATCTGTCTGCATTATCCCCTATTCCTTGATGTCATTGGTAAATAGAAATCTATAAACCTCTACTTTAGACATACTCAATGATTGAGTCTCCACACCTCTCTGGGGTAGAGAGTTTCAAAGATTCAACACCCTCTGGCTGAAGGCATTCCTCTTCATCTTGGTCCTAAGTGGCACAGGCCTGATTCTAGACCCCTAGCCAGGGGAAACATCCTTTCTGCATCTACCCTGTCGAGCCCTGTGAGAATTTTGTGCATTTCAATGACATCACCTCTCATTCTTTGAATCTCTAGAGAATACAGGCCCAGTCCCCTCAATCTCTCCTCATGTGACAATCCTGCCATCCCACCAATTAGACTGGTGAACCTTCGTTACTCTCCCTCTATGGCCAGGATATCCTTCCTTAGGTAATGAAAGCAAAACTGCACGCAATACTCCAGGTGTAATCTGACCGAGGCTCTATACAACTGCAGCAAGACTTCCTTACTCCTGTACTCAATCATCTTGCAATGAAAGGCTCACATACCATTTACCTTCCTAAATTCTTGTTGCACATGCATGTTAGCTTTCAGTGTCTTATGAACAAAAACGCCCAGGCCCCTTTGGTCATCGACTCTTAACTCTTGTTAGCTTGTTAATTTAAGTCATTAACATTTAACTCATTGGGCTGAATTTTCCCCCATTGGGGGTGAAGTTGAAGAGCGGGGGCACACACAAGCACGCTTCCGATTTATGTGGGCGGGTCAGCTCAGCGTGATGTCCGCACAGAAGCGCTGTACTCTTCCTGTGCGGGCTGGGGTGGGGATCCCAAAATCAAGAGCACACTCGTCTCCCTGAGGCTAAGTGTAGCCTCAGGGAGATCGGCTGTAAATGTAAAAAAACTCAAAATAGAAAAATAAAGTTTCCCTAACATGTCCCCTCCTGTGACAATGTCACATGAGTTGGGACATGTCCATAATTTTTACAAAAACTTTATTAAATATTTTTAAACCTACATGAAGCCTCATCCCGCCCTTGGATGAGGGTTTTGATGCGTTTTCTAATTCCCGCTGGGGCTCCTGGTCTGTCCGACAACCCTAAGGTTGGACGGGCGGGTCCACTAATTACTTTAATGACTCAGTCAATGGCCTCAATGGGCCAATGACAGGTCGGCGGGCCCGCAGCTGATTCTGCTGAGACCCCGCCTACCGGAAAATTTAAATGGGGCGCCCGACGCCATCCCACTTCATTTTACGTGTCGGTAAGCGGGCCCTGCCCTCACACGCCAATGGGAAAATCATGCCCGTTAGCTCTGTTTCTGCCCCCCCCAACCCCCCCACCCCCCCACCCCCCTCCAACAGATGCTGCCTGACCTGTTGAGTATTTCCAGCGTTTTCTGATTTTATTTCAGATTTCCAGCATCCACGATATTTTGGCTTGTGTTAGTCTTCGTATTACTAGATACCAAAGTGTTGTTCGGTTCTTGCAGCATATCTTAGCACCTGAGGAGTCTGATCAGCACCTGTCCCCATCGCGCTGACAGGCGGCTTCTGATAGGTGAAACGATACAACCAGCTTCCATGGAAACAACCGGTGCAAACTCCGGTGCAGACTCATTAAAACCCACTTGAAGTGCTGAATGAGCTGCGTTTTTCCCCCAGCTCCCAACATGCTGGTTCGTGTTTTCCAGTCGCCAGTGACTCTTATTGTTCAATGTCGACACTGCAGTTTGCAAAGCTAGGTTATGGTTTGAATTCCCTTATCGTATATCAGGGGCTGAATTTTGTGAGGGGAGTTAGGGCCCTAACATCAGGGTAAAAGGCTGGGTCCCGGGCCTGCACTTGCAGGCAGTGGGACCCACGTGGCAAGCTTACCACAGGCGGATTCTTCATGTGTGACTTGTGGACTTGCCGTCCACAGTGGGCAGGGCCCCTGGTGCTGTCAGCTCAATTAAAGGGCTGAAGACAGAGCTGGAGGGAAAACCACCTCTCGGGGAAATCATTGGGACCATGGGGACTGCTTCCCTTGCCCACAGCCTCCTCTTTATTCAATAAAACCTGATATTCCACCCCCCCTCCCCCCCCCCCACCAGGGCAGGGGGCGCTCACCCTGTCATATGCAAAACGCTGACTGCACCATACAATTGCCGCCGATCGGGCCTTTAATTATGGAAATTGTTTGTCCGCCCCCTCGGAGCAGGCAGCCTCTCCGCTTCCTGCCATCAGTAAAACGCTCGATGGCGAGAGCGTGACCGGGATTTTCCGGCCTGGTCATTGGCGGGACCCGTCGTCGTCGTGGGAGACTCAGAGGCCCAGCCAAAAGCCCGATGGCCTTCGCAAGCAGTGGACAATCCCGGCAGCGGGTGGGGCTGGAGAAATCCCTCCCCATGTCGGGGAGCTGGTCCACTGTGTTTGCCTGCAATCTTACCGTCCACCACCCCCCACCCCCTCCCACCTCCCAGCCTACCAGTAAAATGCTGGCCGTGGTGTCAGCTGCGGCCCAGTGTGGGTGGCACTCCTGTCTCAGAGTGAGTAGATTGTGGGTTGGTGTCCCACCCCACAGAACCATAGAACCATAGGACACTACAGCACTGAAAAACAGGCCTATTGGCCCTTCCAGTCTGTGCCGAAATATTATTCTGCTAGTCCCCTTGACCTGCACCCAGTCCATATCCCTCCAGATCTCTCCCATCCATGTATCTATCTAATTTATTCTTAAAACTTAAGAGTGAGCCCGCATTTGCCACATCAGATGGCCGCTCGTTCCACACTCCCACCACTCTCTGAGTGAAGAAGTTCCCCCTAATGTTCCCCCCAAACCTTTCCCCTTTCACCCTAAAGCCATGTCCTCTCATGTTTATCTCTCCTAATCTAAGTGGAAAGAGCCTACTCGCATTTACTCTGTCTATACCCCTCATAATTTTGTAAACTTCTATCAAATCTCCCCTCATTCTTCTACGCTCCAAGGAATAAAGTCCGAACCTGTTTAATCTTTCCCTGTAACTCAACTCCTTAAGACCCGGCAACATCCTAGTAAATCGTCTCTGCACTCTCTCAATCTTACTGATATCCTTCCTGTAGTTAGGTGACAAGAACTGCACACATGTGACTAAGGCTAACTAAGCACAAAAGTCCAGGCCAAGACTGAGAGAGCATTGTGCTGTCAGAGGTACCCCTCTTTCAGTTGAGATGTTGAACCAAGACCTCATCTGCATCTCAGGTGGATTTAAGTGATCCCATGGCATCCCATTTCGAAGTCGAGCAGGGAATTTCTCCCCAGGAGTCTCAGTCAATATTTATCCCACCATTAACTTGGCAAAAACAGATTACCTGCTCCTTTTCACATTGCTATTCCAGAGAGTTGGCTGTGTACACAATGACTGCTGCACTTCCTATAGTGTTCATTTGTTCTATGTTTGAGTCTGAGAGTCTGTTTACAATTGATGCTCACTATGCCTGATTGGTTAAGCCTGCATGTGGACTCAGAGAAAAGTAAACAAAACTGTCAGAAGAGCTGGAAGCTAGAGCTAAAGCTGTAGAGTATGGAGTAGACATTTTAAAGAATTGTGAATAAAACCTGACAAACACATAGAAGCTAGTGTCATCTCTGCGTGGATCCAAGATACAAAATATACAACATTTCTTACATTCCAGTACTAACAAAAATTCAGAAGTACTTCATTGACTGTAAAGCACTTTGGGACATCTTGAGGTGGTGAAAGGTGCTATATAAATGGAAGCCTTTCTGCATTTAATTGGTGGATTAGAGAACTGAAGAGAGTTCCTCTTAAGATTACTTCGAGCTATTTTATTTTCTACCTTTTATCCTTCCTCCTGCATAATGTGGGCTGTCGGGATTTTATTTTAAACCAGCATTTATGCTCTATCTGCGAATCTTAAACTCTCCTTTCCCCACTGAGCAATTCGCTTCTTTTGAGATTATTAGGGCAGGTGGTGACAAAAAAATATATAACCTTGAGTCTACGTGATCTCGCACGTTTTTTAAAGGTGCAATTTGCAGAGGTTTTATTGAGAAAGCTCTGGGATGTTTAAACAGTCGGCACATTTCTGCCTGCAAGTTGTTTTTAAATACTTACTCAAAATATTTTTCCTGATTGGAACTAATTGTATGTTTAGATTATAAAAACACACTAAATCAGCTCTGCTTAAACATTGAATTTTAGAAATTATTTCTATTGAATTAGCAGCTGCTTTTTCTAATTGCTTTTAATTAAAAAGTATTTTCCTTATTAATGAAAAAGCAGGTTAAATTGCCTGTAGAGTGTGTTTACCTTTAATATGGGAAATGGGTCAATTTACAAATAAAATTGGATTGGAAGCAAAGGTTTCAACTGTCTTATCTGTATTTGGGATTTGATAAGGTCTGGAACACCACACGCTGGAGTATAAACATGCCAGTAACTCTGTCGAATTGCTGGTACTGTCCAATCAGTGGCTGCACTGTTTTAAAGGGAATGTGACATCAGACCAGTAAATGTTGTATTCCAATAAAAAACAGTGAAGTATTAGCCTCTGTCGCTTTACCTAAGTACACCCCTGATTTTAATCGTTCTACCACTGGTGGCTGTGCCTTCAGCTGCCTGGCCCCTAAGCTATGGAATTCCCTCCCTAAACCTCTCCACATCCCTATCTCTCTATTTCCTCCTTTAAGCAGTTCTTTGAAACCTCCTCCTTCTTCCTATGACCAAGATTTTGGTCATCTACCCTAATATCTTCTTTTGTGGCTCAGTTTGCGTTGGAACAATGAAGTCAGCAGGTGCAAAGCACTGGAGCCACAATATCTGCAGGCTCTTAGTAGGCCAATCCACAAGCAACCTGTTGCTCAACCATACTTATGTGGGAGCAGGAAAGTCTATTTAGGTGGACTCCCTGGCTGTTAATGGGCAGAACTCTCATTCCCGTGTCCAGATTCCGCTGTCAGGATGAATCCAGAAATACCAGCGCTGGAATCCCGAGGGAAATTTTGAAGGAGGCAGCCAATTATAGGGCCATGCCCAGGAGCCTTGTCCAATTAAGGATTGTGGATGGTGGATCCTGAGGGTGAAGAGCCAATAGGAGGCCACCCAGCACTGAAATGTCCGACAGTTCCACCGTCAGGCGTGGACACTGCTGAAGGAGGTAAGGTGGTGCGAGGGGACCTCCATTTCTGGGCACCGGACACAAATGGGCCAAAAGGGGGTTAGGACCATCGGAAAGAAGGGCAAAAGCCCCCATATGAACGGGCACTGATGTGGTTGCAGCCATTCATTGGCTGTCCTCTTCATGGAATCGAGCCACCGACTCCAATGGCGACCCAACCTAACGCTGAGAACCCTCCACCATTTCACTGACAGTCTCCTGGTTCGACAGGTACCCCATATGTCAGCATCAGGAGGGGGCCCTTAATTAAGCCCTCAAGCCCACCGTGCCGGTCAGTCAACCAGTCCCGCTATCACCCTGCCTCCTGCAGAATTCCATGGAGCCGGAAACATAGCGTAGAGCCGGGCTGATGGGGTCCCCCTCCCAATTTTTTTGGAGCCTCCACTGCAACTTAACCCAGAACTCCCCCTCCCTCCACCGCCCGCCCCCACCACTATCCCCCCCCCCCCCCCGCAAACCCCTGCCTCCACAGACCCTTGGAATTTCTACCCAAAATGAGCATTTCTCCTACCTTCATCATTCTTCAGATCACTGTTGATAAAAATCAACATTTAGATAACACCCTTCACAACCTCAGGGTGTCCCAAATCTCTCTGGGCTTTGACACATGACCTGCTCCATCCTGTGATAATACCAGGAGCTCTTGTGGTGTCTCCATCTTGTTCAAAAGCATTATTGCTTTCAACTAAACCCCAGTGCAGGAAAACTCTTGCATGGAAATCAGGAAGACAAAAATTGGAGATCAGCATTGCAACTAAACAGGTGCTTCGTGCAATATTTTGATCTTGAGGCTTAGTATGTTTAAACGATGCCAATAACTCTCCTGTATTGCTGGTACTGTAAAATCAGTGGCTATGGCAGTGTTGAAAGGATTAGTAAATGTTGTACTCTAATAGTGAAATGTTGGTGTCTGTCTCTTTACCTAAGTACAGATTGACTTCACAAAATGGTCAATTTGTACTCAGCTGGAGATTAGAGTTGAGACTTTGCTTGTGGATTGGTCTGTTAAGAGCCTGCAGATATTGTGGCTCCAGTGCTTTGTGCCTGCAGAATTTTATGTTCCAATGCAAACTGAGCCACATAAGGAGATATTAGGGCAGGTGATCAACAGCTTGGTCAAAGAGAGAGGTTTCAAAGAACGGTTTCAAAGAAGGAAAGTAGAGAAAGAGGGAGTTCCAGATCACAGGCCCCAAGCAGCTGAAGGCACAGCCACCAATGGTGGAACGATTAAAATAAATTAGAGCTGCACAGATATCTCAGAGGGTTATAGGACAGGATGATGTTATGGAGATATAAGGTGGAGGTGAGCTGCCTCCTTGAACTGCTGCAGTCCATATGGTGTAGGTACACCCACAGCGCTGTTAGGGAGGGAGTTCCAGGTTTATGATCCAGCGACAGTAAAGGAATGATGATATATTTCCAAGTCAGAATGGTGAGTGGCTTGGAGGGGAACTTCCGGGTGTGGTGTTCCCATCTACCTGCTGCCCTTGTCCTTCTAGGTAGTAGAGGATGCAGGTTTGGAAGGTGCTACTGAAGGACCCTTGGTGAGTTGCTGCAGTGTATCTTGTAGATGATACACACTGCTGCTACTGTGTAAGTGGTGGAGGGGAGTAAATGCTTAAGTTGGTGGATGTGATGTCAATCAAGTGGGCTGCTTTGTCCTGGATGGTATCAAGCTTCCTGAGTGTTGTTGGAGCTGCACTCATCCAGGCATGTGGGGAGTATTCCATCACACTCCTGACTTGTGCCTTGTAGATGGTGGACAGTTTTTGGGGAGTCAGGAGGTGAGTTGCTTCCCACAGAATTCCCAGACTGTGACCTGCTCTTTTAGCCACAGTATTTATGTGGCTAGTCCAGTTCAGTTTCTGGTCAATGGTAACCCCCCCAGGCTGTTGATAGTGGAGGATTCAGTGATGGTAATGCCATTGACTAACAAGGGTCGATGGTTAGATTCTCTCTTGTTGGAGATGGCCATTGCCTGGCATTTGTGTGGAACAAATATTACTTGTCACTTATCAGCCCAAGCCTGGATATTGTCCAGATCTTACTGTGCATGGATGTGAACTGCTTCAGTACCTAAGGAGTTGAAGGGATGGGAAGGGGTAAGGCTATAGAGGGATTTGAAAACAAGGATGAGAATTTTAAAGTCAAAGTATTGCCAGACTGGAAGCCAAGGTTTGTCAGTGTGCATGGGGGCCAGAGCTGAATGTGACTTGGTGCAAGTTGGGGTATGGGCTGTCGAGTTCTGGATGAGCTGACATATACAGCCAGTTGAGCATCGGAACACACAAGTCTGGGGATAACAAAGGCACAGAGCAATGTGGTTAGAAACTGGCAGTGATGAATCTGATCTGTACCCTTCCATTTTCTCTGCAGGGTCCAACCGGTCTTGAGTAGGATCAAGGAAGATCACACTCGCATCATATTGCCAGCCATAGACAACATAAAATACAGTACCTTTGAAGTGCAGCAATATGCCAATGCAGCCCATGGCTACAACTGGGGATTGTGGTGCATGTACATAATCCCACCACAGGAATGGCTGGACAAAGGAGATGAGGCTGCACCTATCAGGTGAGAAACACTCCCACTTGCCTGGGCACCAAACCAGGTCCAGTTGGGCTGGCAGTACAATTGGTGGGATGGGTAACTTCAGTTTTGTGGAGGAGTTTGGAGAAGCTGGGATTGTTCTCCTTAGAGCTGAGAAGGTTAAAGGGAGATTTAATAGAGATGTTCAAAATTCTGGGAGGTGCTGATAGAATGAATAAAGAGAAACTGTTCCCATTGGCAGGACCGTCAGTAACCAGAAGGACACAGATTTAAGCTAATTGGATAAAGAGTCAGAGGGCAGATGTTTATTTACACAGTTAGTTGTTGTGATCTGGAATGCGCTGCCTGAAAGGGCGGTGGAAGTTGATTCAATAATAACTTTTAAAAGGGAATTGGTTGAGGACATTGTGATGGGACTCCATGGTGTCCAGAAGGCGTTCCAGGGATGTATTACTGAATCGGAGGCTACAGCCTCCTTGCCTATCGGGGGCCTGTCTTCATTGCTGGAAGCACCGAGAGGTGTGTGCGCGCGGCTGCACTTTAAATATGACGCCTGGCGTGAGGAAGCAGTGAGGTGACGGTGTGGCGGGTAAATGAGGGCCCGCCCGCCAACGAAACGGTGTGTTTCCCGGGAATGCGTGATTAATAAGGCGGGATTGGGATGATACAGCGTGAAGAGTCGCCATTGCAGCCGGCAGGTAAAATGTCCTTTTTCCCAACTGCTACCACACTTGGTGCAAATCTGGGACAACTCTGCCCGTAGGTTTAATTTGAGATGTTGGAGTTAGCAAACCTGGGTTATACTATTGGTTCTGCGCTGGGCTGTTTACCTGTGAATTGCCTTACTGGTGTCTGAATTTTCTGTCGTGTGGCCATCCAAAATTTACATGGGTTGTAAAGCATTTTGGGATGCCCTAAGTTCATGAAAAGTGCTAGATAAATGCAAGACTTTCAGTTGTTTTTTAATAGGGATCACAGTTTGCGTTATGACACTCCAATAAGGGCTAACCCAATTTCTGAAGTATTTTGGTTGGATTTTGTTTTTATATTGCAACTGCAATGTGCTATATCATGATTACAGTTTGCTTTTTCACAACACATTTTCTGAAATGAATAATCTGACAAAAGTTTCCTAATGATGTGCTGGCCTTTATGGACAGTAATTCACTGACTGCTGAATAATTGGATGCCCATTGGCAACCCTAGTGATAGAAAATATCACACAGGCTAAGCCAATGATAAGGGTTTATCCACAAATAAAGTGGTACATGGAAACAAGCTTTTAGGAAAGAGGCTTCACAGCATAATTAACAGTGACATTTATCACAGGCTACGTTGACTGTTTAAAAAGCTCTATGGTACTTCGATTAAGCACCTCAGGCCCTTGGTAAGACCCAGGCCTGAACTTCCACTCCTGGGTAGGGGGCGCAGAGGTGGGAGAATTCCTGGCTCTGTGAACCTGATTCCCGTAAGACAGCCCCGGAAGACCCGATTTTTGTTTCGGGGTGGGGGGAGGTGGGACTAATGGGAGTTGGGCCTGCAAACTCCGGAAACAGTTTGGAGACAGCACAGGGGCTGCCAGGTATAGAGGGGAGCTAGGTGAGAGACTGGTCTCGGCGATCCGGCACTTTGACCCTGCTGCCAAACAAAACTAAAAACACCCTCATCCCCTTACTCCTCCTCTCTCACTCCCCATGACCCATGCCAGCCCATGCTGCCTCATGCGCCCCCCCCCCCCCACCAGCCTGCATGGCCCCTTGTACCCTCCATCCAACCCATGCCCGATGGCCCCTTACAGCTCCCTGCCAACTTGGTGCCAACCCATGACCCTCCCACCCACCATCCTTTTCCCTTACACCCTCCATGCCAACTCACCCTGTATGCACTATAAAATAAAGTTGTGTGTTTATCTCTGACTTCACTGTTAAAAAAAAACACTCTCATTGATAAAAAATCCATCCTTCAACTACTGAAGTCAAGCAACAAGCATTTCTATTCACAGTCCCACATCAAAGGCTGTATAAACACTTGGAACTTGCAATCAAACTGTGAACTGACAGGCACCCCACTCTGATAATGATCCATTGTGAAATCAGTCATGCAGCATAAATCCCAGAATTATAGCCCTCAGGCTTATGTTCACAAATGGAATGAAATAGCAAGCACTTTTTTTTAATTAACCTGCAGACTGCATTTTTTTTTAAATTTAAAGGCCAGAATATTTAAATGCCTTGTAGGCTTGATATCCCCCGTGACAGTTCCTGCATTTTTTATGCACATTCATGTCTTCTGTAAACAACCCCAAAGGGCATTTGACCTCTCCCTTAGACGTTTTGTAAAGGGTAACTTGCCTCTCCAAAGAACTCCGCTAACTTTATACTTTCCCCCGGTGAGTCTAAAGTCATTTTTTGGATACCCCAGTGGCCACTATTGAATCTGACTGAGTGCATTTGCACTTTAACATATGCAGCTGCCTCTGTGAACCAGGGACATGCAAAGGACAACCCACCGCATTCCACCCACCACCACCCCTGTTCCACCCACCACCACCCCTGTTCCACCCACCACCACCCCCATTCCACCCACCGCCACCCCCGTTCCACCCACCACCACCCCCATTCCACCCACCGCCACCCCCGTTCCACCCACCGCCACCCCCGTTCCACCCCCTGATATCCACCCCATCATGTGCGAAAATGATGGAGGCCAGATTCGGTGGTGGGATTTTGGCCTCTGGCGCCATATTTGCTAAGACAGAGAGCCTGTCCATCTGTACAAAAGCTCAGGCCGCAGACTCTGTCAATACGCGCCAGACCCACGTGACACATCTGGAATTTGAGGGGTGCATATGGAAAGCTTCTCAAGCGCAAAACAGTTTATTGGTTGCAGTTTAAGTCATGTCTTTGAAGCATTTCGGCAACCAAACATTGGTAGTTTCAAACGAACAGTAGCTTTCGGGGACCTGCAGATTGGATAGCATTGTCCTCTTTCTGTCCGTAGCCTTCACTCTGTTGCTACTTCTCAGTAGAAGTGGGATAGGGGCCCACAACCATTGCTTCCTTCATGCATTTCCCATTAAACTATTTCCATACATTACCAAACCAGAAATTACATAAGTTTCTACCATAAACTTCCACTAATTACCCTCTAACATTTTAAACATGTGGCCTCTCGTTAAAGAAAATTTGTTTCACTAATTAAACTTTGGACAACAATCCGACCTGGTTCATGCACAGGGAATGGCTGGTTCACCATTTTGACCTTAACATAAAGATCAACCTCCATTTAAAACTAAACTCTGGAATTTGTTAAACTTCTAACCCTAACCCTAACCCTCTCCACCTCTCCACTTCTCCACCTCTCCACCTCTCACCCTCTCCCCCTCTCCACTTCTGCCCCTCTCCCCATCTCCCCCTTTCCACTTCTCCACTTCTCCACTTCTCACCCTCTCCCCCTCTCCAGTTCTCCACTTCACAACTTCACCCCCTCTCCCCCTCTCCCGCTCTCCACCTCTCCACTTCTCCACTTCTCTCCCTCTCCCCCTCTCCCCCTCTCCACTTCTCTCCCTCTCCCCCTCTCCACTTCTCCACTTCTCCCCATCTCCCCCTCTCCACTTCTCCACTTCTCCCCTTCTCGCCCTCTCCACCTATGCGTTTCTCCACTTCTCCACTTCTCCCCGTCTACCCCTCATCACCTCTCCATTTCTAAACTTCTCCACTTCTCCCCCTCTCCCCCTCTCCACCTCTCCACCTCTCCACTTCTCCGCATTTCCACTTCTCCTCCTCTCCGCCCCTTCACCTCTCCACATCTCCAATTCTCCACCTCGCCACTTCTCCACCTCACCTCTTCTCCACCTCTCCACCTCTCCAATTCTCCACCTCTCCACTTCTCCACCTATCCGCCTCTCCACTTCTCCACCTCTCCACTTCTCCACCTATCCATTTCTCCACCTCTTCTCTCCTCCACCTCTCCACCTCTCCACTTCGCCAACTCTCCACTTCTCCATCTATCCACTTCTCCACATCTCCTCTTCTCCACCTCTCCAACACTCCACCTCTCCATTTCTCCAGCTCTCCACTTCTCCACCTCTCCACCTCTCTACGTCTCTACCTCTCCAAATCTCCACCTCTCTACCTCTCCGCTTGTCCACATCTCCACCTCTCCACCTCTCCGCTTCTCCACCTCTCCGCTTCCCCACCTCTCCACCTCTCCACTTCTCCACCTATCCACTTCTCCCTCTCTCCTTTTCTCCACCTCTCCACCTCTCCAATTCTCCACCTCTCCACTTCTCCACCTCTCCACCTCTCCACTTCTCTAACTCTCCACTTCTCCACCTATCCACTTCTCCACCTCTCCCCCTCTCCACTTCTCCAACTCTCCTCTTCTCCACCTCTCCACCTCTCCACTTCTCCACCTCTCCACTTCTCCACCTCTCCACTGCTCCACCTCTCCACTTCTTCACCTCTGCACTTCTCCACCTCTCCACCGCTCTACCGCTCTAACTCTCCAAACTTCCACCTCTCTACCTCTCCACTTCTCCACCTCTCCACATCTCCACCTCTCCGCTTCTTCACCTCTCCACCTCTCCACTTCTCCACCTCTCCACCTCTCCAACTCTCCCCTCTCCATTTCACCACCTCCCCACTTCTCCACCTCTCCACCTCTCCCCCACTCCAAATCTCCACCTCTCCACCTCACCACTTCTCCACTTCTCCACCGCTCCACCTCTCTACCTCTCTATCTTTCCACTTCTCCACCTCTCCACCTCTTCACCTCTCCACCTCTCCACTTCTCCACTGCCCCACCTCTCCACTTTCCACTTTTCCACTTCTCCATCTCTCCATCACCACCACTCCAAATCTCCACCTCTCCAACTCTCCACTTCTCCACTTCTCCACTGCTCCACCTCTCCACCTCTCAATCTTTCCACTTCTCCACCTCGCCACATCTTCAACTCTTCAACTCTTCACCTCTCCACCACTACACCTCTTCACCTCTCCACTTCTCCACCTCTTCAGCTCTCCACCTCCCCACTTCTTCACCTCTCCTCCTCTCCACTTCTCCACTTCCCCACCTCTCCACTTTCCACCTTTCCACTTCTCTATCTCTCCACTTCACCACCACTACAATTCTCCACCTCGCCATTTCGCCACCTCTCAACCGCTCTACCTCTCTACCTCTCCAAAACGCCACCTCTCTACCTCTCCACTTCACCACCTCTCCACTTTTCCACCTCTTCGCTTCTCCACCTCTTCACCTATCCACCTCTCCGCTTCTTCAACTCTCCACCTCTCCACTTCTCGACCACTCCACCTCTCCACCTCTCCACCTCTCCCCTCTCCATTTCTCCACCTCTCCACTTCTCCAAATCTCTAACTCTCCACCTCACCACTTCTCCACCTCTTCAGCTCTCCAACTCCTCACCTCTTCACCTCTCCTCCTCTCCACTTCTCCACTCTCCATTTTCCACCTCTCCATTTCTCCACCTCTCCACTTCTCCAAATCTCTACCTCTCCACCTCCCCACTTCTCCACTTCTCCACCTCTCCCCAACTCTAAATCTCCACCTCTCCACCTCTCCACCTCTCCACTTCTCCACCGCTCCACCTCTCTACCTCTCTATCTTTCCACTTCTCCACCTCTCCACATCTTCACCTCTCCACCTCTTCACCTCTCCACCTCCCCACCTCTTCACCTCTCCTCCTCTCCACCTCTCCACTTCGCCACCTCTCCACTTCTCCACTTCCCCACTTCTCCACTTGTCCACCTCTCCACTTCTCCACCTCTTCACCTCTCCTCCTCACCACTTCTGCACTTCCCCACCTCTCCAAATCTCCACCTCTCCACCTCTCCGCTTCTCCACCTCTCCACCTCTCCACCTCTCCGCTTCTACACCTCTCCATCTCTCCTCTTCTCCACATCTCCACCGCTCCACCTCTCCACTTTCCACCTTTCCGCTTCTCCATCTCTCCACTTCACCACCACTCCAATTCTCCACCTCTCCACTTCTCCACCTCTCAACCGCTCTACCTCTCTACCTCTCCAAAACTCCACCTCTCTACCTCTCCACTTCACCACCTCTCCACATCTCCACCTCTCCGCTTCTCCACCTCTTCACCTCTCCACCTCTCCGCTTCATCACCTCTCCACCTCTCCACTTCTCCACCTCTCCACCTCTCCACCTCTCCCCTGTCCATTTCTCCACCTCTCCACTTCTCCAAGTCTCTACCTCTCCACCTCCCCAACTCCACCTCTTCAGCCCTCCACCTCCTCACATCTTCACCTCTCCTCCTCTCCACTTCTCCACTCTCCACTTTCCACCTCTCCATTTCTCCACCTCTCCCCTCTCCATTTCTCCACCTCTCCACTTCTCCAAATCTCTACCTCTCCACCTCCCCACTTCTCCACCTCTCCACCTCTCCCCAACTCTAAATCTCCACCTCTCCACCTCTCCACTTCTCTACCACTCCACCTCTCTACCTCTCTATCTTTCCACTTCTCCACCTCTCCACATCTTCACCTCTCCACCTCTTCGCCTCTCCACCTCCCCACCTCTTCACCTCTTCTCCTCTCCACTTCTCCACTTCCCCACCTCTCCACTTTCCACCTCTCCACCTCTCCACCTCTCCACTTCTCCACTTCTCCACCTCCCCACTTCTCTACTTCTCCACCTCTCCACTTCTCCACCTCTTCACCTCTCCTCCTCTCCACTTCTCCACTTCCCCACCTCTCCAAATCTCCACCTCTCTACCTCTCCGTTTCTCCACCTCTCCGCTTCCCCACCTCTCCACCTCTCCACTTCTCCACCTCCCCACTTCTCCACTTCTCCACTTCTCCACTTCTCCACCTCTTCACCTCTCCTCCTCTCCACTTCTCCACCTCTCCACCACTCCACATCTCCGCTTCTCCACCTCTCCACCTCTCCGCTTCTCCACCTCTCTACCTCTCCTCTTCTCCACCTCTGCACCGCTCCACCTCTCCACTTCTCCACCTCTCCGCTTCTCCACCTCTCTACCTCTCCAAATCTCCACCTCTCTACCTCTCCGCTTCTCCACCTCTCCACCTCTCTACCTCTGCTCTTCTCCACCTCTCCACCGCTCCACCTCTCCGCTTCTCCACCTCTCCACCACTCCACCTCTCCGCTTCTCCACCTCTCCACCTCTCCGCTTCTCCACCTCTTTACCTCTCCTCTTCTCCACCTCTCCACCGCTCCACCTCTCCACTTCTCCACCTCTCCACTTCTCCACCTCTCTACCTCTCTACCTCTCCAAATCTCCACCTCTCTACCTCTCCACTTCTCCACCTCTCCACTTCTCCACCTCTCCACATCTCCAAATCTCTTCCTCTCCACCTCTCTACCTCTCTATGTTTCCACTTCTCCACCTCTCCACATCTTCACCTCTCCAGATCTTCACCTCTCCACCTCTCCACCTCTTCACATCTCCACCTCGCCGCCTCTTCACCTCTCCACTTCTGCACCTATTCAGCTCTCCACCTCCCCACCACTTCACCTCTCTTCCTCTCCACTTCTCCACTTCCCCACCTCTCCACTTTCCCCCTTTCCACTTCTCCATCTCTCCACTTCACCACCACTCGAATTCTCTACCTCCCAACTTCTCCACCTCTCCACCTCTCCACTTCTCCAAATCTCTACCTCTCCACCTCCCCACTTCTCCACTTCTCCACCGCTCCACCTCTCCCCAACTCTAAATCTCCACCTCTCCACCTCTCCACTTCTCCACTTCTCCACCGCTCCACCTCTCTACCTCTCCATCTTTCCACTTCTCCACTTCTCCACATCTTCACCTCTCCACCTCTCCAACTCTCCGCCTCTCCACCTCTCCACCTCTCCACATCTCCACTTCTCCACCTCTCCACCTCTCCACCTCTCCCCTCTCCATTTCTCCACCTGTCCACTTTTCCAAATCTCTACCTCTCCACCTCTCTACCTCTCTATGTTTCCACTTCTCCACCTCTCCACATCTTCACCTCTCCACCTCTTCACCTCTCCACCTCTCCACCTCTTCACCTCGCCACTTCTCCACTTCTCCCCTTCTACCCCTCTCCACCTCTCCATTTCTAAACTTCTCCACTTCTCTTCCTCTCCCCCTCTCCACCTCTCCGCCTCTCCACTTCTCCACCTCTCCACTTCTCCACCTCTCCACTTCTCCATCTATCCACTTCTCCATATCTCCTCTTCTCCACTTCTCCACCTCTCCACCTCTCTACGTCTCTACCTCTCCAAATCTCCACCTCTCTACCTCTCCGCTTGTCCACATCTCCACCTCTCCACCTCTCCGCTTCTCCACCTCTCCACCTGTCCACATCTCCGCTTCTCCACCTCTCCACCTCTCCTCTTCTTCACCTCTCCACCGCTCCACCTCTCTACCTCTCCACCTCTCCACTTCTCCACCTCTCTACCTCTCCACTTCTCCACCTCTTTACCTCTCCACCTCTCCATTTCTCCACCTCTCCACCGCTCCACCTCTCCACTTCTCCACCTCTCCACCTCTCCCCTTTCCATTTTTCCACCTCTCCACTTCTCCACCTCTCCACCTCTCCCCTCTCCATTTTTCCATCTCTCCACTTCTCCACCTCTCTACCTCTCTACCTCTCCAAATCTCCACCTCTCTACCTCTCCGCTTCTCCACCTCTCCACCTCTCCAGCTCTCTATCTTTCCACTTCTCCACCTCTCCACATCTTCACGTCTCCACCTATTCACCTCTTCACCTCTCCACTTCTCCACCTCTTCAGCTCTCCACCTCCCCACCTCTTCACCTCTCTTCCTCTCCACTTCTCCACTTCCCCACCTCTCCACTTTCCACCTTTTCACTTCTCCATCTCTCCACTTCACCACCACTCCAATTCTCCACCTCTCCACCTTTCCACTTCTCCACCTCTCCACTTCTCCACCTCTCCACCTCTCCACTTCTCCGCCTTTCCACTTCTCCTCCTCTCCGCCCCTCCACCTCTCCACATCTCCACTTCTCCACCAATTCTCCAACTCTCCACTTCTCCACCTCTCCACCTCACTACTTCTCCACCTCTCCACTTCTCCACCTATCCACTTCTCCCTCTCTCCTTTTCTCCACCTCTCCACCGCTCCACCTCTCTAGCTCTCTATCTTTCCACTTCTCCACCTCTCCACCTCTTCACCTCTCCACTTCTTCACCTCTTCAGCTGCCACCTCCCCACCTCTTCACCTCTCTTCCTCTCCACTTCTCCACTTCCCCACCTCTCCACTTTCCACCTTTTCACTTCTCCATCTCACCACTTCACCACTACTCCACTTCTCCACCTCTCCACCTTTCCACCTCTCATCTTCTCCACCCTTCCACTTCTCCCCCTCTCCACTTCCCCACCTCTCCACTTCTTCACCTCTCCACCTTTCCACTTCTCCACCTCCCCACTTCTCCACCTCTCCACCTCTCCACTTCTCCGCCTTTCCACTTCTCCTCCTCTCCGCCCCTCCAACTCTCCACATCTCCACTTCTCCACCTCGCCACTTCTCCACCTCACCTCTTCTCCACCTCACCACCTCTCCAATTCTCCACCTCTCCACTTCTTCACCTCTCCACTTCTCCATCTGTCCACTTCTCCACCTCACCTCTTCTCCACCTCACCACCTCTCCAATTCTCCACCTCTCCACTTCTCTAACTCTCCACTTCTCCACCTGTCCACTTCTCCAAATCTCCTCTTCTTCACCTCTCCACCTCTCCACTTCTCCACCTCTCCACCTCTCCACCTATCCACTTCTCCCTCTCTCCTCTTCTCCACCTCTCCACTGCTCCACCTCTCCACTTATTCACCTCTCCACTTCTCCACCTCTCCACCACTCTACCGCTCTACCTCTCCAAATTTCCACCTCTCTACCTCTCCACTTCTCCACCTCTCCACATCTCCACCTCTCCGCTTCTTCACCTCTCCACCTCTCCACTTCTCCACCTCTCCACCTCTCCAACTCTCCCCTCTCCATTTCACCACCTCCCCACTTCTCCACCTCTCCACCTCTCCCCCACTCCAAATCTCCACCTCTCCACCTCACCACTTCTCCACTTCTCCACTGCTCCACCTCTCTACCTCTCTATCTTTCCACTTCTCCACCTCTCCACCTCTTCACCTCTCCACCTCTCCACTTCTCCACTGCCCCACCTCTCCACTTTCCACTTTTCCACTTCTCCATCTCTCCATCACCACCACTCCAAATCTCCACCTCTCCAACTCTCCACTTCTCCACTTCTCCACTGCTCCACCTCTCTACCTCTCAATCTTTCCACTTCTCCACCTCGCCACATCTTCAACTCTTCAACTCTTCACCTCTCCACCACTACACCTCTTCACCTCTCCACTTCTCCACCTCTTCAGCTCTCCACCTCCCCACTTCTTCACCTCTCCTCCTCTCCACTTCTCCACTTCCCCACCTCTCCACTTTCCACCTTTCCACTTCTCTATCTCTCCACTTCACCACCACTACAATTCTCCACCTCGCCATTTCGCCACCTCTCAACCGCTCTACCTCTCTACCTCTCCAAAACGCCACCTCTCTACCTCTCCACTTCACCACCTCTCCACTTTTCCACCTCTTCGCTTCTCCACCTCTTCACCTATCCACCTCTCCGCTTCTTCAACTCTCCACCTCTCCACTTCTCGACCTCTCCACCTCTCCACCTCTCCACCTCTCCCCTCTCCATTTCTCCACCTCTCCACTTCTCCAAATCTCTAACTCTCCACCTCACCACTTCTCCACCTCTTCAGCTCTCCAACTCCTCACCTCTTCACCTCTCCTCCTCTCCACTTCTCCACTCTCCATTTTCCACCTCTCCATTTCTCCACCTCTCCCCTCTCCATTTCTCCACCTCTCCACTTCTCCAAATCTCTACCTCTCCACCTCCCCACTTCTCCACCGCTCCACCTCTCCCCAACTCTAAATCTCCACCTCTCCACCTCTCCACTTCTCCACTTCTCCACCGCTCCACCTCTCTACCTCTCTATCTTTCCACTTCTCCACCTCTCCACATCTTCACCTCTCCACCTCTTCACCTCTCCACCTCCCCACCTCTTCACCTCTCCTCCTCTCCACTTCTCCACTTCCCCACCTCTCCACTTTCCACCTCTCTACCTCTCCACCTCTCCACTTCGCCACCTCTTCACCTCTCCTCCTCACCACTTCTGCACTTCTCCACCTCTCCAAATCTCCACCTCTCTACCTCTCCGCTTCTCCAACTCTCCACCTCTCCACCTCTCCGCTTCTCCACCTCTCCACCTCTCCTCTTCTCCACCTCTCCATCTCTCCTCTTCTCCACATCTCCACCGCTCCACCTCTCCACTTTCCACCTTTCCATTTCTCCATCTCTCCACTTCACCACCACTCCAATTCTCCACCTCTCCACTTCTCCACCTCTCAACCGCTCTACCTCTCTACCTCTCCAAAACTCCACCTCTCTACCTCTCCACTTCACCACCTCTCCACATCTCCACCTCTCCGCTTCTCCACCTCTTCACCTCTCCATCTCTCCACTTCTCCACCTCTCCACCTCTCCACCTCTCCCCTGTCCATTTCTCCACCTCTCCACTTCTCCAAATCTCTACCTCTCCACCTCCCCAACTCCACCTCTTCAGCCCTCCACCTCCTCACATCTTCACCTCTCCTCCTCTCCACTTCTCCACTCTCCACTTTCCACCTCTCCATTTCTCCACCTCTCCCCTCTCCATTTCTCCACCTCTCCACTTCTCCAAATCTCTACCTCTCCACCTCCCCACTTCTCCACCTCTCCACCTCTCCCCAACTCTAAATCTCCACCTCTCCACCTCTCCACTTCTCCACTTCTCTACCACTCCACCTCTCTACCTCTCTATCTTTCCACTTCTCCACCTCTCCACATCTTCACCTCTCCACCTCTTCGCCTCTCCACCTCCCCACCTCTTCACCTCTCCTCCTCTCCACTTCTCCACTTCCCCACCTCTCCACTTTCCACCTCTCTACCTCTCCACCTCCCCACTTCTCTACTTCTCCACCTCTCCACTTCTCCACATCTTCACCTCTCCTCCTCTCCACTTCTCCACTTCCCCACCTCTCCAAATCTCCACCTCTCTACCTCTCCGCTTCTCCACCTCTCCGCTTCCCCACCTCTCCATCTCTCCACTTCTCCACCTCCCCACTTCTCCACTTCTCCACCTCTTCACCTCTCCTCCTCTCCGCTTCTCCAAATCTCTACCTCTCCGCTTCTCCACCTCTCTACCTCTCCGCTTCTCCACCTCTCCACCGCTCCACCTCTCCACTTCTCCACCTCTCCACTTCTCCACCTCTCTACCTCTCTACCTCTCCAAATCTCCACCTCTCTACCTCTCCGCTTCTCCACCTCTCCACCTCTCCACCTCTCCGCTTCTCCACCTCTCTACCTCTCCTCTTCTCCTCTTCTCCACCTCTCCACCGCTCCACCTCTCCACTTCTCCACCTCTCCACTTCTCCACCTCTCTACCTCTCTACCTCTCCAAATCTCCACCTCTCTACCTCTCCCCTCTCCATTTCTCCACCTCTCCACATCTCCAAATCTCTACCTCTCCACCTCTCTACCTCTCAATCTTTCCACTTCTCCACCTCGCCACATCTTCAACTCTTCAACTCTTCACCTCTCCACCACTACACCTCTTCACCTCTCCACTTCTCCACCTCTTCAGCTCTCCACCTCCCCACTTCTTCACCTCTCCTCCTCTTCACTTCTCCACTTCCCCACCTCTCCACTTTCCACCTTTCCACTTCTCTATCTCTCCACTTCACCACCACTACAATTCTACACCTCGCCATTTCGCCACCTCTCAACCGCTCTACCTCTCTACCTCTCCAAAACGCCACCTCTCTACCTCTCCACTTCACCACCTCTCCACTTTTCCACCTCTTCGCTTCTCCAGCTCTTCACCTATCCACCTCTCCGCTTCTTCAACTCTCCACCTCTCCACTTCTTGACCTCTCCACCTCTCCACCTCTCCACCTCTCCCCTCTCCATTTCTCCACCTCTCCACTTCTCCAAATCTCTAACTCTCCACCTCACCACTTCTCCACCTCTTCAGCTCTCCAACTCCTCACCTCTTCACCTCTCCTCCTCTCCACTTCTCCACTCTCCATTTTCCACCTCTCCATTTCTCCACCTCTCCCCTCTCCATTTCTCCACCTCTCCACTTCTCCAAATCTCTACCTCTCCACCTCCCCACTTCTCCACCGCTCCACCTCTCCCCAACTCTAAATCTCCACCTCTCCACCTCTCCACTTCTCCACTTCTCCACCGCTCCACCTCTCTACCTCTCTATCTTTCCACTTCTCCACCTCTCCACATCTTCACCTCTCCACCTCTTCACCTCTCCACCTCCCCACCTCTTCACCTCTCCTCCTCTCCACTTCTCCACTTCCCCACCTCTCCACTTTCCACCTCTCTACCTCTCCACCTCTCCACTTCGCCACCTCCCCACTTCTCCACTTGTCCACCTCTCCACTTCTCCACCTCTTCACCTCTCCTCCTCACCACTTCTGCACTTCCCCACCTCTCCAAATCTCCACCTCTCTACCTCTCCGCTTCTCCAACTCTCCACCTCTCCACCTCTCCGCTTCTCCACCTCTCCACCTCTCCGCTTCTACACCTCTCCATCTCTCCTCTTCTCCACATCTCCACCGCTCCACCTCTCCACTTTCCACCTTTCCATTTCTCCATCTCTCCACTTCACCACCACTCCAATTCTCCACCTCTCCACTTCTCCACCTCTCAACCGCTCTACCTCTCTACCTCTCCAAAACTCCACCTCTCTACCTCTCCACTTCACCACCTCTCCACATCTCCACCTCTCCGCTTCTCCACCTCTTCACCTCTCCACCTCTCCACTTCTCCACCTCTCCACCTCTCCCCTGTCCATTTCTCCACCTCTCCACTTCTCCAAATCTCTACCTCTCCACCTCCCCAACTCCACCTCTTCAGCCCTCCACCTCCTCACATCTTCACCTCTCCTCCTCTCCACTTCTCCACTCTCCACTTTCCACCTCTCCATTTCTCCACCTCTCCCCTCTCCATTTCTCCACCTCTCCACTTCTCCAAATCTCTACCTCTCCACCTCCCCACTTCTCCACCTCTCCACCTCTCCCCAACTCCATATCTCCACCTCTCCACCTCTCCGCTTCTCCACCTCTCTACCTCTCCTCTTCTCCACCTCTCCACCGCTCCACCTCTCCACTTCTCCACCTCTCCACTTCCCCACCTCTCTACCTCTCTACCTCTCCAAATCTCCACCTCTCTACCTCTCCGCTTCTCCACCTCTCCACCTCTCCACCTCTCCGCTTCTCCACCTCTCTACCTCTCCTCTTCTCCTCTTCTCCACCTCTCCACCGCTCCACCTCTCCACTTCTCCACCTCTCCACTTCTCCACCTCTCTACCTCTCTACCTCTCCAAATCTCCACCTCTCTACCTCTCCCCTCTCCATTTCTCCACCTCTCCACATCTCCAAATCTCTACCTCTCCACCTCTCTACCTCTCTATGTTTCCACTTCTCCACCTCTCCACATCTTCACCTCTCCAGATCTTCACCTCTCCACCTCTCCGCCTCTTCACATCTCCACTTCTCCACCTATTCAGCTCTCCACCTCCCCACCACTTCACCTCTCTTCCTCTCCACTTCTCCACTTCCCCACCTCTCCACTTTCCCCCTTTCCACTTCTCCATCTCTCCACTTCACCACCACTCGAATTCTCTACCTCCCAACTTCTCCACCTCTCCACCTCTCCACTTCTCCAAATCTCTACCTCTCCACCTCCCCACTTCTCCACTTCTCCACCGCTCCACCTCTCCCCAACTCTAAATCTCCACCTCTCCACCTCTCCACTTCTCCACTTCTCCACCGCTCCACCTCTCTACCTCTCTATCTTTCCACTTCTCCACCTCTCCACATCTTCACCTCTCCACCTCTTCACCTCTCCACCTCCCCACCTCTTCCCCTCTCTTCCTCTCCACTTCTCCACTTCCCCACCTCTCCACTTTCAACCTCTCCACCTCTCCAGCTCTCCACTTCTCCACCTCCCCACTTCTCCACTTGTCCACCTCTCCACTTCTCCACCTCTTCACCTCTCCTCCTCACCACTTCTCCACTTCCCCACCTCTCCAAATCTCCACCTCTCTACCTCTCCGCTTCTCCACCTCTCCACCTCTCCACCTCTCCGCTTCTCCACCTCTCCACCTCTCCACTTCTCCGCTTCTCCATCTCTCCACCTCTCCACTTTCCAGCTTTCCACTTCTCCATCTCTCCACTTCACCACCACTCCAATTCTCCACCTCTCCACTTTTCCACCTCTCAACCGCTCTACCTCTCTACCTCTCCAAAACTCCACCTCTCTACCTCTCCACTTCACCACCTCTCCACATCTCCACCTCTCCGCTTCTCCACCTCTTCACCTCACCACCTCTCCGCTTCTTCACCTCTCCACTCTCCACTTTCCACCTCTCCATTTCTCCACCTCTCCCTTCTCCATTTCTCCACCTCTCCACTTCTCCAAATCTCTACCTCTCCACCTCCCCACTTCTCCACCTCTCCCCAGCTCTAAATCTCCACCTCTCCACCTCTCCAGTTCTCCACTTCTCTACCGCTCCACCTCTCTACCTCTCTATCTTTCCACTTCTCCACCTCTCCACATCTTCACCTCGCCACCTCTTCACCTCTCCACCTCCCCACCTCTTCACCTCTCCTCCTCTCCACTTCTCCACTTCCCCACCTCTCCACTTTCCACCTCTCCACCTCTCCACCTCTCCACTTCTCTACTTCTCCACCTCTCCACTTCTCTACTTCTCCACCTCTCCACTTCTCCACATCTTCACCTCTCCTCTGCTCCACTTCTCCACTTCCCCACCTCTCCAAATCTCCACCTCTCTACCTCTCCGCTTCTCCACCTCTCCACCTCTCCGCTTCCCCACCTCTCCACCTCTCCACCTCTCCACTTCTCCACCTCCCCACTTCTCCACTTCTCCACCTCTCCACTTCTCCACCTCTTCACCTCTCATCCTCTCCACTTCTCCAATTCCCCACCTCTCCAAATCTCCACCTCTCTATCTCTCTGCTTCTCCACCCCTCCACCACTCCACCTCACCGCTTCTCCACCTCTCCACCTCTCCGATTCTCCACCTCTCTACCTCTCCTCTTCTCCACCTCTCCGCTTCTCCACCTCTCTACCTCTCCTCTTCTCCACCTCTCCACCGCTCCACCTCTCCACTTCTCCACCTCTCCACTTCTCCACCTCTCTACCTCTCTAACTCTCCAAATCTCCACCTCTCTACCTCTCCGCTTCTCCACCTCTCCACTTCTACGCCTCTCCAACTCTCTGCCTCTCCACCTCTCCACCTCTCCACATCTCCACTTCTCCACCTCTCCACCTCTCCACCTCTCCCCTCTCCATTTCTCCACCTGTCCACTTCTCCAAATCTCTACCTCTCCACCTCTCTACCTCTCTATGTTTCCACTTCTCCAACTCTCCACATCTTCACCTCTCCACCTCTTCACCTCTCCACCTCTCCACCGCTCCACCTCTCCACTTCACCACCACTCGAATTCTCTACCTCCCAACTTCTCCACATCTCCACCTTTCCACTTCTCTTCTCCACCTCTCCACTTCTTCACCTCTCCACCTTTCCACTTCTCCACCTCTCCACCACTCCACTTCTCCGCCTTTCCACTTCTCCTCCTCTCCGCCCCTCCACCTCTCCAGATCTCCACTTCTCCACGTCGCCACTTCTGCACCTCACCTCTTCTCCACCTCTCCACCTCTCCACCTCTCCAATTCTGCACCTCTCCACTTCTCCACATATCCACTTCTCCCTCTCTCCTCTTCTCCACCTCTCCACCAGTCCACCTCTCCACTTCTCCACCTCTCCACTTCTTCACCTCTCCACCGCTCTACCTCTCTACCTCTCCAAATCTCCACCAATCCACATCTCCACCTCTCCGCTTCTCCACCTCTCCACCTCTCCACCTCATCGCTTCTTCACCTCTCCACGTCTGCACTTCTCCACCTCCCCACCTCTCCACCTCTCCCCTCTCCATTTCTCCACCTCTCTACTTCTCCAAATCTCTACCTCTCCACCTCCCCACTTCTCCACCTCTCCCTCAATGCAACTCTCCACCTCTCCACCTCTCCACCTCCACTTCTCCACCACTCCACCACTCTACCTCTCTATCTTTCCACTTCTCCATCTCTCCACATCTTCACCTCTCCACCTCTTCACCTCTCCACCTCGCCACTTCTCCACTCTTCAGCTCTCCACCTCCCCACCTCTTCACCTCTCCTCCTCTCCACTTCTCCACTTCCCCACCTCTCCACTTTCCACCTTTCCACTTCTCCATCTCTCCACTTCACCACCAATGCAATTCTCCACCTCTCCAAATCTCCACCTCTCTACTTCTCCACTTCTCCAACTCTCCACCTCTACACCTCGCCGCTTCTTCACCTCTCCACCTCTCCACTTCTCCACCTCTCCACCTCTCCACCTCTCCCCTCTCCATTTCTCCACCTCTCCAGTTCTCCAAATCTCTACCTCTCCACCTCTCCACCTCCCCACTTCTCCACTTCTCCACCTCTCCCCAACTCCAAATCTCCACCTCTCCACCTCTTCACTTCTCCACTTCTCCACCGCTCCACCTCTCTACCTCTCTATCTTTCCACTTCTCCACCTCTCCACATCTTCACCTCTCCACCTCTTCACCTCTCCACCTCTTCACCTCTCCACTTCTCCAACTCTCCCCCTCTCCACTTCTCCACCTCTCCACTTCTCCACCTATCCACTTCTCCACTTCTCCTCTTCTCCACCTCTCCACCGCTCCACCTCTCCACTTCTCCACCACTCCACTTCTCCACCTCTCCACTTCTCCACCTTTCCAACTTTCCACTTCTCCTCTTCTCCACCTCTCCACTTCTCCCCCTCTCCATTTCCCCACCTCTCCACTTCTTCACCTCTCCATCTTTCCACTTCTCCACCTCGCCACTTCTCCACCTCTCCAGATCTCGACTTCTCCACCTCTCCACTTCTCCAAATCTCTAACTCTCCACCTCACCACTTCTCCACCTCTTCAGCTCTCCAACTCCTCACCTCTTCACCTCTCCTCCTCTCCACTTCTCCACTCTCCATTTTCCACCTCTCCATTTCTCCACCTCTCCCCTCTCCATTTCTCCACCTCTCCACTTCTCCAAATCTCTACCTCTCCACCTCCCCACTTCTCCACCGCTCCACCTCTCCCCAACTCTAAATCTCCACCTCTCCACCTCTCCACTTCTCCACTTCTCCACCGCTCCACCTCTCTACCTCTCTATCTTTCCACTTCTCCACCTCTCCACATCTTCACCTCTCCACCTCTTCACCTCTCCACCTCCCCACCTCTTCACCTCTCCTCCTCTCCACTTCTCCACTTCCCCACCTCTCCACTTTCCACCTCTCTACCTCTCCACCTCTCCACTTCGCCACCTCTTCACCTCTCCTCCTCACCACTTCTGCACTTCTCCACCTCTCCAAATCTCCACCTCTCTACCTCTCCGCTTCTCCAACTCTCCACCTCTCCACCTCTCCGCTTCTCCACCTCTCCACCTCTCCTCTTCTCCACCTCTCCATCTCTCCTCTTCTCCACATCTCCACCGCTCCACCTCTCCACTTTCCACCTTTCCATTTCTCCATCTCTCCACTTCACCACCACTCCAATTCTCCACCTCTCCACTTCTCCACCTCTCAACCGCTCTACCTCTCTACCTCTCCAAAACTCCACCTCTCTACCTCTCCACTTCACCACCTCTCCACATCTCCACCTCTCCGCTTCTCCACCTCTTCACCTCTCCATCTCTCCACTTCTCCACCTCTCCACCTCTCCACCTCTCCCCTGTCCATTTCTCCACCTCTCCACTTCTCCAAATCTCTACCTCTCCACCTCCCCAACTCCACCTCTTCAGCCCTCCACCTCCTCACATCTTCACCTCTCCTCCTCTCCACTTCTCCACTCTCCACTTTCCACCTCTCCATTTCTCCACCTCTCCCCTCTCCATTTCTCCACCTCTCCACTTCTCCAAATCTCTACCTCTCCACCTCCCCACTTCTCCACCTCTCCACCTCTCCCCAACTCTAAATCTCCACCTCTCCACCTCTCCACTTCTCCACTTCTCTACCACTCCACCTCTCTACCTCTCTATCTTTCCACTTCTCCACCTCTCCACATCTTCACCTCTCCACCTCTTCGCCTCTCCACCTCCCCACCTCTTCACCTCTCCTCCTCTCCACTTCTCCACTTCCCCACCTCTCCACTTTCCACCTCTCTACCTCTCCACCTCCCCACTTCTCTACTTCTCCACCTCTCCACTTCTCCACATCTTCACCTCTCCTCCTCTCCACTTCTCCACTTCCCCACCTCTCCAAATCTCCACCTCTCTACCTCTCCGCTTCTCCACCTCTCCGCTTCCCCACCTCTCCATCTCTCCACTTCTCCACCTCCCCACTTCTCCACTTCTCCACCTCTTCACCTCTCCTCCTCTCCGCTTCTCCAAATCTCTACCTCTCCGCTTCTCCACCTCTCTACCTCTCCGCTTCTCCACCTCTCCACCGCTCCACCTCTCCACTTCTCCACCTCTCCACTTCTCCACCTCTCTACCTCTCTACCTCTCCAAATCTCCACCTCTCTACCTCTCCGCTTCTCCACCTCTCCACCTCTCCACCTCTCCGCTTCTCCACCTCTCTACCTCTCCTCTTCTCCTCTTCTCCACCTCTCCACCGCTCCACCTCTCCACTTCTCCACCTCTCCACTTCTCCACCTCTCTACCTCTCTACCTCTCCAAATCTCCACCTCTCTACCTCTCCCCTCTCCATTTCTCCACCTCTCCACATCTCCAAATCTCTACCTCTCCACCTCTCTACCTCTCAATCTTTCCACTTCTCCACCTCGCCACATCTTCAACTCTTCAACTCTTCACCTCTCCACCACTACACCTCTTCACCTCTCCACTTCTCCACCTCTTCAGCTCTCCACCTCCCCACTTCTTCACCTCTCCTCCTCTTCACTTCTCCACTTCCCCACCTCTCCACTTTCCACCTTTCCACTTCTCTATCTCTCCACTTCACCACCACTACAATTCTACACCTCGCCATTTCGCCACCTCTCAACCGCTCTACCTCTCTACCTCTCCAAAACGCCACCTCTCTACCTCTCCACTTCACCACCTCTCCACTTTTCCACCTCTTCGCTTCTCCAGCTCTTCACCTATCCACCTCTCCGCTTCTTCAACTCTCCACCTCTCCACTTCTTGACCTCTCCACCTCTCCACCTCTCCACCTCTCCCCTCTCCATTTCTCCACCTCTCCACTTCTCCAAATCTCTAACTCTCCACCTCACCACTTCTCCACCTCTTCAGCTCTCCAACTCCTCACCTCTTCACCTCTCCTCCTCTCCACTTCTCCACTCTCCATTTTCCACCTCTCCATTTCTCCACCTCTCCCCTCTCCATTTCTCCACCTCTCCACTTCTCCAAATCTCTACCTCTCCACCTCCCCACTTCTCCACCGCTCCACCTCTCCCCAACTCTAAATCTCCACCTCTCCACCTCTCCACTTCTCCACTTCTCCACCGCTCCACCTCTCTACCTCTCTATCTTTCCACTTCTCCACCTCTCCACATCTTCACCTCTCCACCTCTTCACCTCTCCACCTCCCCACCTCTTCACCTCTCCTCCTCTCCACTTCTCCACTTCCCCACCTCTCCACTTTCCACCTCTCTACCTCTCCACCTCTCCACTTCGCCACCTCCCCACTTCTCCACTTGTCCACCTCTCCACTTCTCCACCTCTTCACCTCTCCTCCTCACCACTTCTGCACTTCCCCACCTCTCCAAATCTCCACCTCTCTACCTCTCCGCTTCTCCAACTCTCCACCTCTCCACCTCTCCGCTTCTCCACCTCTCCACCTCTCCGCTTCTACACCTCTCCATCTCTCCTCTTCTCCACATCTCCACCGCTCCACCTCTCCACTTTCCACCTTTCCATTTCTCCATCTCTCCACTTCACCACCACTCCAATTCTCCACCTCTCCACTTCTCCACCTCTCAACCGCTCTACCTCTCTACCTCTCCAAAACTCCACCTCTCTACCTCTCCACTTCACCACCTCTCCACATCTCCACCTCTCCGCTTCTCCACCTCTTCACCTCTCCACCTCTCCACTTCTCCACCTCTCCACCTCTCCCCTGTCCATTTCTCCACCTCTCCACTTCTCCAAATCTCTACCTCTCCACCTCCCCAACTCCACCTCTTCAGCCCTCCACCTCCTCACATCTTCACCTCTCCTCCTCTCCACTTCTCCACTCTCCACTTTCCACCTCTCCATTTCTCCACCTCTCCCCTCTCCATTTCTCCACCTCTCCACTTCTCCAAATCTCTACCTCTCCACCTCCCCACTTCTCCACCTCTCCACCTCTCCCCAACTCCAAATCTCCACCTCTCCACCTCTCCGCTTCTCCACCTCTCTACCTCTCCTCTTCTCCACCTCTCCACCGCTCCACCTCTCCACTTCTCCACCTCTCCACTTCCCCACCTCTCTACCTCTCTACCTCTCCAAATCTCCACCTCTCTACCTCTCCGCTTCTCCACCTCTCCACCTCTCCACCTCTCCGCTTCTCCACCTCTCTACCTCTCCTCTTCTCCACCTCTCCACCGCTCCACCTCTCCACTTCTCCACCTCTCCACTTCCCCACCTCTCTACCTCTCTACCTCTCCAAATCTCCACCTCTCTACCTCTCCGCTTCTCCACCTCTCCACCTCTCCACCTCTCCGCTTCTCCACCTCTCTACCTCTCCTCTTCTCCTCTTCTCCACCTCTCCACCGCTCCACCTCTCCACTTCTCCACCTCTCCACTTCTCCACCTCTCTACCTCTCTACCTCTCCAAATCTCCACCTCTCTACCTCTCCCCTCTCCATTTCTCCACCTCTCCACATCTCCAAATCTCTACCTCTCCACCTCTCTACCTCTCTATGTTTCCACTTCTCCACCTCTCCACATCTTCACCTCTCCAGATCTTCACCTCTCCACCTCTCCGCCTCTTCACATCTCCACTTCTCCACCTATTCAGCTCTCCACCTCCCCACCACTTCACCTCTCTTCCTCTCCACTTCTCCACTTCCCCACCTCTCCACTTTCCCCCTTTCCACTTCTCCATCTCTCCACTTCACCACCACTCGAATTCTCTACCTCCCAACTTCTCCACCTCTCCACCTCTCCACTTCTCCAAATCTCTACCTCTCCACCTCCCCACTTCTCCACTTCTCCACCGCTCCACCTCTCCCCAACTCTAAATCTCCACCTCTCCACCTCTCCACTTCTCCACTTCTCCACCGCTCCACCTCTCTACCTCTCTATCTTTCCACTTCTCCACCTCTCCACATCTTCACCTCTCCACCTCTTCACCTCTCCACCTCCCCACCTCTTCCCCTCTCTTCCTCTCCACTTCTCCACTTCCCCACCTCTCCACTTTCAACCTCTCCACCTCTCCAGCTCTCCACTTCTCCACCTCCCCACTTCTCCACTTGTCCACCTCTCCACTTCTCCACCTCTTCACCTCTCCTCCTCACCACTTCTCCACTTCCCCACCTCTCCAAATCTCCACCTCTCTACCTCTCCGCTTCTCCACCTCTCCACCTCTCCACCTCTCCGCTTCTCCACCTCTCCACCTCTCCACTTCTCCGCTTCTCCATCTCTCCACCTCTCCACTTTCCAGCTTTCCACTTCTCCATCTCTCCACTTCACCACCACTCCAATTCTCCACCTCTCCACTTTTCCACCTCTCAACCGCTCTACCTCTCTACCTCTCCAAAACTCCACCTCTCTACCTCTCCACTTCACCACCTCTCCACATCTCCACCTCTCCGCTTCTCCACCTCTTCACCTCACCACCTCTCCGCTTCTTCACCTCTCCACTCTCCACTTTCCACCTCTCCATTTCTCCACCTCTCCCTTCTCCATTTCTCCACCTCTCCACTTCTCCAAATCTCTACCTCTCCACCTCCCCACTTCTCCACCTCTCCCCAGCTCTAAATCTCCACCTCTCCACCTCTCCAGTTCTCCACTTCTCTACCGCTCCACCTCTCTACCTCTCTATCTTTCCACTTCTCCACCTCTCCACATCTTCACCTCGCCACCTCTTCACCTCTCCACCTCCCCACCTCTTCACCTCTCCTCCTCTCCACTTCTCCACTTCCCCACCTCTCCACTTTCCACCTCTCCACCTCTCCACCTCTCCACTTCTCTACTTCTCCACCTCTCCACTTCTCTACTTCTCCACCTCTCCACTTCTCCACATCTTCACCTCTCCTCTGCTCCACTTCTCCACTTCCCCACCTCTCCAAATCTCCACCTCTCTACCTCTCCGCTTCTCCACCTCTCCACCTCTCCGCTTCCCCACCTCTCCACCTCTCCACCTCTCCACTTCTCCACCTCCCCACTTCTCCACTTCTCCACCTCTCCACTTCTCCACCTCTTCACCTCTCATCCTCTCCACTTCTCCAATTCCCCACCTCTCCAAATCTCCACCTCTCTATCTCTCTGCTTCTCCACCCCTCCACCACTCCACCTCACCGCTTCTCCACCTCTCCACCTCTCCGATTCTCCACCTCTCTACCTCTCCTCTTCTCCACCTCTCCGCTTCTCCACCTCTCTACCTCTCCTCTTCTCCACCTCTCCACCGCTCCACCTCTCCACTTCTCCACCTCTCCACTTCTCCACCTCTCTACCTCTCTAACTCTCCAAATCTCCACCTCTCTACCTCTCCGCTTCTCCACCTCTCCACTTCTACGCCTCTCCAACTCTCTGCCTCTCCACCTCTCCACCTCTCCACATCTCCACTTCTCCACCTCTCCACCTCTCCACCTCTCCCCTCTCCATTTCTCCACCTGTCCACTTCTCCAAATCTCTACCTCTCCACCTCTCTACCTCTCTATGTTTCCACTTCTCCAACTCTCCACATCTTCACCTCTCCACCTCTTCACCTCTCCACCTCTCCACCGCTCCACCTCTCCACTTCACCACCACTCGAATTCTCTACCTCCCAACTTCTCCACATCTCCACCTTTCCACTTCTCCTCTTCTCCACCTCTCCACTTCTCCCCCTCTCCACTTCCCCAACTCTCCACTTCTTCACCTCTCCACCTTTCCACTTCTCCACCTCTCCACCACTCCACTTCTCCGCCTTTCCACTTCTCCTCCTCTCCGCCCCTCCACCTCTCCAGATCTCCACTTCTCCACGTCGCCACTTCTGCACCTCACCTCTTCTCCACCTCTCCACCTCTCCACCTCTCCAATTCTGCACCTCTCCACTTCTCCACATATCCACTTCTCCCTCTCTCCTCTTCTCCACCTCTCCACCACTCCACCTCTCCACTTCTCCACCTCTCCACTTCTTCACCTCTCCACCGCTCTACCTCTCTACCTCTCCAAATCTCCACCAATCCACATCTCCACCTCTCCGCTTCTCCACCTCTCCACCTCTCCACCTCATCGCTTCTTCACCTCTCCACGTCTGCACTTCTCCACCTCCCCACCTCTCCACCTCTCCCCTCTCCATTTCTCCACCTCTCTACTTCTCCAAATCTCTACCTCTCCACCTCCCCACTTCTCCACCTCTCCCTCAATGCAACTCTCCACCTCTCCACCTCTCCACCTCCACTTCTCCACCACTCCACCACTCTACCTCTCTATCTTTCCACTTCTCCATCTCTCCACATCTTCACCTCTCCACCTCTTCACCTCTCCACCTCGCCACTTCTCCACTCTTCAGCTCTCCACCTCCCCACCTCTTCACCTCTCCTCCTCTCCACTTCTCCACTTCCCCACCTCTCCACTTTCCACCTTTCCACTTCTCCATCTCTCCACTTCACCACCAATGCAATTCTCCACCTCTCCAAATCTCCACCTCTCTACTTCTCCACTTCTCCAACTCTCCACCTCTACACCTCGCCGCTTCTTCACCTCTCCACCTCTCCACTTCTCCACCTCTCCACCTCTCCACCTCTCCCCTCTCCATTTCTCCACCTCTCCAGTTCTCCAAATCTCTACCTCTCCACCTCTCCACCTCCCCACTTCTCCACTTCTCCACCTCTCCCCAACTCCAAATCTCCACCTCTCCACCTCTTCACTTCTCCACTTCTCCACCGCTCCACCTCTCTACCTCTCTATCTTTCCACTTCTCCACCTCTCCACATCTTCACCTCTCCACCTCTTCACCTCTCCACCTCTTCACCTCTCCACTTCTCCAACTCTCCCCCTCTCCACTTCTCCACCTCTCCACTTCTCCACCTATCCACTTCTCCACTTCTCCTCTTCTCCACCTCTCCACCGCTCCACCTCTCCACTTCTCCACCACTCCACTTCTCCACCTCTCCACTTCTCCACCTTTCCAACTTTCCACTTCTCCTCTTCTCCACCTCTCCACTTCTCCCCCTCTCCATTTCTCCACCTCTCCACTTCTTCACCTCTCCATCTTTCCACTTCTCCACCTCGCCACTTCTACACCTCTCCAGATCTCGACTTCTCCACCTCTCCAATTCTCCACCTTGGCACCTCTCCACCTCTCCCCCTTTCCACATCTCCACCTCTCCACCTATCTCTCCACCACACCAGCTGTCTACCTCTCCACTTACCCACCTCTCCACTTCTCCACCACTCCACCTCTCCACCTCTCTATCTCTCCACCTCTCCAGCTCTCTACCTCTCCGCTCTTCCATCTCTCCACCACTCCACTTCTCCACCTCTCCACTTATCCACTTCTCCACCTCTCCACTTCTCCACCTCTCCCCTCTCCATTTCTCCACCTCTCCACTTATCCAAATCTCTACCTCTCCACATCTCCACCTCCCCACTTCTCCACCTCTCCACCTCTCCTCCACTCCAAATCTCCACTTCTCCACCTGTCCACTTCTCCACTTCTCCACCGCGCCACCTCTACAACTCTCCACCTCTCCCCCTCTCCACTTCTCCACCTCTCCACTTCTCCACCACCCTCACTCTCCACTTCTCCACCTCTCCACTTCTCCACCTCTTCAGCTCTTCACCTCCCCACCTCTTCACCTCTCCTCCTCTCCACTTCTCCACTTCCCCACATCTCCTCTTTCCACCTCTCTACCTCTCCACTTTCCACCTTTCCATTTCTCCATCTCTCCACTTCACCACCACTCCAATTCTCCACCTCTCCACTTCTCCACCTCTCCACCTCTCCTCTTCTCCACCACTCCAATTCTCCACCTCTCCACTTCTCCACCTCTCCACCTCTTCACTTCTCCACTTCTCCACCTCTCCACCTCTCCTCTTCTCCACCACTCCAATTCTCCACCTCTCCACTTCTCCACCTCTCCACCTCTTCACCTCTCCACTTCTCCAACTCTCCCCCTCTCCACTTCTCCACCTCTCCACTTCTCCACCTATCCACTTCTCCACTTCTCCTCTTCTCCACCTCTCCACCGCTCCACCTCGCCACTTCTCCACCACTCCACTTCTCCACCTCTCCACTTCTCCACCTTTCCAACTTTCCACTTCTCCTCTTCTCCACCTCTCCACTTCTCCCCCTCTCCATTTCCCCACCTCTCCACTTCTTCACCTCTCCATCTTTCCACTTCTCCACCTCGCCACTTCTCCACCTCTCCAGATCTCGACTTCTCCACCTCTCCAATTCTCCACCTTGGCACCTCTCCACCTCTCCCCCTTTCCACATCTCCACCTCTCCACCTATCTCTCCACCACACCAGCTGTCTACCTCTCCACTTTTCCACTTCTCCACCGCTCCACTTACCCACCTCTCCACTTCTCCACCACTCCACCTCTCCACCTCTCTATCTCTCCACCTCTCCAGCTCTCTACCTCTCCGCTCTTCCATCTCTCCACCACTCCACTTCTCCACCTCTCCACTTATCCACTTCTCCACCTCTCCACTTCTCCACCTCTCCCCTCTCCATTTCTCCACCTCTCCACTTATCCAAATCTCTACCTCTCCACATCTCCACCTCCCCACTTCTCCACCTCTCCACCTCTCCTCCACTCCAAATCTCCACTTCTCCACCTGTCCACTTCTCCACTTCTCCACCGCTCCACCTCTACAATTCCTTACCTCTCCACCTCTCCACCTCTCCCCCTCTCCACTTCTCCACCTCCCCACTTCTCCACCACCCTCACTCTCCACTTCTCCACCTCTCCACTTCTCCACCTCTTCAGCTCTTCACCTCCCCACCTCTTCACCTCTCCTCCTCTCCACTTCTCCACTTCCCCACATCTCCACTTTCCACCTTTCCATTTCTCCATCTCTCCACTTCACCACCACTCCAATTCTCCACCTCTCCACTTCTCCACCTCTCCACCTTTCCACTTCTCCTCTTCTCCACCTCTCCACTTCTCCCCCTCTCCACTTCCCCACCTCTCCACTTCTTCACCTCTCCACCTCTCCACTTCTCCACCACTCCACTTCTCCACCTCTCCACTTCTCCACCTTTCCAACTTTCCACTTCTCCTCTTCTCTACCTCTCCACTTCTCTCCCTCTCCATTTCCCCACCTCTCCACTTCTTCACCTCTCCATCTTTCCACTTCTCCACCTCGCCACTTCTCCACCTCTCCAGATCTCGACTTCTCCACCTCTCCAATTCTCCACCTTGGCACCTCTCCACCTCTCCCCCTTTCCACATCTCCACCTCTCCACCTATCTCTCCACCACACCAGCTGTCTACCTCTCCACTTTTCCACTTCTCCACCGCTCCACTTACCCACCTCTCCACTTCTCCACCACTCCACCTCTCCACCTCTCTATCTCTCCACCTCTCCAGCTCTCTACCTCTCCGCTCTTCCATCTCTCCACCACTCCACTTCTCCACCTCTCCACTTATCCACTTCTCCACCTCTCCACTTCTCCACCTCTCCCCTCTCCATTTCTCCACCTCTCCACTTATCCAAATCTCTACCTCTCCACATCTCCACCTCCCCACTTCTCCACCTCTCCACCTCTCCTCCACTCCAAATCTCCACTTCTCCACCTGTCCACTTCTCCACTTCTCCACCGCTCCACCTCTACAATTCCTTACCTCTCCACCTCTCCACCTCTCCCCCTCTCCACTTCTCCACCTCTCCACTTCTCCACCACCCTCACTCTCCACTTCTCCACCTCTCCACTTCTCCACCTCTTCAGCTCTTCACCTCCCCACCTCTTCACCTCTCCTCCTCTCCACTTCTCCACTTCCCCACATCTCCACTTTCCACCTTTCCATTTCTCCATCTCTCCACTTCACCACCACTCCAATTCTCCACCTCTCCACTTCTCCACCTCTCCACCTTTCCACTTCTCCTCTTCTCCACCTCTCCACTTCTCCCCCTCTCCACTTCCCCACCTCTCCACTTCTTCACCTCTCCACCTTTCCACTTCTCCACCTCTCCACCTCTCCACTTCTCCGCCTTTCCACTTCTCCTCCTCTCCGCCCCTCCACCTCTCCAGATCTCCACTTCTCCACCTCTCCACCTCTCCACCTCTCCAATTCTGTACTTGCCTATCTCTCCACCTCTCCACCTGTCCACTTCTCCACGTCGCCACTTCTGCACCTCACCTCTTCTCCACCTCTCCACCTCTCCACCTCTCCACTTCTCCGCCTTTCCACTTCTCCTCCTCTCCGCCCCTCCACCTCTCCAGATCTCCACTTCTCCACGTCGCCACTTCTGCACCTCACCTCTTCTCCACTTCTCCACCTCTCCACCTCTCCAATTCTGCACCTCTCCACTTCTCCACGTATCCACTTCTCCCTCTCTCCTCTTCTCCACCTCTCCACCACTCCACCTCTCCACTTCTCCACCTCTCCACTTCTTCACCTCTCCACCGCTCTACCTCTCTACCTCTCCAAATCTCCACCAATCCACTTCTCCACCTCTCCGCTTCTCCACCTCTCCACCTCTCCACCTCATCGCTTCTTCACCTCTCCACGTCTGCACTTCTCCACCTCCCCACCTCTCCACCTCTCCCCTCTCCATTTCTCCACCTCTCTACTTCTCCAAATCTCTACCTCTCCACCTCCCCACTTCTCCACCTCTCCCTCAATGCAACTCTCCACCTCTCCACCTCTCCACCTCCACTTCTCCACCACTCCACCACTCTACCTCTCTATCTTTCCACTTCTCCATCTCTCCACATCTTCACCTCTCCACCTCTTCACCTCTCCACCTCTTCACCTCGCCACTTCTCCACTCTTCAGCTCTCCACCTCCCCACCTCTTCACCTCTCCTCCTCTCCACTTCTCCACTTCCCCACCTCTCCACTTTCCACCTTTCCACTTCTCCATCTCTCCACTTCACCACCAATGCAATTCTCCACCTCTCCAAATCTCCACCTCTCTACGTCTCCACTTCTCCAACTCTCCACCTCTACACCTCTCCGCTTCTTCACCTCTCCACCTCTCCACTTCTCCACCTCTCCACCTCTCCACCTCTCCCCTCTCCATTTCTCCACCTCTCCAGTTCTCCAAATCTCTACCTCTCCACCTCTCCACCTCTCCACTTCTCCACTTCTCCACCTCTCCCCAACTCCAAATCTCCACCTCTCCACCTCTTCACTTCTCCACCTCTCCACCGCTCCACCTCTCTTCCTCTCTATCTTTCCACTTCTCCACCTCTCCACATCTTCACCTCTCCACCTCTTCACCTCTCCACCTCTTCACCTCTCCACTTCTCCAACTCTCCCCCTCTCCACTTCTCCACCTCTCCACTTCTCCACCTATCCACTTCTCCACTTCTCCTCTTCTCCACCTCTCCACCGCTCCACCTCTCCACTTCTCCACCACTCCACTTCTCCTCCTCTCCACTTCTCCACCTTTCCAACTTTCCACTTCTCCTCTTCTCCACCTCTCCACTTCTCCCCCTCTCCATTTCCCCACCTCTCCACTTCTTCACCTCTCCATCTTTCCACTTCTCCACCTCGCCACTTCTCCACCTCTCCAAATCTCGACTTCTCCACCTCTCCAATTCTCCACCTTGGCACCTCTCCACCTCTCCCCCTTTCCACATCTCCACCTCTCCACCTATCTCTCCACCACACCAGCTGTCTACCTCTCCACTTTTCCACTTCTCCACCGCTCCACTTACCCACCTCTCCACTTCTCCACCACTCCACCTCTCCACCTCTCTATCTCTCCACCTCTCCAGCTCTCTACCTCTCCGCTCTTCCATCTCTCCACCACTCCACTTCTCCACCTCTCCACTTATCCACTTCTCCACCTCTCCACTTCTCCACCTCTCCCCTCTCCATTTCTCCACCTCTCCACTTATCCAAATCTCTACCTCTCCACATCTCCACCTCCCCACTTCTCCACCTCTCCACCTCTCCTCCACTCCAAATCTCCACTTCTCCACCTGTCCACTTCTCCACTTCTCCACCGCTCCACCTCTACAATTCCTTACCTCTCCACCTCTCCACCTCTCCCCCTCTCCACTTCTCCACCTCTCCACTTCTCCACCACCCTCACTCTCCACTTCTCCACCTCTCCACTTCTCCACCTCTTCAGCTCTTCACCTCCCCACCTCTTCACCTCTCCTCCTCTCCACTTCTCCACTTCCCCACATCTCCACTTTCCACCTTTCCATTTCTCCATCTCTCCACTTCACCACCACTCCAATTCTCCACCTCTCCACTTCTCCATCTTTCCACCTTTCCACTTCTCCTCTTCTCCACCTCTCCACTTCTCCCCCTCTCCACTTCCCCACCTCTCCACTTCTTCACCTCTCCACCTTTCCACTTCTCCACCTCTCAACCTCTCCACTTCTCCGCCTTTCCACTTCTCCTCCTCTCTGCCGCTCTACCTCTCCAGATCTCCACTTCTCCACCTCTCCACCTCTCCACCTCTCCAATTCTGTACTTGCCTATCTCTCCACCTCTCCACCTGTCCACTTCTCCACGTCGCCACTTCTGCACCTCACCTCTTCTCCACCTCTCCACCTCTCCACCTCTCCAATTCTGCACCTCTCCACTTCTCCACATATCCACTTCTCCCTCTCTCCTCTTCTCCACCTCTCCACCACTCCACCTCTGCACTTCTCCACCTCTCCACTTCTTCACCTCTCCACCGCTCTACCTCTCTACCTCTTCAAATCTCCACCAATCCACATCTCCACCTCTCCGCTTCTCCACCTCTCCACCTCTCCACCTCATCGCTTCTTCACCTCTCCACGTCTGCACTTCTCCACCTCCCCACCTCTCCACCTCTCCCCTCTCCATTTCTCCACCTCTCTACTTCTCCAAATCTCTACCTCTCCACCTCCCCACTTCTCCACCTCTCCCTCAATGCAACTCTCCACCTCTCCACCTCTCCACCTCCACTTCTCCACCACTCCACCACTCTACCTCTCTATCTTTCCACTTCTCCATCTCTCCACATCTTCACCTCTCCACCTCTTCACCTCTCCACCTCTTCACCTCTCCACTTCTCCAACTCTCCCCCTCTCCACTTCTCCACCTCTCCACTTCTCCACCTATCCACTTCTCCACTTCTCCTCTTCTCCACCTCTCCACCGCTCCACCTCTCCACTTCTCCACCACTCCACTTCTCCTCCTCTCCACTTCTCCACCTTTCCAACTTTCCACTTCTCCTCTTCTCCACCTCTCCACTTCTCCCCCTCTCCATTTCCCCACCTCTCCACTTCTTCACCTCTCCATCTTTCCACTTCTCCACCTCGCCACTTCTCCACCTCTCCAAATCTCGACTTCTCCACCTCTCCAATTCTCCACCTTGGCACCTCTCCACCTCTCCCCCTTTCCACATCTCCACCTCTCCACCTATCTCTCCACCACACCAGCTGTCTACCTCTCCACTTTTCCACTTCTCCACCGCTCCACTTACCCACCTCTCCACTTCTCCACCACTCCACCTCTCCACCTCTCTATCTCTCCACCTCTCCAGCTCTCTACCTCTCCGCTCTTCCATCTCTCCACCACTCCACTTCTCCACCTCTCCACTTATCCACTTCTCCACCTCTCCACTTCTCCACCTCTCCCCTCTCCATTTCTCCACCTCTCCACTTATCCAAATCTCTACCTCTCCACATCTCCACCTCCCCACTTCTCCACCTCTCCACCTCTCCTCCACTCCAAATCTCCACTTCTCCACCTGTCCACTTCTCCACTTCTCCACCGCTCCACCTCTACAATTCCTTACCTCTCCACCTCTCCACCTCTCCCCCTCTCCACTTCTCCACCTCTCCACTTCTCCACCACCCTCACTCTCCACTTCTCCACCTCTCCACTTCTCCACCTCTTCAGCTCTTCACCTCCCCACCTCTTCACCTCTCCTCCTCTCCACTTCTCCACTTCCCCACATCTCCACTTTCCACCTTTCCATTTCTCCATCTCTCCACTTCACCACCACTCCAATTCTCCACCTCTCCACTTCTCCATCTTTCCACCTTTCCACTTCTCCTCTTCTCCACCTCTCCACTTCTCCCCCTCTCCACTTCCCCACCTCTCCACTTCTTCACCTCTCCACCTTTCCACTTCTCCACCTCTCAACCTCTCCACTTCTCCGCCTTTCCACTTCTCCTCCTCTCTGCCGCTCTACCTCTCCAGATCTCCACTTCTCCACCTCTCCACCTCTCCACCTCTCCAATTCTGTACTTGCCTATCTCTCCACCTCTCCACCTGTCCACTTCTCCACGTCGCCACTTCTGCACCTCACCTCTTCTCCACCTCTCCACCTCTCCACCTCTCCAATTCTGCACCTCTCCACTTCTCCACATATCCACTTCTCCCTCTCTCCTCTTCTCCACCTCTCCACCACTCCACCTCTGCACTTCTCCACCTCTCCACTTCTTCACCTCTCCACCGCTCTACCTCTCTACCTCTTCAAATCTCCACCAATCCACATCTCCACCTCTCCGCTTCTCCACCTCTCCACCTCTCCACCTCATCGCTTCTTCACCTCTCCACGTCTGCACTTCTCCACCTCCCCACCTCTCCACCTCTCCCCTCTCCATTTCTCCACCTCTCTACTTCTCCAAATCTCTACCTCTCCACCTCCCCACTTCTCCACCTCTCCCTCAATGCAACTCTCCACCTCTCCACCTCTCCACCTCCACTTCTCCACCACTCCACCACTCTACCTCTCTATCTTTCCACTTCTCCATCTCTCCACATCTTCACCTCTCCACCTCTTCACCTCTCCACCTCTTCACCTCGCCACTTCTCCACTCTTCAGCTCTCCACCTCCCCACCTCTTCACCTCTCCTCCTCTCCACTTCTCCACTTCCCCACCTCTCCACTTTCCACCTTTCCACTTCTCCATCTCTCCACTTCACCACCAATGCAATTCTCCACCTCTCCAAATCTCCACCTCTCTACTTCTCCACTTCTCCAACTCTCCACCTCTACACCTCTCCGCTTCTTCACCTCTCCACCTCTCCACTTCTCCACCTCTCCACCTCTCCACCTCTCCCCTCTCCATTTCTCCACCTCTCCAGTTCTCCAAATCTCTACCTCTCCACCTCTCCACCTCCCCACTTCTCCACTTCTCCACCTCTCCCCAACTCCAAATCTCCACCTCTCCACCTCTTCACTTCTCCACTTCTCCACCGCTCCACCTCTCTACCTCTCTATCTTTCCACTTCTCCATCTCTCCACATCTCCACCTCTTCACATCTCCACTTCTCCAACTCTCCCCCTCTCCACTTCTCCACCTCTCCACTTCTCCACCACTCCACTTCTCCACCTCTCCACTTCTCCACCTTTCCAACTTTCCACTTCTCCTCTTCTCTACCTCTCCACTTCTCCCCCTCTCCATTTCCCCACCTCTCCACTTCTTCACCTCTCCATCTTTCCACTTCTCCACCTCGCCACTTCTCCACCTCTCCAGATCTCGACTTCTCCACCTCTCCAATTCTCCACCTTGGCACCTCTCCACCTCTGCCCCTTTCCACATCTCCACCTCTCCACCTATCTCTCCACCACACCAGCTGTCTACCTCTCCACTTTTCCACTTCTCCACCGCTCCACTTACCCACCTCTCCACTTCTCCACCACTCCACCTCTCCACCTCTCTATCTCTCCACCTCTCCAGCTCTCTACCTCTCCGCTCTTCCATCTCTCCACCACTCCACTTCTCCACCTCTCCACTTATCCACTTCTCCACCTCTCCACTTCTCCACCTCTTCCCTCTCCATTTCTCCACCTCTCCACTTATCCAAATCTCTACCTCTCCACATCTCCACCTCCCCACTTCTCCACCTCTCCACCTCTCCTCCACTCCAAATCTCCACTTCTCCACCTGTCCACTTCTCCACTTCTCCACCGCTCCACCTCTACAATTCCTTACCTCTCCACCTCTCCACCTCTCCCCCTCTCCACTTCTCCACCTCTCCACTTCTCCACCACCCTCACTCTCCACTTCTCCACCTCTCCACTTCTCCACCTCTTCAGCTCTTCACCTCCCCACCTCTTCACCTCTCCTCCTCTCCACTTCTCCACTTCCCCACATCTCCACTTTCCACCTTTCCATTTCTCCATCTCTCCACTTCACCACCACTCCAATTCTCCACCTCTCCACTTCTCCACCTCTCCACCTTTCCACTTCTCCTCTTCTCCACCTCTCCACTTCTCCCCCTCTCCACTTCTCCACCTCTCCACTTCTTCACCTCTCCACCTTTCCACTTCTCCACCTCTCCACCTCTCCACTTCTCCGCCTTTCCACTTCTCCTCCTCTCCGCCCCTCCACCTCTCCAGATCTCCACTTCTCCACCTCTCCACCTCTCCACCTCTCCAATTCTGTACTTGCCTATCTCTCCACCTCTCCACCTGTCCACTTCTCCACGTCGCCACTTCTGCACCTCACCTCTTCTCCACCTCTCCACCTCTCCACCTCTCCACTTCTCCGCCTTTCCACTTCTCCTCCTCTCCGCCCCTCCACCTCTCCAGATCTCCACTTCTCCACGTCGCCACTTCTGCACCTCACCTCTTCTCCACTTCTCCACCTCTCCACCTCTCCAATTCTGCACCTCTCCACTTCTCCACGTATCCACTTCTCCCTCTCTCCTCTTCTCCACCTCTCCACCTCTCCACCTCTCCACTTCTCCACCTCTCCACTTCTTCACCTCTCCACCGCTCTACCTCTCTACCTCTCCAAATCTCCACCAATCCACTTCTCCACCTCTCCACTTCTCCACCTCTCCACCTCTCCACCTCATCGCTTCTTCACCTCTCCACGTCTGCACTTCTCCACCTCCCCACCTCTCCACCTCTCCCCTCTCCATTTCTGCACCTCTCTACTTCTCCAAATCTCTACCTCTCCACCTCCCCACTTCTCCACCTCTCCCTCAATGCAACTCTCCACCTCTCCACCTCTCCACCTCCACTTCTCCACCACTCCACCACTCTACCTCTCTATCTTTCCACTTCTCCATCTCTCCACATCTTCACCTCTCCACCTCTTCACCTCTCCACTTCTTCACCTCGCCACTTCTCCACTCTTCAGCTCTCCACCTCCCCACCTCTTCACCTCTCCTCCTCTCCACTTCTCCACTTCCCCACCTCTCCACTTTCCACCTTTCCACTTCTCCATCTCTCCACTTCACCACCAATGCAATTCTCCACCTCTCCAAATCTCCACCTCTCTACGTCTCCACTTCTCCAACTCTCCACCTCTACACCTCTCCGCTTCTTCACCTCTCCACCTCTCCACTTCTCCACCTCTCCACCTCTCCACCTCTCCCCTCTCCATTTCTCCACCTCTCCAGTTCTCCAAATCTCTACCTCTCCACCTCTCCACCTCCCCACTTCTCCACTTCTCCACCTCTCCCCAACTCCAAATCTCCACCTCTCCACCTCTTCACTTCTCCACTTCTCCACCGCTCCACCTCTCTACCTCTCTATCTTTCCACTTCTCCACCTCTCCACATCTTCACCTCTCCACCTCTTCACCTCTCCACCTCTTCACCTCTCCACTTCTCCAACTCTCCCCCTCTCCACTTCTCCACCTCTCCACTTCTCCACCTATCCACTTCTCCACTTCTCCTCTTCTCCACCTCTCCACCGCTCCACCTCTCCACTTCTCCACCACTCCACTTCTCCACCTCTCCACTTCTCCACCTTTCCAACTTTCCACTTCTCCTCTTCTCCACCTCTCCACTTCTCCCCCTCTCCATTTCCCCACCTCTCCACTTCTTCACCTCTCCATCTTTCCACTTCTCCACCTCTCCACCTCTCCACCTCCACTTCTCCACCACTCCACCACTCTACCTCTCTATCTTTCCACTTCTCCATCTCTCCACATCTTCACCTCTCCACCTCTTCACCTCTCCACCTCTTCACCTCGCCACTTCTCCACTCTTCAGCTCTCCACCTCCCCACCTCTTCACCTCTCCTCCTCTCCACTTCTCCACTTCCCCACCTCTCCACTTTCCACCTTTCCACTTCTCCATCTCTCCACTTCACCACCAATGCAATTCTCCACCTCTCCAAATCTCCACCTCTCTACTTCTCCACTTCTCCAACTCTCCACCTCTACACCTCTCCGCTTCTTCACCTCTCCACCTCTCCACTTCTCCACCTCTCCACCTCTCCACCTCTCCCCTCTCCATTTCTCCACCTCTCCAGTTCTCCAAATCTCTACCTCTCCACCTCTCCACCTCCCCACTTCTCCACTTCTCCACCTCTCCCCAACTCCAAATCTCCACCTCTCCACCTCTTCACTTCTCCACTTCTCCACCGCTCCACCTCTCTACCTCTCTATCTTTCCACTTCTCCATCTCTCCACATCTCCACCTCTTCACATCTCCACTTCTCCAACTCTCCCCCTCTCCACTTCTCCACCTCTCCACTTCTCCACCACTCCACTTCTCCACCTCTCCACTTCTCCACCTTTCCAACTTTCCACTTCTCCTCTTCTCTACCTCTCCACTTCTCCCCCTCTCCATTTCCCCACCTCTCCACTTCTTCACCTCTCCATCTTTCCACTTCTCCACCTCGCCACTTCTCCACCTCTCCAGATCTCGACTTCTCCACCTCTCCAATTCTCCACCTTGGCACCTCTCCACCTCTGCCCCTTTCCACATCTCCACCTCTCCACCTATCTCTCCACCACACCAGCTGTCTACCTCTCCACTTTTCCACTTCTCCACCGCTCCACTTACCCACCTCTCCACTTCTCCACCACTCCACCTCTCCACCTCTCTATCTCTCCACCTCTCCAGCTCTCTACCTCTCCGCTCTTCCATCTCTCCACCACTCCACTTCTCCACCTCTCCACTTATCCACTTCTCCACCTCTCCACTTCTCCACCTCTTCCCTCTCCATTTCTCCACCTCTCCACTTATCCAAATCTCTACCTCTCCACATCTCCACCTCCCCACTTCTCCACCTCTCCACCTCTCCTCCACTCCAAATCTCCACTTCTCCACCTGTCCACTTCTCCACTTCTCCACCGCTCCACCTCTACAATTCCTTACCTCTCCACCTCTCCACCTCTCCCCCTCTCCACTTCTCCACCTCTCCACTTCTCCACCACCCTCACTCTCCACTTCTCCACCTCTCCACTTCTCCACCTCTTCAGCTCTTCACCTCCCCACCTCTTCACCTCTCCTCCTCTCCACTTCTCCACTTCCCCACATCTCCACTTTCCACCTTTCCATTTCTCCATCTCTCCACTTCACCACCACTCCAATTCTCCACCTCTCCACTTCTCCACCTCTCCACCTTTCCACTTCTCCTCTTCTCCACCTCTCCACTTCTCCCCCTCTCCACTTCTCCACCTCTCCACTTCTTCACCTCTCCACCTTTCCACTTCTCCACCTCTCCACCTCTCCACTTCTCCGCCTTTCCACTTCTCCTCCTCTCCGCCCCTCCACCTCTCCAGATCTCCACTTCTCCACCTCTCCACCTCTCCACCTCTCCAATTCTGTACTTGCCTATCTCTCCACCTCTCCACCTGTCCACTTCTCCACGTCGCCACTTCTGCACCTCACCTCTTCTCCACCTCTCCACCTCTCCACCTCTCCACTTCTCCGCCTTTCCACTTCTCCTCCTCTCCGCCCCTCCACCTCTCCAGATCTCCACTTCTCCACGTCGCCACTTCTGCACCTCACCTCTTCTCCACTTCTCCACCTCTCCACCTCTCCAATTCTGCACCTCTCCACTTCTCCACGTATCCACTTCTCCCTCTCTCCTCTTCTCCACCTCTCCACCTCTCCACCTCTCCACTTCTCCACCTCTCCACTTCTTCACCTCTCCACCGCTCTACCTCTCTACCTCTCCAAATCTCCACCAATCCACTTCTCCACCTCTCCACTTCTCCACCTCTCCACCTCTCCACCTCATCGCTTCTTCACCTCTCCACGTCTGCACTTCTCCACCTCCCCACCTCTCCACCTCTCCCCTCTCCATTTCTGCACCTCTCTACTTCTCCAAATCTCTACCTCTCCACCTCCCCACTTCTCCACCTCTCCCTCAATGCAACTCTCCACCTCTCCACCTCTCCACCTCCACTTCTCCACCACTCCACCACTCTACCTCTCTATCTTTCCACTTCTCCATCTCTCCACATCTTCACCTCTCCACCTCTTCACCTCTCCACTTCTTCACCTCGCCACTTCTCCACTCTTCAGCTCTCCACCTCCCCACCTCTTCACCTCTCCTCCTCTCCACTTCTCCACTTCCCCACCTCTCCACTTTCCACCTTTCCACTTCTCCATCTCTCCACTTCACCACCAATGCAATTCTCCACCTCTCCAAATCTCCACCTCTCTACGTCTCCACTTCTCCAACTCTCCACCTCTACACCTCTCCGCTTCTTCACCTCTCCACCTCTCCACTTCTCCACCTCTCCACCTCTCCACCTCTCCCCTCTCCATTTCTCCACCTCTCCAGTTCTCCAAATCTCTACCTCTCCACCTCTCCACCTCCCCACTTCTCCACTTCTCCACCTCTCCCCAACTCCAAATCTCCACCTCTCCACCTCTTCACTTCTCCACTTCTCCACCGCTCCACCTCTCTACCTCTCTATCTTTCCACTTCTCCACCTCTCCACATCTTCACCTCTCCACCTCTTCACCTCTCCACCTCTTCACCTCTCCACTTCTCCAACTCTCCCCCTCTCCACTTCTCCACCTCTCCACTTCTCCACCTATCCACTTCTCCACTTCTCCTCTTCTCCACCTCTCCACCGCTCCACCTCTCCACTTCTCCACCACTCCACTTCTCCACCTCTCCACTTCTCCACCTTTCCAACTTTCCACTTCTCCTCTTCTCCACCTCTCCACTTCTCCCCCTCTCCATTTCCCCACCTCTCCACTTCTTCACCTCTCCATCTTTCCACTTCTCCACCTCGCCACTTCTCCACCTCTCCAGATCTCGACTTCTCCACCTCTCCAATTCTCCACCTTGGCACCTCTCCACCTCTCCCCCTGTCCACATCTCCACCTCTCCACCTATCTCTCCACCACACCAGCTGTCTACCTCTCCACTTTTCCACTTCTCCACCGCTCCACTTACCCACCTCTCCACTTCTCCACCACTCCACCTCTCCACCTCTCTATCTCTCCACCTCTCCAGCTCTCTACCTCTCCGCTCTTCCATCTCTCCACCACTCCACTTCTCCACCTCTCCACTTATCCACTTCTCCACCTCTCCACTTCTCCACCTCTCCCCTCTCCATTTCTCCACCTCTCCACTTATCCAAATCTCTACCTCTCCACATCTCCACCTCCCCACTTCTCCACCTCTCCACCTCTCCTCCACTCCAAATCTCCACTTCTCCACCTGTCCACTTCTCCACTTCTCCACCGCTCCACCTCTACAATTCTCCACCTCTCCCCCTCTCCACTTCTCCACCTCTCCACTTCTCCACCACCCTCACTCTCCACTTCTCCACCTCTCCACTTCTCCACCTCTTCAGCTCTTCACCTCCCCACCTCTTCACCTCTCCTCCTCTCCACTTCTCCACTTCCCCACATCTCCTCTTTCCACCTCTCTACCTCTCCACTTTCCACCTTTCCATTTCTCCATCTCTCCACTTCACCACCACTCCAATTCTCCACCTCTCCACTTCTCCACCTCTCCACCTTTCCACTTCTCCACCTCTCCACCTCTTCACTTCTCCCCCTCTCCACTTGCCCACCTCTCTACCTCTCTATCTTTCCACTTCTCCACCGCTCCACCTCTCTACCTCTCTATCTTTCCACTTCTCCACCTCTCCACATCATCACCTCTCCACCTCTTCACCTCTCCACCTCTTCACCTCTCCACTTCTCCAACTCTCCCCCTCTCCACTTCTCCACCTCTCCACTTCTCCACCTATCCACTTCTCCACTTCTCCTCTTCTCCACCTCTCCACCGCTCCACCTCTCCACTTCTCCACCACTCCACTTCTCCACCTCTCCACTTCTCCACCTTTCCAACTTTCCACTTCTCCTCTTTCCCACCTCTCCACTTCTCCCCCTCTCCATTTCCCCACCTCTCCACTTCTTCACCTCTCCATCTTTCCACTTCTCCACCTCGCCACTTCTCCACCTCTCCAGATCTCGACTTCTCCACCTCTCCAATTCTCCGCCTTGGCACCTCTCCACCTCTCCCCCTTTCCACATCTCCACCTCTCCACCTATCTCTCCACCACACCAGCTGTCTACCTCTCCACTTTTCCACTTCTCCACCGCTCCACTTACCCACCTCTCCACTTCTCCACCACTCCACCTCTCCACCTCTCTATCTCTCCACCTCTCCAGCTCTCTACCTCTCCGCTCTTCCATCTCTCCACCACTCCACTTCTCCACCTCTCCACTTATCCACTTCTCCACCTCTCCACTTCTCCACCTCTCCCCTCTCCATTTCTCCACCTCTCCACTTATCCAAATCTCTACCTCTCCACATCTCCACCTCCCCACTTCTCCACCTCTCCACCTCTCCTCCACTCCAAATCTCCACTTCTCCACCTGTCCACTTCTCCACTTCTCCACCGCTCCACCTCTACAATTCCTTACCTCTCCACCTCTCCACCTCTCCCCCTCTCCACTTCTCCACCTCTCCACTTCTCCACCACCCTCACTCTCCACTTCTCCACCTCTCCACTTCTCCACCTCTTCAGCTCTTCACCTCCCCACCTCTTCACCTCTCCTCCTCTCCACTTCTCCACTTCCCCACATCTCCACTTTCCACCTTTCCATTTCTCCATCTCTCCACTTCACCACCACTCCAATTCTCCACCTCTCCACTTCTCCACCTCTCCACCTTTCCACTTCTCCTCTTCTCCACCTCTCCACTTCTCCCCCTCTCCACTTCCCCACCTCTCCACTTCTTCACCTCTCCACCTTTCCACTTCTCCACCTCTCCACCTCTCCACAACTCCGCCTTTCCACTTCTCCTCCTCTCTGCCCCTCCACCTCTCCAGATCTCCACTTCTCCACCTCTCCACCTCTCCACCTCTCCAATTCTGTACTTGCCTATCTCTCCACCTCTCCACCTGTCCACTTCTCCACGTCGCCACTTCTGCACCTCACCTCTTCTCCACCTCTCCACCTCTCCACCTCTCCAATTCTGCACCTCTCCACTTCTCCACATATCCACTTCTCCCTCTCTCCTCTTCTCCACCTCTCCACCACTCCACCTCTGCACTTCTCCACCTCTCCACTTCTCCACCTCTCCACCGCTCTACCTCTCTACCTCTCCAAATCTCCACCAATCCACATCTCCACCTCTCCGCTTCTCCACCTCTCCACCTCATCGCTTCTTCACCTCTCCACGTCTGCACTTCTCCACCTCCCCACCTCTCCACCTCTCCCCTCTCCATTTCTCCACCTCTCTACTTCTCCAAATCTCTACCTCTCCACCTCCCCACTTCTCCACCTCTCCCTCAATGCAACTCTCCACCTCTCCACCTCTCCACCTCCACTTCTCCACCACTCCACCACTCTACCTCTCTATCTTTCCACTTCTCCATCTCTCCACATCTTCACCTCTCCACCTCTTCACCTCTCCACCTCGCCACTTCTCCACTCTTCAGCTCTCCACCTCCCCACCTCTTCACCTCTCCTCCTCTCCACTTCTCCACTTCCCCACCTCTCCACTTTCCACCTTTCCACTTCTCCATCTCTCCACTTCACCACCAATGCAATTCTCCACCTCTCCAAATCTCCACCTCTCTACGTCTCCACTTCTCCAACTCTCCACCTCTACACCTCTCCGCTTCTTCACCTCTCCACCTCTCCACTTCTCCACCTCTCCACCTCTCCACCTCTCCCCTCTGCATTTCTCCACCTCTCCAGTTCTCCAAATCTCTACCTCTCCACCTCTCCACCTCCCCACTTCTCCACTTCTCCACCTCTCCCCAACTCCAAATCTCCACCTCTCCACCTCTTCACTTCTCCACTTCTCCACCGCTCCACCTCTCTACCTCTCTATCTTTCCACTTCTCCACCTCTCCACATCTTCACCTCTCCACCTCTTCACCTCTCCACCTCTTCACCTCTCCACTTCTCCAACTCTCCCCCTCTCCACTTCTCCACCTCTCCACTTCTCCACCTATCCACTTCTCCACTTCTCCTCTTCTCCACCTCTCCACCGCTCCACCTCTCCACTTCTCCACCACTCCACTTCTCCACCTCTCCACTTCTCCACCTTTCCAACTTTCCACTTCTCCTCTTCTCCACCTCTCCACTTCTCCCCCTCTCCATTTCCCCACTTCTCCACTTCTTCACCTCTCCATCTTTCCACTTCTCCACCTCGCCACTTCTCCACCTCTCCAGTTCTCGACTTCTCCACCTCTCCAATTCTCCACCTTGGCACCTCTCCACCTCTCCCCCTTTCCACATCTCCACCTCTCCACCTATCTCTCCACCACACCAGCTGTCTACCTCTCCACTTTTCCACTTCTCCACCGCTCCACTTACCCACCTCTCCACTTCTCCACCACTCCACCTCTCCACCTCTCTATCTCTCCACCTCTCCAGCTCTCTACCTCTCCGCTCTTCCATCTCTCCACCACTCCACTTCTCCACCTCTCCACTTATCCACTTCTCCACCTCTCCACTTCTCCACCTCTCCCCTCTCCATTTCTCCACCTCTCCACTTATCCAAATCTCTACCTCTCCACATCTCCACCTCCCCACTTCTCCACCTCTCCACCTCTCCTCCACTCCAAATCTCCACTTCTCCACCTGTCCACTTCTCCACTTCTCCACCGCGCCACCTCTACAATTCCTTACCTCTCCACCTCTCCACCTCTCCCCCTCTCCACTTCTCCACCTCTCCACTTCTCCACCACCCTCACTCTCCACTTCTCCACCTCTCCACTTCTCCACCTCTTCAGCTCTTCACCTCCCCACCTCTTCACCTCTCCTCCTCTCCACTTCTCCACTTCCCCACATCTCCACTTTCCACCTTTCCATTTCTCCATCTCTCCACTTCACCACCACTCCAATTCTCCACCTCTCCACTTCTCCACCTCTCCACCTTTCCACTTCTCCTCTTCTCCACCTCTCCACTTCTCCCCCTCTCCACTTCCCCACCTCTCCACTTCTTCACCTCTCCACCTTTCCACTTCTCCACCTCTCCACCTCTCCACTTCTCCGCCTTTCCACTTCTCCTCCTCTCCGCCCCTCCACCTCTCCAGATCTCCACTTCTCCACCTCTCCACCTCTCCACCTCTCCAATTCTGTACTTGCCTATCTCTCCACCTCTCCACCTGTCCACTTCTCCACGTCGCCACTTCTGCACCTCACCTCTTCTCCACCTCTCCACCTCTCCACCTCTCCAATTCTGCACCTCTCCACTTCTCCACATATCCACTTCTCCCTCTCTCCTCTTCTCCACCTCTCCACCACTCCACCTCTCCACTTTTCCACCTCTCCACTTCTTCACCTCTCCCCCGCTCTACCTCTCTACCTCTCCAAATCTCCACCAATCCACATCTCCACCTCTCCGCTTCTCCACCTCTCCACCTCTCCACCTCATCGCTTCTTCACCTCTCCACGTCTGCACTTCTCCACCTCCCCACCTCTCCACCTCTCCCCTCTCCATTTCTCCACCTCTCTACTTCTCCAAATCTCTACCTCTCCACCTCCCCACTTCTCCACCTCTCCCTCAATGCAACTCTCCACCTCTCCACCTCTCCACCTCCACTTCTCCACCACTCCACCACTCTACCTCTCTATCTTTCCACTTCTCCATCTCTCCACATCTTCACCTCTCCACCTCTTCACCTCTCCACCTCTTCACCTCGCCACTTCTCCACTCTTCAGCTCTCCACCTCCCCACCTCTTCACCTCTCCTCCTCTCCACTTCTCCACTTCCCCACCTCTCCACTTTCCACCTTTCCACTTCTCCATCTCTCCACTTCACCACCAATGCAATTCTCCACCTCTCCAAATCTCCACCTCTCTACGTCTCCACTTCTCCAACTCTCCACCTCTACACCTCTCCGCTTCTTCACCTCTCCACCTCTCCACTTCTCCACCTCTCCACCTCTCCACCTCTCCCCTCTCCATTTCTCCACCTCTCCAGTTCTCCAAATCTCTACCTCTCCACCTCTCCACCTCCCCACTTCTCCACTTCTCCACCTCTCCCCAACTCCAAATCTCCACCTCTCCACCTCTTCACTTCTCCACTTCTCCACCGCTCCACCTCTCTACCTCTCTATCTTTCCACTTCTCCACCTCTCCACATCTTCATCTCTCCACCTCTTCACCTCTCCACCTCTTCACCTCTCCACTTCTCCAACTCTCCCCCTCTCCACTTCTCCACCTCTCCACTTCTCCACCTATCCACTTCTCCACTTCTCCTCTTCTCCACCTCTCCACCGCTCCACCTCTCCACTTCTCCACCACTCCACTTCTCCACCTCTCCACTTCTCCACCTTTCCAACTTTCCACTTCTCCTCTTCTCCACCTCTCCACTTCTCCCCCTCTCCATTTCCCCACCTCTCCACTTCTTCACCTCTCCATCTTTCCACTTCTCCACCTCGCCACTTCTCCACCTCTCCAGATCTCGACTTCTCCACCTCTCCAATTCTCCACCTTGGCACCTCTCCACCTCTCCCCCTTTCCACATCTCCACCTCTCCACCTATCTCTCCACCACACCAGCTGTCTACCTCTCCACTTTTCCACTTCTCCACCGCTCCACTTACCCACCTCTCCACTTCTCCACCACTCCACCTCTCCACCTCTCTATCTCTCCACCTCTCCAGCTCTCTACCTCTCCGCTCTTCCATCTCTCCACCACTCCACTTCTCCACCTCTCCACTTATCCACTTCTCCACCTCTCCACTTCTCCACCTCTCCCCTCTCCATTTCTCCACCTCTCCACTTATCCAAATCTCTACCTCTCCACATCTCCACCTCCCCACTTCTCCACCTCTCCACCTCTCCTCCACTCCAAATCTCCACTTCTCCACCTGTCCACTTCTCCACTTCTCCACCGCTCCACCTCTACAATTCCTTACCTCTCCACCTCTCCACCTCTCCCCCTCTCCACTTCTCCACCTCTCCACTTCTCCACCACCCTCACTCTCCACTTCTCCACCTCTCCACTTCTCCACCTCTTCAGCTCTTCACCTCCCCACCTCTTCACCTCTCCTCCTCTCCACTTCTCCACTTCCCCACATCTCCACTTTCCACCTTTCCATTTCTCCATCTCTCCACTTCACCACCACTCCAATTCTCCACCTCTCCACTTCTCCACCTCTCCACCTTTCCACTTCTCCTCTTCTCCACCTCTCCACTTCTCCCCCTCTCCACTTCCCCACCTCTCCACTTCTTCACCTCTCCACCTTTCCACTTCTCCACCTCTCCACCTCTCCACTTCTCCGCCTTTCCACTTCTCCTCCTCTCCGCTCCTCCACCTCTCCACATGTCCACTACTCCACCTCTCCCCTTCTCCTCCTATCCACTTCTCCACTTCTCCTCTTCTCCACCTCTCCACCGCTCCACCTCTCCACTTCTCCACCTCTCCACTTCTCCACCTCTCCACCGCTGTACCTCTCTACCTCTCCAAATCTCCACCTCTCTACCTCTCCAAGTTTCCACCTCTCCACATCTCGACCTCTCCGCTTCACAACCTCTCCACCTCTCCACGTCTCCGCTTCTTCACTTCTCCACCTCTCCACTTCTCCACCTCTCCCCTCTCCATTTCTCCACCTCTCCACATATCCAAATCTCTACCTCTCCATCTCTGCACCTCCCCATGTCTCCACTTCTCCACCTCTCCACCTCACCACTTCTCCACCTCTCCACCTCACCACTTCTCCACCTCTCCACCTCTCCATTTCTCCACCTCTCCCCTTCTCCACCTCACCACCTCCCCACCTCTTCACCTCTCCACCTCTCCCCTCTCCACTTCTCCACCTCACCCCCACTCCAAATCTCCACCACTCCACCTCTCACTTGCCACTTCACCACCTCTCCACCTCTCCAGCTCTCCCCCTCTCCACTTCTCCACCTCTCCACTTCTCCGCCACTCTAACTCTCCACATCACCACCTCTCCAATTCTTCACCTTGCCACCTCTCCACCTATCTCTCCACCTCACCAGCTCTCTACCTCTCCATTTTTCCACCTCTCCACCGCTCCACTTCTCCACCTCTCCAATTCGCCACCTCTCCACCTCGCTACCTCTCCACCTCTCTATCTCTCCACCTCTCCAGCTCTCTACCTCTCCCCTTTCCCATCTCTCCACCACGCTACTTCTCCAACTCTCCACTTCTCCACCTCTCCACATCTCCACCTCTCCACTTCTCCACTTCCCCACTTCTCCACCTCTCCACCTCTCCCCCTGTCAAACTCTCCAACTCTCAACATCTCCACCTCTCCACCTCCCTACTTCTCCAACTCCTTTCCTCTCCAAATCTCCACCTCTCCACCTCCCTACCTCTCCACCTCTCCAAATCTCCACCTCTCTACCTCTCCACTTCTCCACCTCTCCACCTCTCCACCTCTCCGCTTCTCCACCTCTCCCCTTTCCATTTCTCCACCTCTCCACCTCTCCAACTCTCCACTTCTCCACCTCTCCAATTCTCTACCTCTCCGCTCTCCATTTCTCCACCTCTCCACATCTTCACCTCTCCACTTCTCCACCTCTCCCCCACTCCAAATCTCCACCTCACCACCACTCCACTTCTCCACTTCTCCACCGCTCCACCTTTCTACCTCTCTATCTTTCCACTTCTCCACCTCTCCACATCTTCACCTCTCCACCTATTCACCTCTCCAACTCTTCACCTCTCCACTTCTCCACCTCTTAAGCTCTCCACCTCCCAACCTCTCCACTTTCCACCTTTCCACTTCTCCATCTCTCCACTTCTCCACCACTCCACTTCTCCACCTCTCCAATTCTCCACCTCGCCACATCTCCACCTCTGCCCCTTTCCACATCTCCACCTCTCCACCTATCTCTCCACCTCACCAGCTGTCTACCTCTCCACTTTTCCACTTCTCCACCGCTCCACTTACCCACCTCTCCACTTCTCCACCTCTCCACCTCTCCACCTCTCTATCTCTCCACCTCTCCAGCTCTCTACCTCTCCGCTCTTCCATCTCTCCACCACTCCACTTCTCCACCTCTCCACTTGTCCACCTCTCCACATCTCCACTTATCCACTTCTCCACCTCTCCACCTCTCCACCTCTCCACCTCTCCCCTCTCCATTTCTCCACCTCTCCACTCTCCCCTCTCCATTTCTCCACCTCTCCACTTATCCAAATCTCTACCTCTCCACATCTCCACCTCCCCACTTCTCCACCTCTCCACCTCACCTCCACTCCAAATCTCCACCTCTCCACCTGTCCACTTCTCCACTTCTCCACCGCTCCACCTCTACAATTCTCCACCTCTCCAACTCTCCACCTCTCCCCCTCTCCACTTCTTTACCTCTCCACTTCTCCACCACTCCCACTCTCCACTTCTCTACCTCTCCACTTCTCCACCTCTTCAGCTCTTCACCTCCCCACCTCTTCACCTCTCCTCCTCTCCACTTCTCCACTTCCCCACATCTCCACTTTCCACCTTTCCACTTCTCCATCTCTCCACTTCACCACCACTCCAATTCTCCACCTCTCCACTTCTCCACCTCTCCTCCTTTCCACTTCTCCTCTTCTCCACCTCTCCACTTATCCTTCTCTCCACTTCCCCACCTCTCCACTTCTTCACTTCTCCACCTCTCCACCTCTCCACTTCTCCGCCTTTCCACTTCTCCACCTCTCCGCCCTTCCACCTCTCCACATGTCTACTACTCCTCCTCACAACTTCTCCACCTCACCTCCTCTCCACCTCTCCACCTCTCCAATTCTCCACCTCTCCACTTCTCCACCGCTCCCCCTCTCCACTTCTCCACCTCTCCACTTCTCCACCTCTCCACCGCTGTACCTCTCTACCTCTCCAAATCTCCACCTCTCTACCTCTCCAATTTTCCTCCTCTCCATATCTCGACCTCTCCGCTTCACAACCTCTCCACCTCTCCACGTCTCCGCTTCTTCACTTCTCCACCTCTCCACCTCTCCACCTCTCCCCTCTCCATTTCTCCACCTCTCCACTTATCCAAATCTCTACCTCTCCATCTCTCCACCTCCCCACGTCTCCACCTCTCCACCTCTCCTCCACTCCAAATCTCCACCTCTCTACCTCTCCACTTCTCCACTTCTCCACCTCTCCACCTCTCCTGAACTCCAAATCTCCACCTCTCCACCTCTCCACTTCTCCACCACTCTAACTCTCCACTTCACCACCTCTCCACTTCTCCACCTCTTCAGCTCTCCACCTCCCCACCTCTTCACCTCTCCTCCTCTCCACTTCTCCACTTCCCCACATCTCCACTTTCCACCTTTCCACTTCGCCATCTCTCCACTTCACCACCACTCCAATTCTCCACCTCTCCATTTCTCCCCCTCTCCACCTTTCCACTTCTCCACTTCCCCACCTCTCCTCTTCTTCACCTCTCCACCTTTCCACTTCTACACCTCGCCAGTTCTCCACCTCTCCACTTCTCTGCCTTTCCACTTCTCCTCCTCTCCGCCCCTCCACCTCTCCACATCTCCACTACTCCACCTCACGACTTCTCCACCTCACATCCTCTCACCTCTCCACCTCTCCAATTCTCCACCTCTCCAAATCTCCACCTCTCCCCCTCTCCACTTCTCCACCTCTCCACTTCTCCACCTCTCCACTTCTCCACCTCTCCACTTCTCCACCTCTCCACTGCTGTACCTCTCTTCCTCTCCAAATCTCCACCTCTCTACCTCTCCAATTTTCCACCTCTCCACATCTCCACCTCCCCGCTTCTCCACCTCTCCACCTCTCCTCCTCTCCGCTTCTTCACTTCTCCACCTCTCCACTTCTCCACCTCTCCACCTCTCCACCTCTCCCCTCTCCATTTCTCCACCTCTCCACTTATCCAAATCTCTACCTCTCCATCTCTCCACCTCCCCATGTCTCCACCTCTCCACCTCTCCTCCACTCCAAATCTCCACCTCTCTACCTCTCCACTTCTCCACTTCTCCACCTCTCCACCTCTCCTCTTCTCCTCCTCTCCCATTCCCCACCTCTTCACCTCTCCACCTCTCCCCTCTCCACTTCTCCACCTCTCCCCCACTCCAAATCTCCACCTCTCCACCTCTCCACTTGCTACTTCATCACCTCTCCACCTCTCCAGCTCTCCCCCTCTCCACTTCTCCACCTCTCCACTTCTCCACCACTCTAACTCTCCACTTCACCACCTCTCCAATTCTTCACCTTGCCACCTCTCCACCAATCTCTCCACCTCACCAGCTCTCCACCTCTCCACTTCGCCACCTCTCCACCTCTCTACCTCTCCACCTCCCTATCTCTTCACCTCTCCAGCTCTCTACCTCTCCCCTTTTCCATCTCTCCACCACTCCACTTCTCCACCTCTCCACTTCTCCACCTCTCCACATCTCCACCTCTCCACTTTTCCACTTCCCCCACTTCTCCATCTCTCCACCTCTCCCCTTGTCTAAATCTCCAACTCTCTACATCTCCACCTCTCTACCTCCCCACTTCTCCACCTCTCTTCCTCCCCAAATCTCCACCTCTCCACCTCTCTACCTCTCCACCTCTCCAAATCTCCACCTCTCTACCTCTCCGCTTCTCCACCTCTCCACCTCTCCGCTTCTCCACCTCTCCACTGCTCCACCACTCCACTTCTCCACCTCTCCACTTCTCCACCTCTCCACCTCTCTACCTCTCCAATCTCCACCTCTCCACCTCTCCGCTTCTCCACCTCTCCCCTCTCCATTTCTCCACCTCTCCACTACTCCACCTCTCCACTTCTCCACCTCTCCACCTCTTCACCTCTCCCCCACTCCAAATCTCCACCTCTCCACCTCTTCACCTCTCCACTTCACCACCTCTTCACCTCTCCACCTCCAAACCTCTCCACTTCTCCACCTCTCCACTTCTCCACCTATCCACTTCTCCACTTCTCCACTTCTCCACCACTCCACTTCTCCACCTCTCCACTTCTCCACCTTTCCACCTTTCCACTTCTCCTCTTCTCCACCTCTCCACTTTTCCCCCTCTCCAATTCCCCACCTCTCCACTTCTTCTCCTCTCCATCTTTCCACTTCTCCACCTCACCACTTCTCCACCTCTCCACATCTCGACTTCTCCACCTCTCCAATTCTCCACCTCTCCAATTCTCCACCACTCTAACTCTCCACTTCTCCACCTCTCCAATTCTCCACCTCGCCACCTCTCCACCTCTCCACCTTTCCACATCTCCACCTCTCCACCTATCTCTCCACCTCACCAACTGTCTACCTAACCACTTTTCCACTTCGCCACCGCTCCACTTATCCAACTCTCCATTTCTCCACCTCTGCACCTCTCCACCTCTCTATCTCTCCACCTCTCCTGCTCTCTACCTCTCCGCTCTTCCATCTCTCCACCACTCCACTTCTCCACCTCTCCACTTCTCCACCTCTCCACATCTCCACTTCTCCACTTCTCCACCTCTCCATCTCTCCCCGTCTCCACCTCTCCCCTCTCCATTTCACCACCTCTCCTCCACTCCAAATCTCCACCTCTCCACCTCGCCACCTCTCCACCGCTCAACCTCTCCATTTCTCCACGTCTCCACCTCTCCATTTCTCCACCTCTCCCCTTCTCCACCTCTCCACCTCCCCACCTCTTCACCTCTCCTCCTCTCCCCTCTCCACTTCTTCACCTCTCCCCCACTCCAAATCTCCACCTCTCCACCTCTCCACTTCTCCACTTCACCACCTCTCCACCTCTCCAGCTCTCCCCCTCTCCACTTCTCCACCTCTCCACCTCTCCACATCTCTACCTCTCCACCTATCTCTCCACCTCACCAGCTCTCTACCTCTTCACTTTTCCACCTCTCCACCGCTCCACTTTCCACCTCTCCACTTCTCCACCTCTCCATCTCTCCACTTCTCTACCTCTCCACCTCTCTATCTCTCCACCTCTCCAGCACTCTACCTCTCCGCTTTTCCATCTCTCCACCACTCCAATTGTCAAACTCTCCACTTCTCCACCTCTCCACATCTCCACCTCTCCACTTCTCCACTTCTCCACCTCCCACTTCTCCGCCTCTCCACCTCTCCCCCTGTCCATATCTCCAACTCTCTACCTCTCCACCTCTCCACTTCCCCACTTCTCCACCTCTCTACCTGTCCACCTTTCCAAATCTCCACCTCTCTACCTCTCCGCTCTCCACCTCTCCACCTCTCCGCTTCTCCAGCTATCCACCTTTCCACCTCTCCGCTTCTCCAACTCTCCACCTCTCCTCTTCTCCACCTCTCCACCTCCACCTCTCCACCTATCCGCTTCTCCACCTCTCCCAATCACCACCTCTCCACTTCTCCACTTCTTCACCTCTCCACCTCTCCTGTTCTCCAACTCTTCACCTCTTCACCTTTCCACTTCTCCACCTCTTCTCCTCTCCACCTAATCAACTCTCCACCTCTCCATCTCTTCAACTCTAAACCTCTCACCTCTTCACCTCTCCATCTCTCCACCTCACCACCTCTCCAACTCTCCTACTCTCCACCACTCCACTTCTCCACCTCTTCACCTCTTCACTTCTCCACTTCCCCACCTCTCCACTTTCCACCTTTCCACTTCTCCATCTCTCCACTTCTCCACCTCTCCACTTCTCCACCTCTCCACTTCTCCATCTCTCCACTTCTCCACCTCTCCACCACTCCACTTCTCCGCCTTTCCACTTCTCCTACTCTCCGCCCCTCCATATCTCCACATCTCCACTTTCGACCTTTCCACCTCTCCATCTCTCCACTTCTCCACCTCTTCACTTCTCAACCTCTCCACCTCTCCACTTCTCCACCTTTCCAATTCTCCACCTCTCTACTTCTCCACCTCTCCACTTTCCGCTTTTCCATCACTCCACTCTCCACTTCTCCTCTTCTCCAGCTCTCTCCTTCTCCACATCTCCACCTCTCCACTTCTCCACATTTCCACTTCTCCACCTCTTCAGCTCTCCACCTCCCCACCTCTTCACCTCTCCACCTCTCCTCTTCTCCACCTCTACACCTCTTCACCTCTCCACCTCTCCACCTCTTCACCTCTCCACTTCTCCACCACTCCAAATCTCCACCTCTCCACCTCTCCACTTCTCCACTTCTCCACCACTCCACCTCTCTACCTCTCTATCTTTCCACTTCTCCACCTCTCCACATCTTCACCTCTCCACCTATTCACCTCTCCACCTCCCAACCTCTCCACTTTCCACCTTTCCACTTCTCCATCTCTCCACTTCTCCACCACTCCACTTCTCCACCTCTCCACTTCTCCACCTTTCCACCTTTCCACTTCTCCTCTTCTCCACCTCTCCACTTCTCCCCCTCTCCATTTCCCCACCTCTCCACTTCTTCACCTCTCCATCTTTCCACTTCTCCACCTTGCCACTTCTCCACCTCTCCATATCTCGACTTCTCCACCTCTCCACTTCTCCACGTCCCAATTCTCCACCACTCTAACTCTCCACTTCTCCACCTCTCCAATTCTCCACCTTGGCACCTCTCCACCTCTCCCCCTTTCCACATCTCCACCTCTCCACCTATCTCTCCACCTCACCAGCTGTCTACCTCTCCACTTTTCCACTTCTCCACCGCTCCAATTACCCACCTCTCCACTTCTCCACCTCTCCACCTCTCCTCCTCTCTATCTCTCCACCTCTCCAGCTCTCTACCTCTCCGCTCTTCCATCTCTCCACCACTCCACTTCTCCACCTCTCCACTTGTCCACCTCTCCACATCTCCACTTATCCACTTCTCCAACTCTCCACCTCTCCACCTCTCCACCTCTCCCTTCTCCATTTCTCCACCTCTCCACTTATCCAAATCTCTACCTCTCCACCTCTGCAGCTCCCCACTTCTCCACCTCTCCAACTCTCCTCCACTCCAAATCTCCACCTCTCCACCTGTCCACTTCTCCACTTCTCCACCGCTCCACCTCTACAATTCTCCACCTCTCCACCTCTCCCCCTCTCCACTTCCCCACCTCTCCACTTCTCCACCACTCTCACTCTCCACTTCTCCACCTCTCCACTTCTCCACCTCTTCAGCTCTCCACCTCCCCACCTCTTCACCTCTCCTCCTCTCCACTTCTCCACTTCCCCACATCTCCACTTTCCACCTTTCCACTTCTCCATCTCTCCACTTCACCACCACTCCACTTCTCCACCTCTCCACCTTTCCACTTCTCCGCCGCACCAGTTCTCCACCTCTCCACTTCTCCGCCTTTCCACTTCTCCTCCTCTCCGCCCCTCCACCTCTCCACATCTCCACTACTCCACCTCACATCTTCTCCACCTCACCTCCTCTCCACCTCTCCACCTCTCCAAATCTCCACCTCTCCCCCTCTCCACTACTCCACCTATCCACTTCTGCACTTCTCCTCTTCTCCACCTCTCCACCACTCCACCTCTCCACTTCTCCACCTCTCCACTTCTCCACTTCTCCACCTCTCCACCTCTCCCCTCTCCATTTCTCCACCTCTCCACTTATCCAAATCTCTACCTCTCCATCTCTCCACCTCCCCACATCTCCACCTCTCCACCTCTCCTCCACTCCAAATCTCCACCTCTCTACCTCTCCACTTCTCCACTTCTCCACCTCTCCACCTCTCCACTTCTCCACCTCTCCCATTCTCCACCTCGCCACCTCTCCACCTCTCCCCATCTCCATCTCTCCACCTCTCCACCTCTCCATTTCTCCACCTCTCCCCTCCTCCACCTCACCACCTCCCCACCTCTTCACCTCTCCACCTCTCCCCTCTCCACTTCTCCACCTCTCCCCCATTCCAAATCTCCACCTCTCCACTTCTCCACCTCTCCCATTCTCCACCTCGCCACCTCTCCACCTCTCCCCATCTCCATCTCTCCACCTCTCCACCTCTCCATTTCTCCACCTCTCCCCTCCTCCACCTCACCACCTCCCCACCTCTTCACCTCTCCACCTCTCCCCTCTCCACTTCTCCACCTCTCCCCCATTCCAAATCTCCAGCTCTCCCCCTCTCCACTTCTCCACCTCTCCACTTCTCCACCACTCTAACTCTCCACTTCACCACCTCTCCAATTCTTCACCTCGCCACCTCTCCACCTATCTCTCCACCTCAGCAGCTCTCTACCTCTGCACATCTCCACATCTCCACCGCTCCACTTTTCCACTTCCCACTTCTCCACCTCTCCACCTCTCCCCCTGTCCAAATCTCCAACTCTCTACATCTCCACCTCTCCACTTCCCCACTTCTCCACCTCTCTTCCTCTCCAAATCTCCACCTCTCCAGCTCTCTACCTGTCCACCTCTCCAAATCTCCACCTCTCTACCTCTCCGCTTCTCCACCTCTCCACTGCTCCACCTCTCCACTACTCCACCTCTCCACCTCTCTACCTCTCCAATCTCCACCTCTCCACTTCTCCACCTATCCACTTCTCCACTTCTCCTCTTCTCCACCTCTCCACCGCTCCACCTCTCCACTTCTCCACCTCTCCACTTCTCCACCTCTCCACCGCTGTACCTCTCTACCTATCCAAATCTCCACCTCCCTACCTCTCCAATTTTCCACCTCTCCACATCTCCACCTCTCTGCTTCTCCACCTCTCCACCTCTCCTCCTCTCCGCTTCTTCACTTCTCCACCTCTCCAGTTCAGCACCTATACAGTTCTGCACCTCTCTATCTCTCCAGCTCCGCACCGCTCCCCTTCTCCACCTCTCCACCTCTCCTCTTCTCCACCTCTCCAATTCTCCAATTATCCACCTCTCCACTTCTCCACTTCTCCACCTCTCCACTTCTCCACCTCTCCACATTTCCAGCTCTCCACTTCTCCACCTCTCCACTTCTCCTCTTCTGCACCTCTCCACCTCTCCTCTTCTCCACCTCTCCAACTCTCCACCCCTCCAATTCTCCACCTCTTTACTTCTCCACCTCTCTACATCTCCACCTCTCCACTTCTCCACTTCTCCTCTTCTCCACCTCTCCACTTCTCCACCTCTCCACCTCTGCTCTTCTCCTCTTCTCCACCTCTCCACCTCTCCACATTTCCACCTCTCCACTTCTCCACCTCTCCACCTCTCCACCTCTCCTCTTCTCCACCTCTCCACTTCTCAACTTCTCAACCTCTCTACCTCTTCACCTCTTGACCTCTCCACTTCTCCTCCTCTCCACATCTCCAACTCTCCCACTCTCCACCTCTGGAGCTCTCCACTTTCCCACGTCCCTACCTCTCTGCCTCTCCACTTCACCTCGTCTCCTCATCTCCACTTCTCTACCTCTCTACCTCTCAAACTCTCTACCTCTCTACCTCTCCAACTCTCCACTTCTCCACCTCTCTACTTCTCCACCTCTCCATCTCTCCTCTTCTCCACCTCACCACTTCTACACTTCTGAATCGCTCTACCTCTTCACTTCTCAACTGCTCCCCCTCTCCACCTCTCCACTTCTCCACCTCTCCAACTCTCCACCCCTCCAATTCTCCACCTCTCCTCTTCTCCACCTCTCCACTTCTCCACCTCTCCACCTCTGCTCTTCTCCTCTTCTCCACCTCTCCACCTCTCCACCTCTCCAGTTCTCCACCTCTACACTTCACCACCTCTCTATCTCTCTACCTCTCCGGCTCTCCACTTCAGCACCTCTCCACATCTCCACCTCTCCACCTCACCGACTCTTCACTTCTCCACTTCTCCACCTCTCCACCTCTCCAATTCTCCACCTATCCACTTCTCCACCTCTCCACCTCTGCATCTCTCCAATTCTCCACCTATCCACTTCTCCACCTCTCCAGTTCAGCACCAATACAGTTCTGCACCTCTCTATCTCTCCAGCTCCGCACCGCTCCCCTTCTCCACCTCTCCACCTCTCCTCTTCTCCACCTCTCCAATTCTCCAATTATCCACCTCTCCACTTCTCCACTTCTCCACCTCTCCATTTCTCTTCCTCTCCACTTCTCCACCTCTCCAATTGTCCACTTCTCCAACTTTCCACTTCTCCACCTCTCGACTTCTCCAAATCTCTACGTCTCCACCTCTCCACTTCTCCAGCTCTTCACTTCTCCACCTCTATACATCTACACTTCTCCACCTCTCCGCTTCTCCACCTCTCCACTTCTCCAACTCTCCACCTCTCCACATGTCCACCTCTCCCCTTCGCCAGCTCTCCACCTCTCATCTTCTCCCCCTCTCCACTTCTCCACTTCTCCACCTCTCCTCTTCTCCACCTCCCCTCTTCTCCACCTCTGCACTTCTCCAAATCTCCACCTCTCCATCTCTTCTCTTCTCCTCCTCTCCACCTCTCCAGCTCTCCAATTTACCACCTCTCCACATCTCCACTTCTCCACCTCTTCACCTCTCCACTTCTCCACCTCTCCACTTCTCCACCTCTCTACCTCTCCACCTTTCTATGTCTCCAACTCTCCACTTCACCACTTCTCCACTTATCCAGCTCTCCACCTCTGCACCTCTCCACTTCTCCACCTCTGCAATTCTCCACTTCTCCAGCTCTCCACTCCACCAATTCTCCAGCTCTTCACTTCTCCACCTCACCACATCTCCAGCTCTCCACTTGTCCACCGCACCAGCTCTCCACATCTCCACTTCTCCACCTCTCCACTTCTCCATCTCTCCATCTCTCCTCTTCTCCACCTCCCCACCTCTCCACCTCTCCTCTTCTCCACCTCTCTATCTCTCTACCTCTCCACCTCTCCACTTCACCATCTCTCCACATCTCCACTTCTCTATCTATCTACCTCTCCACCTCTCCACTTTTCCACTTCTCCACTTCTCAAACTCTCTACCTCTCCACTTCTCCACCTCTCCACCTCTCCCCCTCTCCCCCTCTCCACTTCTCCACCTCTCCTCTTCTCCACCTCTACATCTCTCCTCTTCTCCACCTCTCCGCTTCTCCATTTCTCAACCTCTCTACCTCTCCACCTCTCCACTTCTCCACTTGTCCTCTTCTCCAACTCTCCACCACTCCACCTCTCCATCTCTCGTCTTCTCCACCTCTCCACTTCTCCACTTCTCAACCTCTCTACCTCTCCACCTCTCCACTTCTCCACCTCTTCACTTCTCCACCTCTCTACATCTACACTTCTCCACCTCTCCACCTCTCCACTTCTCCAACTCTCCACTTCTCCTCTTCTCCACCTCTCCACCTCTCCCCCTCTCCACTTCTCCACCTCTCGACTTCTCCAAATCTCTACCTCTCCACCTCTCCACTTCTCCACCTATCCAACTCTCCACCTCTCCGCTTCTCCACCTCTCCACCTCTCCACATCTCCACCTCTACACCTCTCCACTTCTCCACTTCTCCAACTCTCCACCTCTCCACATGTCCACCTCTCCTCTTCGCCAGCTCTCCACCTCTCCTCTTCTCCCCCTCTCCACTTCTCCACCTCTCCACCTCTCCTCTTCTCCACCTCTCCACCTCTCCACTTCTCCACCTCTCCACCTCTCCAGCTCTCCACCTCTCCCCCTCTCCACTTCTACACCTCTCCAAATCTCCACCTCTCTACCTCTCCACCTTTCTACGTCTCCACCTCTCCACTTCACCACTTCTCCACTTATCCAGCTCTCCACCTCTGCACCTCTCCACTTCTCCACCTCTGCACTTCTCCACTTCCCCAGCTCTCCACTCCTCCAATTCTCCAGCTCTCCACTTCACCTCACCACTTCTCCAGCTCTCCACTTTTCCACCGCACCACCTCTCCACGTCTCCACTTCTCCACCTCTACACATCTCTACCTCTCTATCTCTCCAGTTCTCCACTTCACCACCTCTCCACCTCTCTACCTCTCCACTTCTCCAACTCTCCACTTCCCCACTTCTCCAACTCTCTACCTCTCCACCTCTCCATCCCTCCACGTCTCCACTTCTACACCTCTCCAGTTCTGCAACTTTCTACCTCTCCAGTTCTCCACCTCTCCTCTTCTCCACTTCTCCACTTCTCCAACTCTCCTCTTCTCCACTTCTCCACTTCTCCAACTCTCCTCTTCTCCACCACTCCACTTCACTTCTCCACGTCTCTACCTCTCCACCTCTCCACTCCTCCACCTCTCCTCCTCTCCAGCTCTCCTCCTCTCCAACTCTCCACCTCTCTATTTCTCCTCTTCTCCACCTCTCCACCTATCCCCCTCCCCACTTCACCACCTCTCTACCTCTCCACCTCTCCACTTCTCCACCTCTCCTCTTCTCCACCTCTCCACTTTTCAACTTCTCAACCTCTCTACCTCTCCATCTCTTGACCTCTCCACTTCTCCACCTGTCCACCTCTCCTTCTCCCCTCTTCTCCACCTCTCCATTTCTCCATTTCTCAGCCTCTCTACCTCCCCACTACTCCATCTCTCTACCTCTCCATCTCTCCTCTTCTCCACCTCTCCACTTCTCCACTTCTCAACCTCTCTACCTCTCCACCTCTCCACTTCTCCACCTCTTCACTTCTCCACCTCTCTACATTTACACTTCTCCACCTCTCCACCTTTCCACTTCTCCACTTCTCCACCTCTCCACCTCTCCACTACTCCACCTCTCCACGTCTCCACTTCTGTTCCTCTCCACCTCTCCACGTCTCCGCTTCTCTTCTTCTCCAACTCTCTACCTCTCTAACTCTCCACCTCTCCACTTCTCCACCTCTCCACCTCTCCACCTCTCCTCTTCTCCACCGCCCCACTTCTCAACCTCTCCGCCTCTCCCCCTCTCCTTCTCCACATCACCACCTCTCGCCCTCTCAAACTCTCCACTTCGCCACTTCTCCCCCTCTCCACATCTGCCCCTCTCCATTTCCCCACCTCTCAACTTCTCCTCCTCTCCACCTCTCCACCTCTCCACTTCTCCACCTCTCCAACTCTCCACCTCTCCACATCTCCACCTCTCCACTTCTCCTCTTCTCCACCTGTCCACCTCTCCACCTCTCCCCCTCCCCACTTCACCACCTCTCCACTTCCATACCTCTCTACCTCTCCTCTTCTCCACCTCTACACTTCTTCACCTCTCCACTGGTCCACCTCTCGACCTCTCCACTTCTCCACCTCTACACTTCACCACCTCTCTACCTCTCTAACTCTCCAGCTCTCCACTTCACCACTTCTCCACATCTTCACCTCTCCACCTCACTGACTCTCCACTTCTCCACTTCTCCTCCTCTCCACCTATCCAATTCTTCACCTCTCCACTTCTCCACCTCTCCACCTCTATCTCTCCACGTCTCCACCTCTGCAATTCTCCACCTCTCCATTTCTCCACCTCTCCAGTTCTGCACCTCTCCTGTTCTGCACCTCTGTACCTCTCCAGCTCAGCACTGCTCCACTTCTCCACATCTCCACCTCTCCTCTGCTCCACCTCTCCTGTTCTCCACCCCTCCACTTATCCACCTGTCCACCTCTCCAATTCTCCACTTCTCCACCTTTCCACTTCTCCACCTCTACACTTCTCCACCTCTCTACCTCTCTATCTCTCTACCTCACCGACTCTCCACTTCTCCACCTCTCCACCTCTCCAATTCTCCACCTCTCCACTTCTCCACCTCTCCACCTCTCTACCTCCCTACATCTACACTTCTCCACCTCTCCGCTTCTCCACCTCTCTGCTTCTCCACCTCTCTACCTCTCCACTTCTCCACCTCTACACCTCTCTACTTCTCCAATTCTCCAACTCTCCAACTCTCCACATGTCCACCTCTCCTCTTCGCCACCCCTCCACCTCTCCTCTTCTCCTCCTCTCCACTTCTCCACCTCTCCACCTGTCCTCTTCTCCACCTCTCCACTTCTCCACTTCTCAACCACTCTACGTCTCTACCTCTCCACGTCTCCACCTCTCCAGCTCTCCAACTCTCCACCTCCACCTCTCCACTTCTCCCACTTCTCCATCTCCCCACTTCTCCAATTCTCCTATTCTCCACCTGTCCACATCTAAACTTCTCCAGCTCTCCACTTGTCCACCGCTCCACTTCTCCACCTCTCCACTACTCCACCTCTCCACTACTCTACCTCTCTACCTCTCCAGCTCTCCACTTCACCACCTCTCCACATCTCCACCTCTCCACCTCTCCAGCTGTCCACCTCTCCACTTCTCCAGCTATCCACTTCTCCAATTCTCCATTTCTCCACATATACACTTCTACACTTCTCCACCTCTCCAACTCACCTCTTCTCCACCTCTCCACTAGCCCACTTCTCAACCTCCTTACCTCTCCTTCTATCCACCTCTCCACTTCTCCACCTCTCCAGTTCTGCACCTCTCCTCTTCTCCACTTCTCCCCCCCTCTACCTCTCCACCTCTCCACTTCTCTACTTCTCCAACTCTCCCCCTCTCCACCTCTTGACCTCTCCACTTCTCCACCTCTCCAACTCTCACCCTCTGCACCTCTGGACCTCTCCACCTCTCCACCACTCTACCTCTATACATCTACACTTCTCCAACTCTCCACTTCACCAGCTCTCTGCTTCTCCACCTCTCCACTTCTCATCTTCTCCACCTCTCTACCTCTCCACTTCTCCACCTCTCTACTTCTCCACTTCTCCAACTCTCCACATGTCCACCTCTCCTCTTCGCCAACTCTCCACCTCTCCTCTTCTCCTCCTCTCCACTTCTCCACCTCTCCACCAGTCCTCTTCTCCACCTCTCCACTTCTCCACTTCTCAACCACTCTATGCTCTACCTCTTCACCACTTCACCTCTCCAGCTCTCCAACTCTCCCCCTCTCCACTTCTCCACCTCGCCCCCTCTCCACTTTTCCACCTCTCCACTTCTGCACTTCTCCATCACCCCACTTCTCCAATTCTCCTGCTCTCCACCTCTCCACCTCTCCACGTCTCCAGCTCTCCACTTGTCCACCGCTCCACCTCTCCACCTCTCCACTACTCCACCTCTACACTTCTCTACCTCTCTACCTCTCCAGCTCTCCAGTTCACCACCTCTCCACATTTCCACCTCTCCAGTTGTCCACCTCTCCACTTCTCCAGCCATCCACTTCTCCACTTCTCCACTTCTCCACCTTTACACTTCTACACTTCTCCACCTCTCTACCTCTCTACTTCTCCACCTCTCCAACTCTCCACATCTCCAGCTCTCCACTTCTCCACTTCTCCACTTCTCCTCTTCTCCACCTCTCCAACTCTACAACTCTCCAATTCTCAACCTCTCCTCTTCTCCACCTCTCCACTTCTCAACTTCTCAACCACTCTACCTCTCCACCTCTTGACCTCTCCACCTCTCTACCTCTCCACCTCTCCACTTCTCCACCTCTCTACCTCTCCACGTCTCTGATTCTCTACCTCTCCTCCTCTCCACCTCTCCACCTCTCCACCTCTCCACCTCTCCACCTCTCCACTTCTCCACCTCTCCACCTCACCACCTCTCCACTTCTCCACCTCTCCTCCTCTCCACCTCTCCTCCTTTCCACCTCTCCACCTCTCCACTTCTCCTCTTCTCCACCTCTCCACCTCTCCACCTCTCCAGCTCTCCACTTCTCCACCTCTCCACCTCGCCACCTCTCCACTTCTCCACCTATCCTCCTCTCCACCTCTCCTCCTCTCCTCCTCTCCACCTCTCCACTTCTCTTCTCCACCTCTCCACCTCTCCACCTCTCCCCCTCCCCACTTCACCACCTCTCCACTTCTCCACCTCTCTACCTATCGACCTCTCCTCTTCTCCACCTCTACACTTCCCCACCTCTCCACTGGTCCACCTCTCGACCTCTCCACTTCTCCACCTCTACACTTCACCACCTCTCTACTTCTCTAACCCTCCAGCTCTCCACTTCACCACATCTTCACATCTTCACCTCTCCACCTCACCGACTCTCCACTTCTCCACCTCTCCACCTCTCCACCTATCCAATTCTCCACCTCTCCACTTCTCCACCTCTCCACCTCTCTATCTCTCCACCTCTTCACCTCTCCACTTCTCCACCTCTGCACCACTCCAATTCTCCATCTCTGCACTTCTCCACCTCTCCACCACTCTACCTGTCTACATCTACACTTCTCCACCTCTCCACTTCACCAGCTCTCTGCTTCTCCACTTCTCAACCTCTCTACCTCTCCACCTCTCCACTTCTCCACTTCTCAACCACTCTACCTCTCTACCTCTCCACCACTCCACCTCTCCAGCTCTCCAACTCTCCACCTCCACCTCTCCACTTCTCCACTTCTCCATCTCCCCACTTCTCCAATTCTCCTATTCTCCACCTGTCCACATCTAAACTTCTCCAGCTCTCCACTTGTCCACCGCTCCACTTCTCCACCTCTCCACTACTCCACCTCTCCACTACTCTACCTCTCTACCTCTCCAGCTCTCCACTTCACCACCTCTCCACATCTCCACCTCTCCACCTCTCCAGCTGTCCACCTCTCCACTTCTCCAGCTATCCACTTCTCCAATTCTCCATTTCTCCACATATACACTTCTACACTTCTCCACCTCTCCAACTCACCTCTTCTCCACCTCTCCACTAGCCCACTTCTCAACCTCCTTACCTCTCCTTCTATCCACCTCTCCACTTCTCCACCTCTCCAGTTCTGCACCTCTCCTCTTCTCCACTTCTCCCCCCCTCTACCTCTCCACCTCTCCACTTCTCTACTTCTCCAACTCTCCCCCTCTCCACCTCTTGACCTCTCCACTTCTCCACCTCTCCAACTCTCACCCTCTGCACCTCTGGACCTCTCCACCTATCCACCACTCTACCTCTCTACATCTACACTTCTCCAACTCTCCACTTCACCAGCTCTCTGCTTCTCCACCTCTCCACTTCTCATCTTCTCCACCTCTCTACCTCTCCACTTCTCCACCTCTCTACTTCTCCACTTCTCCAACTCTCCACATGTCCACCTCTCCTCTTCGCCAACTCTCCACCTCTCCTCTTCTCCTCCTCTCCACTTCTCCACCTCTCCACTTCTCCACTTCTCAACCACTCTATGCTCTACCTCTTCACCACTTCACCTCTCCAGCTCTCCAACTCTCCCCCTCTCCACTTCTCCACCTCTCCCCCTCTCCACTTTTCCACCTCTCCACTTCTGCACTTCTCCATCACCCCACTTCTCCAATTCTCCTGCTCTCCACCTCTCCACCTCTCCACGTCTCCAGCTCTCCACTTGTCCACCGCTCCACCTCTCCACCTCTCCACTACTCCACCTCTACACTTCTCTACCTCTCTACCTCTCCAGCTCTCCAGTTCACCACCTCTCCACATCTCCACCTCTCCAGTTGTCCACCACTCCACTACTCCAGCTATCCACTTCTCCACTTCTCCACCTTTACACTTCTACACTTCTCCACCTCTCTACCTCTCTACTTCTCCACCTCTCCAACTCTCCACATCTCCAGCTCTCCACTTCTCCACCTCTCCACTTCTCCTCTTCTCCACCTCTCCAACTCTACAACTCTCCAATTCTCAACCTCTCCTCTTCTCCACCTCTCCACTTCTCAACTTCTCAACCACTCTACCTCTCCACCTCTTGACCTCTCCACCTCTCTACCTCTCCACCTCTCCACTTCTCCACCTCTCTACCTCTCCACGTCTCTGATTCTCTACCTCTCCTCCTCTCCACCTCTCCACCTCTCCACCTCTCCACCTCTCCACCTCTCCACTTCTCCACCTCTCCACCTCACCACCTCTCCACTTCTCCACCTCTCCTCCTCTCCACCTCTCCTCCTTTCCACCTCTCCACCTCTCCACTTCTCCTCTTCTCCACCTCTCCACCTCTCCAGCTCTCCACTTCTCCACCTCTCCACCTCGCCACCTCTCCACTTCTCCACCTATCCTCCTCTCCACCTCTCCTCCTCTCCTCCTCTCCACCTCTCCACTTCTCTTCTCCACCTCTCCACCTCTCCACCTCTCCCCCTCCCCACTTCACCACCTCTCCACTTCTCCACCTCTCTACCTATCGACCTCTCCTCTTCTCCACCTCTACACTTCCCCACCTCTCCACTGGTCCACCTCTCGACCTCTCCACTTCTCCACCTCTACACTTCACCACCTCTCTACTTCTCTAACCCTCCAGCTCTCCACTTCACCACATCTTCACATCTTCACCTCTCCACCTCACCGACTCTCCACTTCTCCACCTCTCCACCTCTCCACCTATCCAATTCTCCACCTCTCCACTTCTCCACCTCTCCACCTCTCTATCTCTCCACCTCTTCACCTCTCCAATTCTCCAACTCTCCACTTCTCCACCTCTCCAGTTCTGCACCTCTCCTGTTCTGCGCCTCTCTACCGCGCCAGCTCTGCACCGCTCCTCTTCTCCACCTCTCCACCTCTCCTCTTCTCCAAATCTCCGCCTCTCCACTTCTCCACCTCTACACTTCTCCACATCTCTACCTGTCTATCTCTCTACCTCACCGACTCTCCACTTCTCCACCTCTCCACCTCTCCATTTCTCCACCTCTCCACTTCTCCACCTCTCCACCTCTCTATCTCTCTACCTCACCGACTCTCCACTTCTCCACCTCTGCACCACTCCAATTCTCCATCTCTGCACTTCTCCACCTCTCCACCACTCTACCTGTCTACATCTACACTTCTCCACCTCTCCACTTCACCAGCTCTCTGCTTCTCCACTTCTCAACCTCTCTACCTCTCCACCTCTCCACTTCTCCACTTCTCAACCACTCTACGTCTCTACCTCTTCACCACTCCACCTCTCCAGCTCTCCAACTCTCCACCTCCACCTCTCCACTTCTCCACTTCTCCATCTCCCCACTTCTCCAATTCTCCTATTCTCCACCTGTCCACATCTAAACTTCTCCAGCTCTCCACTTGTCCACCGCTCCACTTCTCCACCTCTCCACTACTCCACCTCTCCACTACTCTACCTCTCTACCTCTCCAGCTCTCCACTTCACCACCTCTCCACATCTCCACCTCTCCACCTCTCCAGCTGTCCACCTCTCCACTTCTCCAGCTATCCACTTCTCCAATTCTCCATTTCTCCACATTTACACTTCTACACTTCTCCACCTCTCCAACTCACCTCTTCTCCACCTCTCCACTAGCCCACTTCTCAACCTCCTTACCTCTCCTTCTATCCACCTCTCCACTTCTCCACCTCTCCAGTTCTGCACCTCTCCTCTTCTCCACTTCTCCCCCCCTCTACCTCTCCACCTCTCCACTTCTCTACTTCTCCAACTCTCCCCCTCTCCACCTCTTGACCTCTCCACTTCTCCACCTCTCCAACTCTCACCCTCTGCACCTCTGGACCTCTCCACCTCTCCACCACTCTACCTCTCTACATCTACACTTCTCCAACTCTCCACTTCACCAGCTCTCTGCTTCTCCACCTCTCCACTTCTCATCTTCTCCACCTCTCTACCTCTCCACTTCTCCACCTCTCCACTTCTCCACTTCTCCAACTCTCCACATGTCCACCTCTCCTCTTCGCCAACTCTCCACCTCTCCTCTTCTCCTCCTCTCCACTTCTCCACCTCTCCACCAGTCCTCTTCTCCACCTCTCCACTTCTGCACTTCTCAACCACTCTATGCTCTACCTCTTCACCACTTCACCTCTCCAGCTCTCCAACTCTCCCCCTCTCCACTTCTCCACCTCTCCACCTCTCCTCTTCTCCACCTCTCCACTTCTCCACTTCTCAACCTCTCTACCTCTCTCCCTCTCCACTTTTCCACCTCTCCACTTCTGCACTTCTCCATCACCCCACTTCTCCAATTCTCCTGCTCTCCACCTCTCCACCTCTCCACGTCTCCAGCTCTCCACTTGTCCACCGCTCCACCTCTCCACCTCTCCACTACTCCACCTCTACACTTCTCTACCTCTCTACCTCTCCAGCTCTCCAGTTCACCACCTCTCCACATCTCCACCTCTCCAGTTGTCCACCACTCCACTACTCCAGCTATCCACTTCTCCACTTCTCCACCTTTACACTTCTACACTTCTCCACGTCTCTACCTCTCTACTTCTCCACCTCTCCAACTCTCCACATCTCCAGCTCTCCACTTCTCCACCTCTCCACTTCTCCTCTTCTCCACCTCTCCAACTCTACAACTCTCCAATTCTCAACCTCTCCTCTTCTCCACCTCTCCACTTCTCAACTTCTCAACCACTCTTCCTCTCCACCTCTTGACCTCTCCACCTCTCTACCTCTCCACCTCTCCACTTCTCCACCTCTCTACCTCTCCACGTCTCTGATTCTCTACCTCTCCTCCTCTCCACCTCTCCACCTCTCCACCTCTCCACCTCTCCACCTCTCCACTTCTCCACCTCTCCATCTCACCACCTCTCCACTTCTCCACCTCTCCTCCTCTCCACCTCTCCTCCTTTCCACCTCTCCACCTCTGCACTTCTCCTCTTCTCCACCTCTCCACTTCTCCACCTCTCCAGTTCTGCGCCTCTCTACCGCGCCAGCTCTGCACCGCTCCTTTTCTCCACCTCTCCACCTCTCCTCTTCTCCACATCTCCACCTCTCCACTTCTCCACCTCTACACTTCTCCACATCTCTACCTGTCTATCTCTCTACCTCACCGACTCTCCACTTCTCCACCTCTCCACATCTCTATCTCTCTACCTCACCGACTCTCCACTTCTCCACCTCTGCACCACTCCAATTCTCCACCTCTGCACTTCTCCACCTCTCCACCACTCTACCTCTCTACATCTACACTTCTCCACCTCTCCACTTCTCCACCTCTCCACTTCTCATCTTCTCCACCTCTCTACCTCTCCACTTCTCCACCTCTACACCTCTCTACTTCTCCACTTCTCCAACTCTCCACCTCTCCACATGTCCACCTCTCCTCTTTGCCAACTCTCCACCTCTCCTCTTCTCCTCCTCTCCACTTCTCCACCTCTCCACCAGTCCTCTTCTCCACCTCTCCACTTCTCCACTTCTCAACCACTCTACGTCTCTACCTCTTCACCACTCCACCTCTCCAGCTCTCCAACTCTCCCCCTCTCCACTTCTCCACCTCTCCACCTCTCCTCTTCTCCACCTCTCCACTTCTCCACTTCTCATCCTCTCTACCTCTCATCCTCTCCACCTCTCCAATTCTCCACCTCTCCACCTCTCCAGCTCTCCAACTCTCCCCCTCTCCAAATCTCCACCTCTCCATTTCTGCACTTCTCCATCTCCCCACTTCTCCAATTCTCCTTCTCTCCACCTATCCTCCTCTCCACCTGTCCTCCTCTACACCTCTCCACCTCTACACTTCTCCATTTCTCCACCTCTCCACCTCTCTACCTCTCCTCCTCTCCTCTTCTCCACCTCTACACTTCTCCACCTCTCCAGTTGTCCACCTCTCGACCTCTCCACTTCTCCACCTCTACACTTCACCACCTCTCTACCTCTCTAAGTCTCCAGCTCTCCACTTCACCACATCTCCACATCATCACCTCTCCACCTCACCGACTCTCCACTTCTCCACCTCTCCACCTATCTAATTCTCCACCTCTCCACTTCTCCACCTCTCCAACTCTCCACCTCTCCTCTTCTCCACCTCTCTACCTCTCCACTTCTCCACCTCTACACCTCTCTACTTCTCCACTTCTCCAACTCTCCACCTCTCCACATGTCCACCTCTCCTCTTTGCCAACTCTCCACCTATCCTCTTCTCCTCCTCTCCACTTCTCCACCTCTCCACCAGTCCTCTTCTCCACCTCTCCACTTCTCCACTTCTCAACCACTCTACGTCTCTACCTCTTCACCACTCCACCTCTCCAGCTCTCCAACTCTCCCCCTCTCCACTTCTCCACCTCTCCACCTCTCCTCTTCTCCACCTCTCCACTTCTCCACTTCTCAACCTCTCTACCTCTCTACCTCTCCACCTCTCTAGCTCTCCAATTCTCCCCCTCTCCACTTTTCCACCTCTCCACTTCTGCACTTCTCCATCTCCCCACTTCTCCAATTCTCCTGCTCTCCACCTCTCCACATCTCCACGTCTCCAGCTCTCCACTTGTCCACCGCTCCACCTCTCCACCTCTCCACCTCTCCACTACTCCACTTCTACAGTTCTCTACCTCTCTACCTCTCCAGCTCTCCAGTTCACCACCTCTCCACATCTCCACCTCTCCAGTTGTCCACCTCTCCACTACTCCAGCTCTCCACTTCTCCACCTCTCCACTCCTCCACTTCTCCACCTCTCCAACTCTACAACTCTCCACTTCTCACCTTCTCCTCTTCTCCACCTCTCCACTTCTCAACTTCTCCACCACACTACCTCTCCACCTCTTGACCTCTCCACCTCTCTACCTCTCCACTTCTCCATTCTCCACCTCTCTACCCCTCCACCTCTCCGCTTCACCACCTCTCCTCCTCTCCACCTCTCCACCTCTCCACTTCTCCACCTCTAAACCTCTCCACATCTCCACCTCTCCACTTCTCCACTTCTCAACCACTCTACGTCTCTACCTCTTCACCACTCCACCTCTCCAGCTCTCCAACTCTCCCCCTCTCCACTTCTCCACCTCTCCACCTCTCCTCTTCTCCACCTCTCCACTTCTCCACTTCTCATCCTCCCTACCTCTCTACCTGTCCACCTCTCCAATTCTCCACCTTTCCACCTCTCCATTCTCCACCTCTCTACCCCTCCACCTCTCCGCTTCTCCACCTCTCCTCCTCTCCACCTCTCCACCTCTCCACTTCTCCACCTCTACACCTCTCCACATCTCCACCTTTCCACCTCGCCACCTCTACACTTCTCCACCTCTCCTCCTCTCCACCTCTCCTCCTTTCCACCTCTCCACCTCTCCACTTCTCCTCTTCTCCACCTCTCCACCTCTCCAGCTCTCCAACTCTCCACTTCTCCACCTCTCCTCCTCTCCACCTCTCCACCTCTCCACTTCTCTTCTCCACCTCTCCACCTCTCCACCTCTCCCCCTCCCCACTTCACCAACTCTCCACTTCTCCACCTCTCTACCTCTCGACCTCTCCTCTTCTCCACCTCTACACTTCCCCACCTCTCCACTGGTCCGCCTCTCGACCTCTCCACTTCTCCACCTCTACACTTCACCACCTCTCTACTTCTCTAACTCTCCAGCTCTCCACTTCACCACATCTTCACATCTTCACCTCTCCACCACACCAACTCTCCAATTCTCCACCTCTCCACTTCTCCACCTCTCCACCTCTCTATCTCTCCACCTCTCCACCTCGCCTCTTCTCCACATCTACACTTCTCCACATCTCTTCCTCTGTATCTCTTTACCTCACCGACTCTCCACTTCTCCACCTCTCCACCTCTCCATTTCTCCAGCTCTACACTTCTCCACCTCTCTACCTCTCTATCTCTCTACCTCACCGACTCTCCACCTCTCCACCTCTGCACCACTCCAATTCTCCACCTCTGCACTTCTCCACCTATCCACCACTCTACCTCTCTACATCTACACTTCTCCACCTCTCCACTTCTCCACCTCTCCACTTCTCATCTTCTCCACCTCTCTACCTCTCCACTTCTCCACCTCTACACCTCTCTACTTCTCCACTTCTCCAACTCTCCACCTCTCCACATGTCCACCTCTCCTCTTTGCCAACTCTCCACCTCTCCTCTTCTCATCCTCTCCACTTCTCCACCTCTGCACCAGTCCTCTTCTCCACCTCCCCACTTCTCCAATTCTCAACCACTCTACGTCTCTGCCTCTTCACCACTCCACCTCTCCAGCTCTCCAACTCTCCCCTTCTCCACTTCTCCACCTCTCCACCTCTCCTGTTCTCCACCTCTCTACTTCTCCACTTCTCAACCTCTCTACCTCTCTACCTCTCCAGCTCTCCAACTCTCCCCCTCTCCAAATCTCCACCTCACCACTTGTGCACTTCTCCATCTCCCCACTTCTGCAATTCTCCTGCTCTCCACCTCTCCACCTCTCCACGTCTCCAGCTCTCCACTTGTCCACCGCTCCACCTCTCCACCTCTCCACCTCTCCACTACTCCACCTCTACACTTCTCTACCTCTCTACCTCTCCAGCTCTCCAGATCACCACCTCTCCACATCTCCACCTCTCCAGTTGTCCACCTCTCCACTTCTCCAGTTCTCCACTTCTCCACCTTTACACTTCTACACTTCTCCACCTCTCTACCTCTGTTCTTCTCCACCTCTCCAACTCTCCACATCTCCACCTCCCCACTTCTCCACCTCTCCACTTTGCCTCTTCTCCACCTCTCCAACTCTACAACTCTCCACTTCTCAACCTCTCCTCTTCTCCACCTCTACACTTCTCAACTTCTCAACCACTCTACCTCCACCTCTTGACCTCTCCACCTCTCTACCTCTCCACCTCTCCACTTCTCCACGTCTCTACCTCTCCACCTCTCCTCCTCTCCACCTCTCCACCTCTCCACTTCTCCACCTCTCTACCTCTCCACCTCTCTACATCTCCACCTCTCCTCCTTTCCACCTCTCCTCCTCTCCACCTCTCCACTTCTCCACCACTCTACCTCTCCACCTCTCTGCTTCTCCACCTCTCCGTCTATCCACCTCTCCACTTCTCCAGCTCTCCAGTTCTGCACCTCTCCTCTTCTCCACCTCTCCCCCGCTCTACCTCTCCACCTCTCCACTTCTCTACTTCTCCAACTCTCCCCCTCGCCACCTCTTGACCTCTCCACTTCTCCACCTCTCCAACTCTCCCCCTCTGCACCTCTGGACCTCTCCACCTCTCCACCACTCTACCTCTCTACATCTACACTTCTCCACATCTCCACTTCACCAGCTCTCTGCTTCTCCACCTCTCTACCTCTCTACTTCTCCACTTCTCCAACTCTCCACATGTCCACCTCTCCTCTTCGCCAACTCTCCACCTCTCCTCTTCTCCTCCTCTCCACTTCTCCAACTCTCCACCAGTCCTCTTCTCCACCTCTCCACTTCTCCACTTCTCAACCACTCTATGCTCTACCTCTTCACCAATTCACCTCTCCAGCTCTCCAACTCTCCCCCTCTCCACTTTTCCACCTCTCCACTTCTGCACTTCTCCATCACCCCACTTCTCCAATTCTCCTGCTCTCCACCTCTCCACCTCTCCACGTCTCCAGCTCTCCACTTGTCCACCGCTCCACCTCTACACCTCTCCACCTCTCCACTACTCCACCTCTACACTTCTCTACCTCTCTACCTCTCCAGCTCTCCAGTTCACCACCTCTCCACATCTCCACCTCTCCAGTTGTCCACCTCTCCACAACTCCACCTCTCCAGTTGCCCACCTCTCCACTACTCCAGCTATCCACTTCTCCACTTCTCCACCTTTACACTTCTACACTTCTCCACCTCTCTACCTCTCTACTTCTCCACCTCTCCAACTCTCCACATCTCCAGCTCTCCACTTCTCCACCTCTCCACTTCTCCTCTTCTCCACCTCTCCAACTCTACAACTCTCCACTTCTCAACCTCTCCTCTTCTCCACCTCTCCACCTCTCCACCTCTCCACCTCGCCACCTCTCCACTTCTCCACCTATCCTCCTCTCCACCTCTCCTCCTCTCCACCTCTCCACTTCTCTTCTCCACCTCTCCACCTCTCCCCCTCCCCACTTCACCACCTCTCCACTTCTCCACCTCTCTACCTATCGACCTCTCCTCTTCTCCACGTCTACACTTCCCCACCTCTCCACTGGTCCACCTCTCGACCTCTCCACTTCTCCACCTCTACACTTCACCACCTCTCTACTTCTCTAACTCTCCAGCTCTCCACTTCACCACATCTTCACATCTTCACCTCTCCTCCTCACCGACTCTCCACTTCTCCACCTTTCCACCTCTCCACCTATCCAATTCTCCACCTCTCCACTTCTCCACCTCTCTATTTCTCCACCTCTCCACCTCTCCAATTCTGCAACTCTCCACTTCTCCACCTCTCCAGTTCTGCACCTCTCCTGTTCTGCGCCTCTCTACCGCGCCAGCTCTGCACCGCTCCTCTTCTCCACCTCTCCACCTCTCCTCTTCTCCACTTCTCCACCTCTCCACTTCTCCACCTCTACACTTCTCCACATCTCTACCTCTCTATCTCTGTACCTCTCCGACTCTCCACTTCTCCACCTCTCCACCTCTCCATTTCTCCACCTCTCCACTTCTACACCTCTCCACCTCTCTATCTCTCTACCTCACCGACTCTCCACTTCTCCACCTCTGCACCACTCCAATTCTCCACCTCTTCACTTCTCCACCTCTCCACTTCTCATCTTCTCCACCTCTCCACCTCTCCACTTCTCCACCTCTACACCTCTCTACTTCTCCACTTCTGCAACTCTCCACCTCTCCACATGTCCACCTCTCCTCTTTGCCAACTCTCCACCTCTCCTCTTCTCCTTCTCTCCACTTCTCCACCTCTCCACCAGTCCTCTTCTCCACCTCTCCACTTCTCCACTTCTCAACCACTCTACGTCTCTACCTCTTCACCACTCCACCTCTCCAGCTCTCCAACTCTCACCCTCTCCACTTCTCCACTTCTCAACCTCTCCTCTTCTCCACCTCTACACTTCTCAACTTCTCAACCACTCTACCTCCACCTCTTGACCTCTCCACCTCTCAACCTCTCCACCTCTCCACTTCTCCACGTCTCTACCTCTCCACCTCTCCTCCTCTCCACCTCTCCACCTCTCCACTTCTCCACCTCTCTACCTCTCCACCTCTCTACATCTCCACCTCTCCTCCTTTCCACCTCTCCTCCTCTCCACCTCTCCACTTCTCCACCACTCTACCTCTCCACCTCTCTGCTTCTCCACCTCTCCGTCTATCCACCTCTCCACTTCTCCAGCTCTCCAGTTCTGCACCTCTCCTCTTCTCCACCTCTCCCCCGCTCTACCTCTCCACCTCTCCACTTCTCTACTTCTCCAACTCTCCCCCTCGCCACCTCTTGACCTCTCCACTTCTCCACCTCTCCAACTCTCCCCCTCTGCACCTCTGGACCTCTCCACCTCTCCACCACTCTACCTCTCTACATCTACACTTCTCCACATCTCCACTTCACCAGCTCTCTGCTTCTCCACCTCTCTACCTCTCTACTTCTCCACTTCTCCAACTCTCCACATGTCCACCTCTCCTCTTCGCCAACTCTCCACCTCTCCTCTTCTCCTCCTCTCCACTTCTCCAACTCTCCACCAGTCCTCTTCTCCACCTCTCCACTTCTCCACTTCTCAACCACTCTATGCTCTACCTCTTCACCAATTCACCTCTCCAGCTCTCCAACTCTCCCCCTCTCCACTTTTCCACCTCTCCACTTCTGCACTTCTCCATCACCCCACTTCTCCAATTCTCCTGCTCTCCACCTCTCCACCTCTCCACGTCTCCAGCTCTCCACTTGTCCACCGCTCCACCTCTACACCTCTCCACCTCTCCACTACTCCACCTCTACACTTCTCTACCTCTCTACCTCTCCAGCTCTCCAGTTCACCACCTCTCCACATCTCCACCTCTCCAGTTGTCCACCTCTCCACAACTCCACCTCTCCAGTTGCCCACCTCTCCACTACTCCAGCTATCCACTTCTCCACTTCTCCACCTTTACACTTCTACACTTCTCCACCTCTCTACCTCTCTACTTCTCCACCTCTCCAACTCTCCACATCTCCAGCTCTCCACTTCTCCACCTCTCCACTTCTCCTCTTCTCCACCTCTCCAACTCTACAACTCTCCACTTCTCAACCTCTCCTCTTCTCCACCTCTCCACCTCTCCACCTCTCCACCTCGCCACCTCTCCACTTCTCCACCTATCCTCCTCTCCACCTCTCCTCCTCTCCACCTCTCCACTTCTCTTCTCCACCTCTCCACCTCTCCCCCTCCCCACTTCACCACCTCTCCACTTCTCCACCTCTCTACCTATCGACCTCTCCTCTTCTCCACGTCTACACTTCCCCACCTCTCCACTGGTCCACCTCTCGACCTCTCCACTTCTCCACCTCTACACTTCACCACCTCTCTACTTCTCTAACTCTCCAGCTCTCCACTTCACCACATCTTCACATCTTCACCTCTCCTCCTCACCGACTCTCCACTTCTCCACCTTTCCACCTCTCCACCTATCCAATTCTCCACCTCTCCACTTCTCCACCTCTCTATTTCTCCACCTCTCCACCTCTCCAATTCTCCAACTCTCCACTTCTCCACCTCTCCAGTTCTGCACCTCTCCTGTTCTGCGCCTCTCTACCGCGCCAGCTCTGCACCGCTCCTCTTCTCCACCTCTCCACCTCTCCTCTTCTCCACTTCTCCACCTCTCCACTTCTCCACCTCTACACTTCTCCACATCTCTACCTCTCTATCTCTCTACCTCACCGACTCTCCACTTCTCCACCTCTCCACCTCTCCATTTCTCCACCTCTCCACTTCTCCACCTCTCCACCTCTCTATCTCTCTACCTCACCGACTCTCCACTTCTCCACCTCTGCACCACTCCAATTCTCCACCTCTTCACTTCTCCACCTCTCCACTTCTCATCTTCTCCACCTCTCCACCTCTCCACTTCTCCACCTCTACACCTCTCTACTTCTCCACTTCTGCAACTCTCCACCTCTCCACATGTCCACCTCTCCTCTTTGCCAACTCTCCACCTCTCCTCTTCTCCTTCTCTCCACTTCTCCACCTCTCCACCAGTCCTCTTCTCCACCTCTCCACTTCTCCACTTCTCAACCACTCTACGTCTCTACCTCTTCACCACTCCACCTCTCCAGCTCTCCAACTCTCACCCTCTCCACTTCTCCACCTCTCCACCTCTCCTCTTCTCCACCTCTCCACTTCTCCACTTCTCATCCTCCCTACCTCTCTACCTGTCCACCTCTCCAATTCTCCACCTTTCCACCTCTCCAGCTCTCCAACTCTCCCCCTCTCCAAATCTCCACCTCTCCACTTCTGCACTTCTCCATCTCCCCACTTCTCCAATTCTCCTTCTCTCCACCTCTCCACCTCTCCACGTCTCCAGCTCTACACTTCTCCATTTCTCCACCTCTTCACCTCTCTACCTCTCCACCTTTCCTCTTCTCCACCTCTACACTTCTCCACCTCTCCAGTTGTCCACCTCTCGACCTCTCCACTTCTCCACCTCTAAACTTCACCACCTCTCTACCTCTCTAACTCTCCAGCTCTCCACTTCACCAAATCTCCACATCGCCACCTCTCCACCTCTCCACCGATCTAATTCTCCACCTCTCCACCTCTCCTCTTCTCCACTTCTCCATCTCTCCACTTCTCCACCTGTACAGTTCTCGACATCTCTACCTCTCTATCTCTCTACCTCACCGACTCTCCACTTCTCCACCTCTCCACCTCTCCACCTATCCAATTCTCCACCTCTCCACTTTTCCACTTCTCCGCCTCCCTATCTCTCTACCTCTCCACCTCTCCACCTCCCCACCTCTCCAATTCTCCACCTCTGCAACTCTCCACCTCTCCAATTCTGCACCTCTCCTGTTCTGCACCTCTGTACCTCTCCAGCTCAGCACCGCTCCACTTCTCCACATCTCCACCTCTCCTCTTCTCCACCTCTCCTCTTCTCCACCCCTCCACTTATCCACCGATCCACCTCTCCAATCCTCCACTTCTCCACCTTTCCACTTCTCCTACTCTACACTTCTCCACCTCTCTACCTCTCTATCTCACCGACTCTCCACTTCTCCACCTCTCTACCAGTCCAATTCTCCTCCTCTACACTTCTCCACCTCTCCACTTCACCAGCTCTCTGCTTCTCCATCTCTCCACTTCTCATCTTCTCCACCTTTCGACCTCTCCACTTCTCCACCTCTACACCTCTCTACTTCTCCACTTCTCCAACTCTCCACCTCTCCACATGTCCAACTCTCCTCTTTGCCAACTCTCCACCTCTCCTCTTCTCCACCTCTCCACTTCTCCACCTCTCCACCAGTACTCTTCTCCACCTCTCCACTTCTCCACTTCTCAACCACTCTACGTCTCTACCTCTTCACCACTCCATCTCTCCAGCTCTCCAACTCTCCCCCTCTCCTCTTCTCCACCTCTCCACCTCTCCTCTTCTCCACCTCTCCACTTCTGCACTTCTCAACCACTCTACGTCTGTGCCTCTCCACCACTCCACCTCTCCAGCTCTCCAAATCTCCATCTCTCCACTTCTCCACCTCTCCACGTCTCCACTTCACAACCTCTCTACCTCTCCACCTCTCCACGTCTCCACTTCACAACCTCTCTACCTCTCCCCCTCTCAACTTCTCCACCTCTCCACTTCTCCACTTCTCCATCTCCCCACTTCTCCAATTCTCCTGCTCTCCACCTCTCCCCCTCTCGACTTCTCCAGCTCTCCACTCGTCCACCGCTCCACCTCTCCACCTCTCCACTACTCCACCTCTACACTTCTCTACCTCTCTACCTCTCCAGCTTTCCCGTTCACCACCTCTCCACTTCTCCAACTCTCTACCTCGCCACCTCTCCTCTTCTCCACCTCTACACTTCTCCACCTCTCGACTGGTCCACCTCTCGACCTCTCCACTTCTCCACCTCTACACTTCAACACCTCTCTACCTCTCTAACTCTCCAGCTCTCCACTTCACCACATCTCCACATCTTCACCTCTCCACCTCACTGACTCTCCACTTCTCCACTTCTCCTCCTCTCCACCTATCCAATTCTCCACCTCTCCACTTCTCCACCTCTCCAACTCTCTATCTCTCCACGTCGCCACCTCTCCAATTCTCCACCACTCCACTTCTCCACCTCTCCAGTTCTGCACCTCTCCTGTTCTGCACCTCTGTAACTCCCCAGTTCAGCACCGCTCCACTTCTCCACATCTCAACCTCTCCTCTTCTCCACCTCTCCTCTTCTCCACCCCTCCACTTATCCACCTATCCACCTCTCCAATTCTCCACTTCTCCACCTTTCCACTTCTCCACCTCTACACTTCTCCACCTCTCTACCTCTCTATCTCTCTACCTCACCGACTCTCCACTTCTCCACTTCTCCACCTCTCCAATTCTCCACCTCTCCACTTCTCCACCTCTCCAACTCTCTATCTCTCCACATCTCCACCTCTCCAATTCTCCACCTCTCCACCTCTCCACCTTTCCACCTCGCCACCTCTCCACTTCTCCACCTCTCCTCCTCTCCACCTCTCCTCCTTTCCACCTCTCCACCTCTCCACTTCTCCTCTTCTCCACCTCTCCACCTCTCCAGCTCTCCAGCTCTCCACTTCTCCACCTCTCCTCCTCTCCACCTCTCCACCTCTCCACTTCTCTTCTCCACCTCTCCACCTCTCCACCTCTCCCTCTCCCCACTTCACCAACTCTCCACTTCTCCACCTCTCTACCTCTCGACCTCCCCTCTTCTCCACCTCTACACTTCCCCACCTCTCCACTGGTCCACCTCTCGACCTCTCCACTTCTCCACCTCTACACTTCACCACCTCTCTACTTCTCAAACTCTCCAGCTCTCCACTTCACCACATCTTCACATCTTCACCTCTCCACCTCACCAACTCTCCAAATCTCCACCTCTCCACCTATCCAATTCTCCACCTCTCCACTTCTCCACCTCTCCACCTCTCTATCTCTCCACCTCTCCACCTCTCCAAATCTCCACCTCTCCACTTCTCCACCTCTCCAGTTCTGCACCTCTCCTGTTCCGCACCTCTCTACCTCACCAGCTCTGCACCGCTCCTCTTCTCCACCTCTCCACCTCGCCTCTTCTCCACATCTAAACTTCTCCACATCTCTTCCTCTGTATCTCTTTACCTCACCGACTCTCCACTTCTCCACCTCTCCACCTCTCCATTTCTCCAGCTCTACACTTCTCCACCTCTCCACCTCTCTATCTCTCTACCTCACCGACTCTCCACTTCTCCACCTCTGCACCACTCCAATTCTCCACCTCTGCACTTCTCCACCTATCCACCACTCTACCTCTCTACATCTACACTTCTCCACCTCTCCACTTCTCCACCTCTCCACTTCTCATCTTCTCCACCTCTCTACCTCTCCACTTCTCCACCTCTACACCTCTCTACTTCTCCACTTCTCCAACTCTCCACCTCTCCACATGTCCACCTCTCCTCTTTGCCAACTCTCCACCTCTCCTCTTCTCATCCTCTCCACTTCTCCACCTCTGCACCAGTCCTCTTCTCCACCTCTCCACTTCTCCACTTCTCAACCACTCTACGTCTCTGCCTCTTCACCACTCCACCTCTCCAGCTCTCCAACTCTCCCCCTCTCCAAATCTCCACCTCTCCACTTCTGCACTTCTCCATCTCTCCACTTCTCCAATTCTCCTGCTCTCCACCTCTCCACCTCTCCAAGTCTCCAGCTCTCCACTTGTCCACCGCTCCACCTCTCCACCTCTCCACCTCTCCACTACTCCACCTCTACACTTCTCTACCTCTCTACCTCTCCAGCTCTCCAGTTCACCACCTCTCCACATCTCCACCTCTCCAGTTGTCCACCTCTCCACTTCTCCAGCCATCCACTTCTCCACTTCTCCACTTCTCCACCTTTACACTTCTACACTTCTCCACCTCTCTACCTCTGTTCTTCTCCACCTCTCCAACTCTCCACATCTCCACCTCTCCACTTCTCCACCTCTCCACTTTGCCTCTTCTCCACCTCTCCAACTCAACAACTCTCCACTTCTCAACCTCTCCTCTTCTCCACCTCTACACTTCTCAACTTCTCAACCACTCTACCTCTCCACCTCTTGACCTCTCCACCTCTCTACCTCTCCACCTCTCCACTTCTCCACCTTTCTACCTCTCCACCTCTCCGCTTCTCCACCTCTCCTCCTCTCCACCTCTCCACCTCTCCACTTCTCCACCTCTCTAAATCTCCACCTCCTTACCTCTCCACCTCTCCTCCTTTCCACCTCTCCACCTCTCCACCTCTCCACTTCTCCACCTCTCTACCTCTCCACCTCTCCGCTTCTCCACCTCTCCTCCTCTCCACCTCTCCACTTCTCCACCTCTCCACCTCTCCATCTCTCCACCTCTCCACCTCTCCACCTCTCCACTTCTCCTCTTCTCCACCTCTCCACCTCTCCAGAACTCCACTTCTCCACCTCTCCACCTTGCCACCTCTCCACTTCTCCACCTATCCTCCTCTCCACCTCTCCTTCTCTCCACCTCTCCACCTCTCCACTTCTCTTCTCCACCTCTCCACCTCTCCACCTCTCCCTCTCCACACTTCACCACCTCTCCACCTCTCCACCTCTCTACCTCTCCACCTCTCCTCTTCTCCACCTCTACACTTCCCCACCTCTCCACTGGTCCACCTCTCGACCTCTCCACTTCGCCACCTCTACACTTCACCACCTCTCTAACTCTCTAACTCTCCAGCTCTCCGCATCACCACATCTTCACATCTTCACCTCTCCACCTCACCGACTCTCCACTTCTCCACCTCTCCACCTGTCCACCTATCCAATTCTCCACCTCTCCACTTCTCCACCTCTCCAGTTCTGCACCTCTCCTGTTCTGCAACTCTCTACCTCTCCAGCTCTGCACCGCTCCTCTTCTCCACCTCTCCACCTCTCCTCTTCTCCACCTCTCCACCTCTCCACTTCTCCACCTCTCCACTTCTCCACATCTCTACCTCTCTATCTCTCTACCTCACCGACTATCCAGTTCTCCACCTCTCCACCTCTCCATTTCTCCACCTCTCCACTTCTCCACCTCTCCACCTCTCCACCTCTCCAGTTCTGCACCTCTCCAGTTCCGCACCTCTGTACCTCTCCATCTCAGCACCGCTCCACTTCTCCACATCTCCACCTCTCCTCTTCTCCTCCACTCCGCTTCTCCACCCCTCCACTTATCCACCGATCCACCTCTCCAATTCTCCACTTCTCCACCTTTCCACTTCTCCCCCTCTACACTTCTCCACCTCTCCACCTCTCCTCTTCTCCTCCTCTCCACTTTTCCACCTTTCCACCAGTCCTCTTCTCCACCTCTCCACTTCTGCACTTCTCAACCACTCTACGTCTGTGCCTCTCCACCACTGCACCTCTCCAGCTCTCCAAATCTCCATCTCTCCACTTCTCCACCTCTCCACTTCTCCACTTCTCAACCTCTCTACCTCTCCACCTCTCCACGTCTCCACTTCACAACCTCTCTACCTCTCCACCTCTCCACGTCTCCACTTCACAACCTCTCTACCTCTCCCCCTCTCAACTTCTCCACCTCTCCACTTCTCCACTTCTCCATCTCCCCACTTCTCCAATTCTCCTGCTCTCCACCTCTCCACCTCTCGACTTCTCCAGCTCTCCACTCGTCCACCGCTCCACCTCTCCACCTCTCCACTACTCCACCTCTACACTTCTCTACCTCTCTACCTCTCCAGCTTTCCCGTTCACCACCTCTCCACTTCTCCAACTCTCTACCTCGCCACCTCTCCTCTTCTTCACCTCTACACTTCTCCACCTCTCGACTGGTCCACCTCTCGACCTCTCCACTTCTCCACCTCTACACTTCACCACCTCTCTACCTCTCTAACTCTCCAGCTCTCCACTTCACCACATCTCCACATCTTTACCTCTCCACCTCACTGACTCTCCACTTCTCCACTTCTCCTCCTCTCCACCTATCCAATTCTCCACCTCTCCACTTCTCCACCTCTCCAACTCTCTATCTCTCCACGTCGCCACCTCTCCAATTCTCCACCACTCCACTTCTCCACCTCTCCAGTTCTGCACCTCTCCTGTTCTGCACCTCTGTAACTCCCCAGTTCAGCACCGCTCCACTTCTCCACATCTCCACCTCTCCTCTTCTCCACCTCTCCTCTTCTCCACCCCTCCACTTATCCACCTATCCACCTCTCCACTTCTCCACCTCTCCAACTCTCTATCTCTCCACATCTCCACCTCTCCAATTCTCCACCTCTCCACCTCTCCACCTTTCCACCTCGCCACCTCTCCACTTCTCCACCTCTCCTCCTCTCCACCTCTCCTCCTTTCCACCTCTCCACCTCTCCACTTCTCCTCTTCTCCACCTCTCCACCTCTCCAGCTCTCCAGCTCTCCACTTCTCCACCTCTCCTCCTCTCCACCTCTCCACCTCTCCACTTCTCTTCTCCACCTCTCCACCTCTCCACCTCTCCCTCTCCCCACTTCACCAACTCTCCACTTCTCCACCTCTCTACCTCTCGACCTCCCCTCTTCTCCACCTCTACACTTCCCCACCTCTCCACTGGTCCACCTCTCGACCTCTCCACTTCTCCACCTCTACACTTCACCACCTCTCTACTTCTCAAACTCTCCAGCTCTCCACTTCACCACATCTTCACATCTTCACCTCTCCACCTCACCAACTCTCCAAATCTCCACCTCTCCACCTATCCAATTCTCCACCTCTCCACTTCTCCACCTCTCCACCTCTCTATCTCTCCACCTCTCCACCTCTCCAAATCTCCACCTCTCCACTTCTCCACCTCTCCAGTTCTGCACCTCTCCTGTTCCGCACCTCTCTACCTCACCAGCTCTGCACCGCTCCTCTTCTCCACCTCTCCACCTCGCCTCTTCTCCACATCTAAACTTCTCCACATCTCTTCCTCTGTATCTCTTTACCTCACCGACTCTCCACTTCTCCACCTCTCCACCTCTCCATTTCTCCAGCTCTACACTTCTCCACCTCTCCACCTCTCTATCTCTCTACCTCACCGACTCTCCACTTCTCCACCTCTGCACCACTCCAATTCTCCACCTCTGCACTTCTCCACCTATCCACCACTCTACCTCTCTACATCTACACTTCTCCACCTCTCCACTTCTCCACCTCTCCACTTCTCATCTTCTCCACCTCTCTACCTCTCCACTTCTCCACCTCTACACCTCTCTACTTCTCCACTTCTCCAACTCTCCACCTCTCCACATGTCCACCTCTCCTCTTTGCCAACTCTCCACCTCTCCTCTTCTCATCCTCTCCACTTCTCCACCTCTGCACCAGTCCTCTTCTCCACCTCTCCACTTCTCCACTTCTCAACCACTCTACGTCTCTGCCTCTTCACCACTCCACCTCTCCAGCTCTCCAACTCTCCCCCTCTCCAAATCTCCACCTCTCCACTTCTGCACTTCTCCATCTCTCCACTTCTCCAATTCTCCTGCTCTCCACCTCTCCACCTCTCCAAGTCTCCAGCTCTCCACTTGTCCACCGCTCCACCTCTCCACCTCTCCACCTCTCCACTACTCCACCTCTACACTTCTCTACCTCTCTACCTCTCCAGCTCTCCAGTTCACCACCTCTCCACATCTCCACCTCTCCAGTTGTCCACCTCTCCACTTCTCCAGCCATCCACTTCTCCACTTCTCCACTTCTCCACCTTTACACTTCTACACTTCTCCACCTCTCTACCTCTGTTCTTCTCCACCTCTCCAACTCTCCACATCTCCACCTCTCCACTTCTCCACCTCTCCACTTTGCCTCTTCTCCACCTCTCCAACTCAACAACTCTCCACTTCTCAACCTCTCCTCTTCTCCACCTCTACACTTCTCAACTTCTCAACCACTCTACCTCTCCACCTCTTGACCTCTCCACCTCTCTACCTCTCCACCTCTCCACTTCTCCACCTTTCTACCTCTCCACCTCTCCGCTTCTCCACCTCTCCTCCTCTCCACCTCTCCACCTCTCCACTTCTCCACCTCTCTAAATCTCCACCTCCTTACCTCTCCACCTCTCCTCCTTTCCACCTCTCCACCTCTCCACCTCTCCACTTCTCCACCTCTCTACCTCTCCACCTCTCCACTTCTCCACCTCTCCTCCTCTCCACCTCTCCACTTCTCCACCTCTCCACCTCTCCATCTCTCCACCTCTCCACCTCTCCACCTCTCCACTTCTCCTCTTCTCCACCTCTCCACCTCTCCAGAACTCCACTTCTCCACCTCTCCACCTTGCCACCTCTCCACTTCTCCACCTATCCTCCTCTCCACCTCTCCTTCTCTCCACCTCTCCACCTCTCCACTTCTCTTCTCCACCTCTCCACCTCTCCACCTCTCCCTCTCCCCACTTCACCACCTCTCCACCTCTCCACCTCTCTACCTCTCCACCTCTCCTCTTCTCCACCTCTACACTTCCCCACCTCTCCACTGGTCCACCTCTCGACCTCTCCACTTCGCCACCTCTACACTTCACCACCTCTCTAACTCTCTAACTCTCCAGCTCTCCGCATCACCACATCTTCACATCTTCACCTCTCCACCTCACCGACTCTCCACTTCTCCACCTCTCCACCTGTCCACCTATCCAATTCTCCACCTCTCCACTTCTCCACCTCTCCAGTTCTGCACCTCTCCTGTTCTGCAACTCTCTACCTCTCCAGCTCTGCACCGCTCCTCTTCTCCACCTCTCCACCTCTCCTCTTCTCCACCTCTCCACCTCTCCACTTCTCCACCTCTCCACTTCTCCACATCTCTACCTCTCTATCTCTCTACCTCACCGACTATCCAGTTCTCCACCTCTCCACCTCTCCATTTCTCCACCTCTCCACTTCTCCACCTCTCCACCTCTCCACCTCTCCAGTTCTGCACCTCTCCAGTTCCGCACCTCTGTACCTCTCCATCTCAGCACCGCTCCACTTCTCCACATCTCCACCTCTCCTCTTCTCCTCCACTCCGCTTCTCCACCCCTCCACTTATCCACCGATCCACCTCTCCAATTCTCCACTTCTCCACCTTTCCACTTCTCCCCCTCTACACTTCTCCACCTCTCCACCTCTCCTCTTCTCCTCCTCTCCACTTTTCCACCTTTCCACCAGTCCTCTTCTCCACCTCTCCACTTCTGCACTTCTCAACCACTCTACGTCTGTGCCTCTCCACCACTGCACCTCTCCAGCTCTCCAAATCTCCATCTCTCCACTTCTCCACCTCTCCACTTCTCCACTTCTCAACCTCTCTACCTCTCCACCTCTCCACGTCTCCACTTCACAACCTCTCTACCTCTCCACCTCTCCACGTCTCCACTTCACAACCTCTCTACCTCTCCCCCTCTCAACTTCTCCACCTCTCCACTTCTCCACTTCTCCATCTCCCCACTTCTCCAATTCTCCTGCTCTCCACCTCTCCACCTCTCGACTTCTCCAGCTCTCCACTCGTCCACCGCTCCACCTCTCCACCTCTCCACTACTCCACCTCTACACTTCTCTACCTCTCTACCTCTCCAGCTTTCCCGTTCACCACCTCTCCACTTCTCCAACTCTCTACCTCGCCACCTCTCCTCTTCTTCACCTCTACACTTCTCCACCTCTCGACTGGTCCACCTCTCGACCTCTCCACTTCTCCACCTCTACACTTCACCACCTCTCTACCTCTCTAACTCTCCAGCTCTCCACTTCACCACATCTCCACATCTTTACCTCTCCACCTCACTGACTCTCCACTTCTCCACTTCTCCTCCTCTCCACCTATCCAATTCTCCACCTCTCCACTTCTCCACCTCTCCAACTCTCTATCTCTCCACGTCGCCACCTCTCCAATTCTCCACCACTCCACTTCTCCACCTCTCCAGTTCTGCACCTCTCCTGTTCTGCACCTCTGTAACTCCCCAGTTCAGCACCGCTCCACTTCTCCACATCTCCACCTCTCCTCTTCTCCACCTCTCCTCTTCTCCACCCCTCCACTTATCCACCTATCCACCTCTCCAATTCTCCACTTCTCCACCTTTCCACTTCTCCACCTCTACACTTCTCCACCTCTCTACCTCTCTATCTCTCTACCTCACCGACTCTCCACTTCTCCACTTCTCCACCTCTCCAATTCTCCACCTCTCCACTTCTCCACCTCTCCAACTCTCTATCTCTCCACATCTCCACCTCTCCAATTCTCCACCTCTCCACCTCTCCACCTTTCCACCTCGCCACCTCTCCACTTCTCCACCTCTCCTCCTCTCCACCTCTCCTCCTTTCCACCTCTCCACCTCTCCACTTCTCCTCTTCTCCACCTCTCCACCTCTCCAGCTCTCCAGCTCTCCACTTCTCCACCTCTCCTCCTCTCCACCTCTCCACCTCTCCACTTCTCTTCTCCACCTCTCCACCTCTCCACCTCTCCCTCTCCCCACTTCACCAACTCTCCACTTCTCCACCTCTCTACCTCTCGACCTCCCCTCTTCTCCACCTCTACACTTCCCCACCTCTCCACTGGTCCACCTCTCGACCTCTCCACTTCTCCACCTCTACACTTCACCACCTCTCTACTTCTCAAACTCTCCAGCTCTCCACTTCACCACATCTTCACATCTTCACCTCTCCACCTCACCAACTCTCCAAATCTCCACCTCTCCACCTATCCAATTCTCCACCTCTCCACTTCTCCACCTCTCCACCTCTCTATCTCTCCACCTCTCCACCTCTCCAAATCTCCACCTCTCCACTTCTCCACCTCTCCAGTTCTGCACCTCTCCTGTTCCGCACCTCTCTACCTCACCAGCTCTGCACCGCTCCTCTTCTCCACCTCTCCACCTCGCCTCTTCTCCACATCTAAACTTCTCCACATCTCTTCCTCTGTATCTCTTTACCTCACCGACTCTCCACTTCTCCACCTCTCCACCTCTCCATTTCTCCAGCTCTACACTTCTCCACCTCTCCACCTCTCTATCTCTCTACCTCACCGACTCTCCACTTCTCCACCTCTGCACCACTCCAATTCTCCACCTCTGCACTTCTCCACCTATCCACCACTCTACCTCTCTACATCTACACTTCTCCACCTCTCCACTTCTCCACCTCTCCACTTCTCATCTTCTCCACCTCTCTACCTCTCCACTTCTCCACCTCTACACCTCTCTACTTCTCCACTTCTCCAACTCTCCACCTCTCCACATGTCCACCTCTCCTCTTTGCCAACTCTCCACCTCTCCTCTTCTCATCCTCTCCACTTCTCCACCTCTGCACCAGTCCTCTTCTCCACCTCTCCACTTCTCCACTTCTCAACCACTCTACTTCTCTGCCTCTTCACCACTCCACCTCTCCAGCTCTCCAACTCTCCCCCTCTCCAAATCTCCACCTCTCCACTTCTGCACTTCTCCATCTCTCCACTTCTCCAATTCTCCTGCTCTCCACCTCTCCACCTCTTCAAGTCTCCAGCTCTCCACTTGTCCACCGCTCCACCTCTCCACCTCTCCACCTCTCCACTACTCCACCTCTACACTTCTCTACCTCTCTACCTCTCCAGCTCTCCAGTTCACCACCTCTCCACATCTCCACCTCTCCAGTTGTCCACCTCTCCACTTCTCCAGCCATCCACTTCTCCACTTCTCCACTTCTCCACCTTTACACTTCTACACTTCTCCACCTCTCTACCTCTGTTCTTCTCCACCTCTCCAACTCTCCACATCTCCACCTCTCCACTTCTCCACCTCTCCACTTTGCCTCTTCTCCACCTCTCCAACTCAACAACTCTCCACTTCTCAACCTCTCCTCTTCTCCACCTCTACACTTCTCAACTTCTCAACCACTCTACCTCTCCACCTCTTGACCTCTCCACCTCTGTACCTCTCCACCTCTCCACTTCTCCACCTTTCTACCTCTCCACCTCTCCGCTTCTCCACCTCTCCTCCTCTCCACCTCTCCACCTCTCCACTTCTCCACCTCTCTAAATCTCCACCTCCTTACCTCTCCACCTCTCCTCCTTTCCACCTCTCCACCTCTCCACCTCTCCACTTCTCCACCTCTCTACCTCTCCACCTCTCCGCTTCTCCACCTCTCCTCCTCTCCACCTCTCCACTTCTCCACCTCTCCACCTCTCCATCTCTCCACCTCTCCACCTCTCCACCTCTCCACTTCTCCTCTTCTCCACCTCTCCACCTCTCCAGAACTCCACTTCTCCACCTCTCCACCTTGCCACCTCTCCACTTCTCCACCTATCCTCCTCTCCACCTCTCCTTCTCTCCACCTCTCCACCTCTCCACTTCTCTTCTCCACCTCTCCACCTCTCCACCTCTCCCTCTCCCCACTTCACCACCTCTCCACCTCTCCACCTCTCTACCTCTCCACCTCTCCTCTTCTCCACCTCTACACTTCCCCACCTCTCCACTGGTCCACCTCTCGACCTCTCCACTTCGCCACCTCTACACTTCACCACCTCTCTAACTCTCTAACTCTCCAGCTCTCCGCATCACCACATCTTCACATCTTCACCTCTCCACCTCACCGACTCTCCACTTCTCCACCTCTCCACCTGTCCACCTATCCAATTCTCCACCTCTCCACTTCTCCACCTCTCCAGTTCTGCACCTCTCCTGTTCTGCAACTCTCTACCTCTCCAGCTCTGCACCGCTCCTCTTCTCCACCTCTCCACCTCTCCTCTTCTCCACCTCTCCACCTCTCCACTTCTCCACCTCTCCACTTCTCCACATCTCTACCTCTCTATCTCTCTACCTCACCGACTATCCAGTTCTCCACCTCTCCACCTCTCCATTTCTCCACCTCTCCACTTCTCCACCTCTCCACCTCTCCACCTCTCCAGTTCTGCACCTCTCCAGTTCCGCACCTCTGTACCTCTCCATCTCAGCACCGCTCCACTTCTCCACATCTCCACCTCTCCTCTTCTCCTCCACTCCGCTTCTCCACCCCTCCACTTATCCACCGATCCACCTCTCCAATTCTCCACTTCTCCACCTTTCCACTTCTCCCCCTCTACACTTCTCCACCTCTCCACCTCTCCTCTTCTCCTCCTCTCCACTTTTCCACCTTTCCACCAGTCCTCTTCTCCACCTCTCCACTTCTGCACTTCTCAACCACTCTACGTCTGTGCCTCTCCACCACTCCACCTCTCCAGCTCTCCAAATCTCCATCTCTCCACTTCTCCACCTCTCCACTTCTCCACTTCTCAACCTCTCTACCTCTCCACCTCTCCACGTCTCCACTTCACAACCTCTCTACCTCTCCCCCTCTCAACTTCTCCACCTCTCCACTTCTCCACTTCTCCATCTCCCCACTTCTCCAATTCTCCTGCTCTCCACCTCTCCACCTCTCGACTTCTCCAGCTCTCCACTCGTCCACCGCTCCACCTCTCCACCTCTCCACTACTCCACCTCTACACTTCTCTACCTCTCTACCTCTCCAGCTTTCCCGTTCACCACCTCTCCACTTCTCCAACTCTCTACCTCGCCACCTCTCCTCTTCTCCACCTCTACACTTCTCCACCTCTCGACTGGTCCACCTCTCGACCTCTCCACTTCTCCACCTCTACACTTCACCACCTCTCTACCTCTCTAACTCTCCAGCTCTCCACTTCACCACATCTCCACATCTTCACCTCTCCACCTCACTGACTCTCCACTTCTCCACTTCTCCTCCTCTCCACCTATCCAATTCTCCACCTCTCCACTTCCCCACCTCTCCAACTCTCTATCTCTCCACGTCGCCACCTCTCCAATTCTCCACCACTCCACTTCTCCACCTCTCCAGTTCTGCACCTCTCCTGTTCTGCACCTCTGTAACTCCCCAGTTCAGCACCGCTCCACTTCTCCACATCTCCACCTCTCCTCTTCTCCACCTCTCCTCTTCTCCACCCCTCCACTTATCCACCTATCCACCTCTCCAATTCTCCACTTCTCCACCTTTCCACTTCTCCACCTCTACACTTCTCCACCTCTCTACCTCTCTATCTCTCTACCTCACCGACTCTCCACTTCTCCACTTCTCCACCTCTCCAATTCTCCACCTCTCCACTTCTCCACCTCTCCAACTCTCTATCTCTCCACATCTCCACCTCTCCAATTCTCCACCTCTCCACTTCTCCACCTCTCCAGTTCTGCACCTCTCCTGTTCTGCATTCTGTAACTCTCCAGCTCAGCACCGCTCCACTTCTCCACATCTCCACCTCTCCTCTTCTCCACCTCTCCTCTTCTCCACCTCTCCAACTCTCTATCTCTCCACATCTCCACCTCTCCAATTCTCCACCTCAGCACTTCTCCACCTCTCCACGTCTCTACCTCCCTACATCTACACTTCTCCACCTCTCCGCTTCTCCAAATCTCTGCTTCTCCATCTCTCCACTTCTCATCTTCTCCACCTCTCTACCTGTCCACTTCTCCACCTCTACACCGCTCTACTTCTCCAATTCTCCAACTCTCCACCTCTCCACATGTCCACCTCTCCTCTTCGCCACCTATCCACCTCTCCTCTTCTCCTCCTCTCCACTTCTCCACCTCTCCACCAGTCCTCTTCTCCACCTCTCCACTTCTCGACTTCTTAACCACGCTACGTCTCCAGCTCTCCAACTCTCCACCTCCCAACTTCTCCACCTCTCCACCTCTCCACTTCTCCACCTCTCCACGTCTCCACTTCTGTTGCTCTCCACCTCTCCAGCTCTCCGCTTCTCCTCTTCTCCAACTCTCTACCTCTCTAACTCTCCACCTCTCCACCTCTCCACTTCTCTACCTCTCCACCTCTCCACCTCTCCTCTTCTCCACCTATCCACTTCTCAACCTCTCCGCCTCTTCCCCCCTCCTTCTCCACATCACCACCTCTCGCCCTCTCCACCTCTCCACCTCGCCGCCTCTCCCCCTCTCCACATCTGCCCCTCTCCATTTCCCCACCTCTCAACTTCTCCTCCTCTCCACCTCTCCACCTCTCCACTTCTCCACCTCTCCACCTCGCCACCTCTCCACTTCTCCACCTATCCTCCTCTCCACCTCTCCTCCTCTCCACCTCTCCACCTCTCCACTTCTATTCTTCTTCACCTCTCCTCCTCTCCACCTCTCCACCTCTCCACTTCTCCACCTCTCCTCCTCTCCACTTCTCCACCTCTCCACTTCTCCTCTTCTCCACCTCTCCACCTCTCCACATCTCCCGGTCTCCACTTCTGCATTCTCCACCTCGCCATCTCTCCACTTCTCCACCTATCCTCCTCTCCAACTCTCCGCCTCTCCACCTCTCCAACTCTCCACCTCTCCTCCTCCCCACCACCACCTCTCCACTTCTCAACCTCTCTACCTCTCCACCTCTCCTCTTCTCCACCTCTACACTTCCCCACATCTCCACTGGTCCACCTCTCGACCTCTCCACTTCTCCAACTCTACACTTCACCACCTCTCTACCTCCCTAACTTCCAGCTCTCCACTTCACCACATCTCCACATCTTCACCTCTCCACCTCGCCACCTCTCCACTTCTCCACCTCTCTTCCTCTCCACCTCTCCTCCTCTCCACCTCTCCTCTTCTCCACCTCTACACTTCCCCACATCTCCACTGGTCCACCTCTCCACCTCTCCACTTCTCCACGTCTACACTTCACCACCTCTCTACCTCTCTAATTCTTCACCTCTCCACTTCTCCACCTCTCCTGTTCTGCACATCTCTACCTCTCCAGCTCTGCACTGCTCCTTTTCTCCACCTCTCCACCTCTCCTATTCTCCACCTCCCCACCTCTCCACTTCTGCACCTCTACACTTCTCCACATCTCTACCTCTCTATCTCTCTGCCTCACCGACTATCCACTTCTCCACCTCTCCACCTCTCCATTTCTCCACCTCTCCACTTCTCCACTTCTCCACCTCTCTATCTCTCTACCTCTCCACCTCTCCTCCTCTCCAGTTCTGCACCTCTCCTGTTCTGCACCTCTGTACCTCTCCATCTCAGCACCGTTCCATTTCTCCACAGCTCCACCTCTCCTCTTCTCCACCTCTCCGCTTCTCCACCCCTCCACTTATCCACCTATCCACCTCTCCAATTCTCCACTTCTCCACCTTTCCACTTCTCCACCTCTACACTTCTCCACCTCTCTACCTTTCTATCTCTCTACCTCACCGACTCTCCACTTCTCCACCTCTCCACCTCTCCACTTCTCCACCTCTGCACTTCTCCACCTCTCCACCTCTCTACCTCTCTACATCTAGAATTCTCCACCTCTCCACTTCTCATCTTCTCCACCTCTCTAACTCTCCAATTCTCCACCTCTACATCTCTCTACTTCTCCACTTCTCCACCTCTCCACATGTCCACCTCTCCTCTTCTCCTCCTCTCCACTTCTCCACCTTTCCACCAGTCCTCTTCTCCACCTCTCCACTTCTGCACTTCTCAACCACTCTACATCTCTGCCTCTCCACCACTCCACCTCTTCAGCTCTCCAACTCTCCCCCTCTCCACTTCTCCACCTCTCCACTTCTCCACTTCTCAACCTCTCTACCTCTCTACCTCTCCACCTCTCCAATTCGCCACCTCTCCACCTCTCCACCTCTCCCCCTCTCCACTTCTCCACTTCTCCACTTCTCCACTTCTCCATCTCCCCACTTCTCCAATTTACCTGCTCTCCACCTCTCCACCTCTCCACTACTCCACCTCTACACTTCTCTACCTCTCTACCTCTCCAGCTTTCCAGTTCACCACCTCTCCACTTCTCCACCTCTCTACCTTTCCACCTCTCCTCTTCTCCACCTCTACACTTCTCCACATCCCCACTTCTCCAATTCTCCACCTCTCCACTTCTCCACCTCTCCAGTTCTGCACCTCTCCTGTTCTGCACCTCTGTAACTCTCCAGCTCAGCACCACTCCACTTCTCCACATCTCCACCTCTTCTCTTCTCCACCTCTCCTCTTCTCCACCCCTCCACTTATCCACCTATCCACCTCTCCAATTCTCCACTTCTCCACCTTTCCACTTCTCCACCTCTACACTTCTCCACCTCTCTACCTCTCTATCTCTCTACCTCACCCACTCTCCACTTCTCCACCTCTCCACCTCTCCAATTCTCCACCTCTGCACTTCTCCACCTCTCCACCTCTCAACTCCCAACATCTACACTTCTCCACCTCTCCGCTTCTCCACCTCTCCTCTTCTCCACCGCTCCACTTCTCCACCTCTCTGCCTCTTCCCCTCTCCTTCTCCACTTCACCACCTCTCACCCTCTCCACCTCTCCACGTCACCACCTCTCCCCCTCTCCACCTCTGCCCCTCTCCATTTCCCCACCTCTCAACTTCTCCTCCTCTCCACCTCTCCACCTCTTCACTTCTCCACCTCTCCACCTCTCCACATCTCCACCTCTCCACTTCTCCACTTCTCCATCTCCCCACTTCACCAATTCTCCTGCTCTCCACCTCTCCACCTCTCGACTTCTCCAGCTCTCCACTTGTCCACCGCTCCACCTCTCCACCTCGCCACTACTCCACCTCTACACTTCTCTACCTCTCTACCTCTCCAGCTTTCCAGTTCACCACCTCTCCACTTCTCCACCTCTCTACCTCTCCACCTCTCCTCTTCTCCACCTCTACACTTCTCCACCTCTCCACTGGTCCACCTCCCGACCTCTCCACTTCTACACTTCACCACCTCTCTACCTCTCTAACTCTCCAGCTCTCCACTTCTCCACTTCTCCACATCTTCACCTCACCACCTCACTGAATCTCCACTTCTCCACTTCTCCTCCTCTCCACCTATCCAATTCTCCACCTGTCCACTTCTCCACCTCTCCAGTTCTGCACCTCTCCTGTTCTGCACATCTGCACCTCTCCAGCTCTGCACCGCTCCACTTCACCACATCTCCACCTCTCCTCTTCTCCACCTCTCCTCTTCTCCACCTCTCCTCTTCTCCACCTCTCCTCTTCTCCACCCCTCCACTTATCCACCTATCCACCTCTCCAATTCTCCACTTCTCCACCTTTCCACTTCTCCACCTCTACATTTCTCCTACCTCTCTATCTCTCTACCTCACCGACACTCCACTTCTCCACCTCTCCACCTCTCTAATTCTCCACCTCTGCACTTCTCCACCTCTCCACCTCTCTACCTCCCTACATCTACACTTCTCCACCTCTCCACTTCTCATCTTCTCCACCTCACTATCTCTCCACTTCTGCACCTCTACACCTCTCTACTTCTTCAATTCTCCAACTCTCCACCTCTCCACATGTCCACCTCTCCTCTTCGCCACCTCTCCACCTCTCCTCTTCTCCTCCTCTCCACTTCTCCACCTCTCCACCTGTCCTCTTCTCCACCTCTCCACTTCTCCACTTCTCAACCACTCTACGTCTCTACCTCTTCACCACTCCACCTCTCCAGCTCTCCAACTCTCCCCCTCTCCACTTCTCCACCTCTCCACCTCTCCTCTTCTCCACCTCTCTACTTCTCCACTTCTCAACCTCTCTACCTCTCTACCTCTCCACCTCTCCAATTCTCCACCGCTCCACCTCTCCACCTCTCCGCTACTCCACCTCTACACTTCTCTACCTCTCTACCTCTCCAGCTCTCCAGTCCACCACCTCTCCACATCTCCACCTCTCCAGTTGTCCACCTCTCCACTTCTCCAGCCATCCACTTCTCCACTTCTCCACCTTTACACTTCTACACTTCTCCACCTCTCTACCTCTCTACTTCTCCAGCTCTCCAACTCTCCACATCTCCACCTCTCCACTTCTCCACCTCTCCACTGTGCCTCTTCTCCACCTCTCCAACTCTACAACTCTCCACTTCTCAACCTCTCCTCTTCTCCACCTCTACACTTCTCAACTTCTCAACCACTCTACCTCTCCACCTCTTGACCTCTCCACCTCTCTACCTCTCCACCTCTCCACTTCTCCACCTCTCTACCTCTCCACCTCTCCGCTTCTCCACTTCTCCACCTCTCCACCTCTCCACTTCTCCACCTCTCTACCGCTCCACCTCTCCGCTTCTCCACCTCTCCTCTCCACCTCTCCACCTCTCCACTTCTCCACCTCTCCACCTCTCCACTTCTCCACCTCTCCACCTCGCCACCTCTCCACTTCTCCACCTCTCCTCCTCTCCACCTCTCCTCCTCTCCACCTCTCCACCTCTCCACTTCTCCTCTTCTCCACCTCTCCACGTCTCCACCTCTCCAGAACTCCACTTCTCCACCTCTCCACCTTGCCACCTCTCCACTTCTCCACCTATCCTCCTCCCCACCTCTCCTCCTCTCCACCTCTCCACCTCTCCACTTCTCTTCTCCACCTCTCCACCTCTCCACCTCTCCCCCTCCCCACTTCACCACCACTCTACCTCTCTACCTCTCTACCTCTCCACCTCTCCTCTTCTCCACCTCTACACTTCGCCACCTCTCCACTGGTCCACCTCTCGACCTCTCCACTTCACCACCTCTACACTTCACCACCTCTGTACCTCTCTAACTCTCCAGCTCTCCACATCACCACATCTCCACATCTTCACCTGTCCACCTCTCCGACTCTCCACTTCTCCACCTCTCCACCTCTCCAGCTATCCAATTCTCCACCTCTCCACTTCTCCACCTCTCCAGTTCTGCACCTCTCCTGTTCTGCAACTCTCTACCTCTCCAGGTCTGCACCGCTCCTCTTCTCCACCTCTCCACCTCTCCTCTTCTCCACCTCTCCACCTCTCCACCTCTCCACCTCTCCACTTCTCCACCTCTCCACCTCTCTTTCTCTCTACCTCTCCACCTCTCCTCCTCTCCATCTCTCCAATTCTCCACCTCTCCACCTCTCCACCTCTCCAGTTCTGCACCTTTCCAGTTCCACACCTCTGTACCTCTCCATCTCAGCACCGCTCCACTGCTCCACATCTCTTCCTCTCCTCTTCTCCACCCCTCCGCTTCTCCACCCCTCCACTTATCCACCTATCCACCTCTCCAATTCTCCACTTCTCCACCTTTCCACTTCTCCCCTTCTACACTTCTCCACCTCTCTACCTCTCTATCTCTCTACCTCACCGACTCTCCACTTCTCCACCTCTCCACCTCTCCAATTCTCCACCTCTGCACTTCTCCACCTCTCCACCTCTCTACCTCCCTACATCTACACTTCTCCACCTCTCCACTTCTCCACCTCTCTGCTTCTCCACCTCTCCACTTCTCATCTTCTCCACCTCCCTACCTCTCCACTTCTCCACCTCTACACCTCTCTACTTCTCCACTTCTCCAATTCACCACCTCTCCACATGTCCACCTCTCCTCTTCGCCACCTCTCCACCTCTCCTTTTCTCCACCTCCCCACGTCTGCACTTCTCAACCACTCTACGTCTCTGCCTGTCCACCACTCCACCTCTCCAGCTCTCCAACTCTCCCCCTCTCCACTTCTCCACCTCTCCTCTTCTCCACTTCTCCATCTCCCCACTTCTCCAATTCTCCTGCTTTCTACCTCTCCACCTCTCGACTTCTCCAGCTCTCCACTTGTCCACCTCTCCACCTCTCCACTACTCCACCTCTACACTTCTCTACATCTCTACCTCTCCAGCTTTCCAGTTCACCACCTCTCCACTTCTCTACCTCTCGACCTTTCCACCTCTCCTCTTCTCCACGTCTACACTTCTCCACGTCCCCACTTCTCCACTTCTCCACCTCTCCACTTCTCCACCTCTCCATCTCTCTATCTCTCCACGTCTCCACCTCTCCAATTCTCCATCTCTCCACTTCTCCACCTCTCCAGTTCTGCACCTCTCCTGTTCTGCACCTCTGTACCTCTCCAGCTCAGCACCGCTCCACTTCTCCACATCTCCACCTCTCCTCTTCTCCACCTCTCCTCTTCTCCACCCCTTCACTTATCCACCTATCCACCTCTCCAATTCTCCACTTCTCCACCTTTCCACTTCTCCACCTCTACACTTCTCCACCTCTCTACCTCTCAATCTCTGTACCTCACCGACTCTCCACTTCTCCACCTCTCCAATTCTCCACCTCTGCACTTCTCCACCTCTCCGCTTCTCCACCTTTCTGCTTCTCCACCTCTCCACTTCTCATCTTCTCCACCTCTCTACCTCTCCACTTCTCCACCTCTACACCTCTCTACTTCTCCAATTCTCCAACTCTCCACCTCTCCACATGTCCACCTCTCCTCTTCGCCACCTCTCCACCTCTCCTCTTCTCCTCCTCTCCACTTCTCCACCTCTCCACCTGTCCTCTTCTCCACCTCTCCACTTCTCCACTTCTCAACCACTCTACGTCTCCAGCTCTCCAACTCTCCCCCTCTCCTCTTCTCCACCTCTCCACTTCTCCACTTCTCAACCACTCTACGTCTCTACCTCTCCACCACTCCACCTCTCCAGCTCTCCAACTCTCCATCTCTCCACTTCTCCACCTCTCCACCTCTCCTCCTCTCCACCTCTCCACTTCTCCATCTCTCCACGTCTCCACTTCTGTTCCTCTCCACCTCTCCATGTCTCCGCTTCTCCTCTTCTCCAACTCTCTACCTCTCTCTCTCCACCTCTCCACCTCTCCAGTTCTCCACCTCTCCACCTCTCCACCTCTCCTCTTCTCCACCGCTCCACTTCTCAACCTCTCCGCCTCTTCCCTTCTCCTTCTCCACATCACCACCTCTCACCCTCTCCACCTCTCCACGTTGCCACCTCTCCCCCTCTCCACCTCTGCCCCTCTCCATTTCCCCACCACTCAACTTCTCCTCCTCTCCAACTTTCCACCTCTCCACTTCTCAACCTCTCCACCTCTCCACCTCTCCTCATCTCCACCTTCCACTTCTCCACTTCTCCATCTCCCCACTTCACCAATTCTCCTGCTCTCCACCTCTCCACCTCTCAACTTCTCCAGCTCTCCACTTGTCCACCGCTCCACCTCGCCACTACTCCACCTCTACACTTCTCCACCTCTCTACCTCTCCACCTCTCCTCTTCTCCACCTCTACACTTCTCCACCTCTCCATTGGTCCTCCTATCGATCTCTCCACTTTTCCACCTCTACACTTCACCATCTCTCTACCTCTCTAACTCTCCAGCTCTCCACTTCACCACTTCTCCACATCTTCACCTCACCACCTCACTGAATCTCCACTTCTCCACTTCTCCTCCTCTCCACCTCTCCAATTCTCCACCTCTCCACTTCTCCACCTCTCCAGTTCTGCACCTCTCCTGTTCTGCACCTCTGTACCTCTCCAGCTCAGCACCGCTCCACTTCTCCACATCTCCACCTCTCCTCTTCTCCACCTCTCCTCTTCTCCACCCCTCCACTTATCCACCTATCCACCTCTCCAATTCTCCACTTCTCCACCTTTCCACTTCTCCACCTCTACACTTCTCCACCTCTCTACCTCTCTATCTCTCTACCTCACCGACTCTCCACTTCTCCACTTCTCCACCTCTCCAATTCTCCACCTCTGCACTTCTCCACCTATCCACCACTCTACCTCTCTACATCTACACTTCTCCACCTCTCCACTTCTCCACCTCTCCACTTCTCATCTTCTCCACCTCTCTACCTCTCCACTTCTCCACCTCTACACCTCTCTACTTCTCCACTTCTCCAACTCTCCACCTCTCCACATGTCCACCTCTCCTCTTTGCCACCTCTCCACCTCTCCTCTTCTCTTCCTCTCCACTTCTCCACCTCTGCACCAGTCCTCTTCTCCACCTCTCCACTTCTCCACTTCTCAACCACTCTACGTCTCTGCCTCTTCACCACTCCACCTCTCCAGCTCTCCAACTCTCCCCCTCTCAAAATCTCCACCTCTCCACTTCTGCACTTCTCCATCTCTCCACTTCTCCAATTCTCCTGCTCTCCACCTCTCCACCTCTCCAAGTCTCCAGCTCTCCACTTGTCCACCGCTCCACCTCTCCACCTCTCCACCTCTCCACTACTCCACCTCTACACTTCTCTACCTCTCTACCTCTCCAGCTCTCCAGTTCACCACCTCTCCACATCTCCACCTCTCCAGTTGTCCACCTCTCCACTTCTCCAGCCATCCACTTCTCCACTTCTCCACTTCTCCACCTTTACACTTCTACACTTCTCTACCTCTCTACCTCTGTTCTTCTCCACCTCTCCAACTCTCCACATCTCCACCTCTCCACTTCTCCACCTCTCCACTTTGCCTCTTCTCCACCTCTCCAACTCAACAACTCTCCACTTCTCAACCTCTCCTCTTCTCCACCTCTACACTTCTCAACTTCTCAACCACTCTACCTCTCCACCTCTTGACCTCTCCACCTCTCTACCTCTCCACCTCTCCACTTCTCCACCTTTCTACCTCTCCACCTCTCCGCTTCTCCACCTCTCCTCCTCTCCACCTCTCCACCTCTCCACTTCTCCACCTCTCTAAATCTCCACCTCCTTACCTCTCCACCTCTCCTCCTTTCCACCTCTCCACCTCTCCACCTCTCCACTTCTCCACCTCTCTACCTCTCCACCTCTCCGCTTCTCCACCTCTCCTCCTCTCCACCTCTCCACTTCTCCACCTCTCCACCTCTCCATCTCTCCACCTCTCCACCTCTCCACCTCTCCACTTCTCCTCTTCTCCACCTCTCCACCTCTCCAGAACTCCACTTCTCCACCTCTCCACCTTGCCACCTCTCCACTTCTCCACCTATCCTCCTCTCCACCTCTCCTTCTCTCCACCTCTCCACCTCTCCACTTCTCTTCTCCACCTCTCCACCTCTCCACCTCTCCCTCTCCCCACTTCACCACCTCTCCACCTCTCCACCTCTCTACCTCTCCACCTCTCCTCTTCTCCACCTCTACACTTCCCCACCTCTCCACTGGTCCACCTCTCGACCTCTCCACTTCGCCACCTCTACACTTCACCACCTCTCTAACTCTCTAACTCTCCAGCTCTCCGCATCACCACATCTTCACATCTTCACCTCTCCACCTCACCGACTCTCCACTTCTCCACTTCTCCACCTGTCCACCTATCCAATTCTCCACCTCTCCACTTCTCCACCTCTCCAGTTCTGCACCTCTCCTGTTCTGCAACTCTCTACCTCTCCAGCTCTGCACCGCTCCTCTTCTCCACCTCTCCACCTCTCCTCTTCTCCACCTCTCCACCTCTCCACTTCTCCACCTCTCCACTTCTCCACATCTCTACCTCTCTATCTCTCTACCTCACCGACTATCCAGTTCTCCACCTCTCCACCTCTCCATTTCTCCACCTCTCCACTTCTCCACCTCTCCACCTCTCCACCTCTCCAGTTCTGCACCTCTCCAGTTCCGCACCTCTGTACCTCTCCATCTCAGCACCGCTCCACTTCTCCACATCTCCACCTCTCCTCTTCTCCTCCACTCCGCTTCTCCACCCCTCCACTTATCCACCGATCCACCTCTCCAATTCTCCACTTCTCCACCTTTCCACTTCTCCCCCTCTACACTTCTCCACCTCTCCACCTCTCCTCTTCTCCTCCTCTCCACTTTTCCACCTTTCCACCAGTCCTCTTCTCCACCTCTCCACTTCTGCACTTCTCAACCACTCTACGTCTGTGCCTCTCCACCACTGCACCTCTCCAGCTCTCCAAATCTCCATCTCTCCACTTCTCCACCTCTCCACTTCTCCACTTCTCAACCTCTCTACCTCTCCACCTCTCCACGTCTCCACTTCACAACCTCTCTACCTCTCCACCTCTCCACGTCTCCACTTCACAACCTCTCTACCTCTCCCCCTCTCAACTTCTCCACCTCTCCACTTCTCCACTTCTCCATCTCCCCACTTCTCCAATTCTCCTGCTCTCCACCTCTCCACCTCTCGACTTCTCCAGCTCTCCACTCGTCCACCGCTCCACCTCTCCACCTCTCCACTACTCCACCTCTACACTTCTCTACCTCTCTACCTCTCCAGCTTTCCCGTTCACCACCTCTCCACTTCTCCAACTCTCTACCTCGCCACCTCTCCTCTTCTTCACCTCTACACTTCTCCACCTCTCGACTGGTCCACCTCTCGACCTCTCCACTTCTCCACCTCTACACTTCACCACCTCTCTACCTCTCTAACTCTCCAGCTCTCCACTTCACCACATCTCCACATCTTTACCTCTCCACCTCACTGACTCTCCACTTCTCCACTTCTCCTCCTCTCCACCTATCCAATTCTCCACCTCTCCACTTCTCCACCTCTCCAACTCTCTATCTCTCCACGTCGCCACCTCTCCAATTCTCCACCACTCCACTTCTCCACCTCTCCAGTTCTGCACCTCTCCTGTTCTGCACCTCTGTAACTCCCCAGTTCAGCACCGCTCCACTTCTCCACATCTCCACCTCTCCTCTTCTCCACCTCTCCTCTTCTCCACCCCTCCACTTATCCACCTATCCACCTCTCCAATTCTCCACTTCTCCACCTTTCCACTTCTCCACCTCTACACTTCTCCACCTCTCTACCTCTCTATCTCTCTACCTCACCGACTCTCCACTTCTCCACTTCTCCACCTCTCCAATTCTCCACCTCTCCACTTCTCCACCTCTCCAACTCTCTATCTCTCCACATCTCCACCTCTCCAATTCTCCACCTCTCCACCTCTCCACCTTTCCACCTCGCCACCTCTCCACTTCTCCACCTCTCCTCCTCTCCACCTCTCCTCCTTTCCACCTCTCCACCTCTCCACTTCTCCTCTTCTCCACCTCTCCACCTCTCCAGCTCTCCAGCTCTCCACTTCTCCACCTCTCCTCCTCTCCACCTCTCCACCTCTCCACTTCTCTTCTCCACCTCTCCACCTCTCCACCTCTCCCTCTCCCCACTTCACCAACTCTCCACTTCTCCACCTCTCTACCTCTCGACCTCCCCTCTTCTCCACCTCTACACTTCCCCACCTCTCCACTGGTCCACCTCTCGACCTCTCCACTTCTCCACCTCTACACTTCACCACCTCTCTACTTCTCAAACTCTCCAGCTCTCCACTTCACCACATCTTCACATCTTCACCTCTCCACCTCACCAACTCTCCAAATCTCCACCTCTCCACCTATCCAATTCTCCACCTCTCCACTTCTCCACCTCTCCACCTCTCTATCTCTCCACCTCTCCACCTCTCCAAATCTCCACCTCTCCACTTCTCCACCTCTCCAGTTCTGCACCTCTCCTGTTCCGCACCTCTCTACCTCACCAGCTCTGCACCGCTCCTCTTCTCCACCTCTCCACCTCGCCTCTTCTCCACATCTAAACTTCTCCACATCTCTTCCTCTGTATCTCTTTACCTCACCGACTCTCCACTTCTCCACCTCTCCACCTCTCCATTTCTCCAGCTCTACACTTCTCCACCTCTCCACCTCTCTATCTCTCTACCTCACCGACTCTCCACTTCTCCACCTCTGCACCACTCCAATTCTCCACCTCTGCACTTCTCCACCTATCCACCACTCTACCTCTCTACATCTACACTTCTCCACCTCTCCACTTCTCCACCTCTCCACTTCTCATCTTCTCCACCTCTCTACCTCTCCACTTCTCCACCTCTACACCTCTCTACTTCTCCACTTCTCCAACTCTCCACCTCTCCACATGTCCACCTCTCCTCTTTGCCAACTCTCCACCTCTCCTCTTCTCATCCTCTCCACTTCTCCACCTCTGCACCAGTCCTCTTCTCCACCTCTCCACTTCTCCACTTCTCAACCACTCTACGTCTCTGCCTCTTCACCACTCCACCTCTCCAGCTCTCCAACTCTCCCCCTCTCCAAATCTCCACCTCTCCACTTCTGCACTTCTCCATCTCTCCACTTTTCCAATTCTCCTGCTCTCCACCTCTCCACCTCTTCAAGTCTCCAGCTCTCCACTTGTCCACCGCTCCACCTCTCCATCTCTCCACCTCTCCACTTCTCCACCTCTACACCTCTCTACTTCTCCAATTCTCCAACTCTCCACCTCTCCACATGTCCACCTCTCCTCTTCGCCACCTCTCCACCTCTCCTCTTCTCCTCCTCTCCACTTCTCCACCTCTCCACCTGTCCTCTTCTCCACCTCTCCACTTCTCCACTTCTCAACCACTCTACGTCTCCAGCTCTCCAACTCTCCCCCTCTCCTCTTCTCCACCTCTCCACTTCTCCACTTCTCAACCACTCTACGTCTCTACCTCTCCACCACTCCACCTCTCCAGCTCTCCAACTCTCCATCTCTCCACTTCTCCACCTCTCCACCTCTCCTCCTCTCCACCTCTCCACTTCTCCATCTCTCCACGTCTCCACTTCTGTCCTCTCCACCTCTCCATGTCTCCGCTTCTCCTCTTCTCCAACTCTCTACCTCTCTCTCTCCACCTCTCCACCTCTCCAGTTCTCCACCTCTCCACCTCTCCACCTCTCCTCTTCTCCACCGCTCCACTTCTCAACCTCTCCGCCTCTTCCCTTCTCCTTCTCCACATCACCACCTCTCACCCTCTCCACCTCTCCACGTTGCCACCTCTCCCCCTCTCCACCTCTGCCCCTCTCCATTTCCCCACCACTCAACTTCTCCTCCTCTCCAACTTTCCACCTCTCCACTTCTCAACCTCTCCACCTCTCCACCTCTCCTCATCTCCACCTTCCACTTCTCCACTTCTCCATCTCCCCACTTCACCAATTCTCCTGCTCTCCACCTCTCCACCTCTCAACTTCTCCAGCTCTCCACTTGTCCACCGCTCCACCTCGCCACTACTCCACCTCTACACTTCTCCACCTCTCTACCTCTCCACCTCTCCTCTTCTCCACCTCTACACTTCTCCACCTCTCCATTGGTCCTCCTATCGATCTCTCCACTTTTCCACCTCTACACTTCACCATCTCTCTACCTCTCTAACTCTCCAGCTCTCCACTTCACCACTTCTCCACATCTTCACCTCACCACCTCACTGAATCTCCACTTCTCCACTTCTCCTCCTCTCCACCTCTCCAATTCTCCACCTCTCCACTTCTCCACCTCTCCAGTTCTGCACCTCTCCTGTTCTGCACCTCTGTACCTCTCCAGCTCAGCACCGCTCCACTTCTCCACATCTCCACCTCTCCTCTTCTCCACCTCTCCTCTTCTCCACCCCTCCACTTATCCACCTATCCACCTCTCCAATTCTCCACTTCTCCACCTTTCCACTTCTCCACCTCTACACTTCTCCACCTCTCTACCTCTCTATCTCTCTACCTCACCGACTCTCCACTTCTCCACTTCTCCACCTCTCCAATTCTCCACCTCTGCACTTCTCCACCTATCCACCACTCTACCTCTCTACATCTACACTTCTCCACCTCTCCACTTCTCCACCTCTCCACTTCTCATCTTCTCCACCTCTCTACCTCTCCACTTCTCCACCTCTACACCTCTCTACTTCTCCACTTCTCCAACTCTCCACCTCTCCACATGTCCACCTCTCCTCTTTGCCAACTCTCCACCTCTCCTCTTCTCATCCTCTCCACTTCTCCACCTCTGCACCAGTCCTCTTCTCCACCTCTCCACTTCTCCACTTCTCAACCACTCTACGTCTCTGCCTCTTCACCACTCCACCTCTCCAGCTCTCCAACTCTCCCCCTCTCAAAATCTCCACCTCTCCACTTCTGCACTTCTCCATCTCTCCACTTCTCCAATTCTCCTGCTCTCCACCTCTCCACCTCTCCAAGTCTCCAGCTCTCCACTTGTCCACTGCTCCACCTCTCCACCTCTCCACCTCTCCACTACTCCACCTCTACACTTCTCTACCTCTCTACCTCTCCAGCTCTCCAGTTCACCACCTCTCCACATCTCCACCTCTCCAGTTGTCCACCTCTCCACTTCTCCAGCCATCCACTTCTCCACTTCTCCACCTTTACACTTCTACACTTCTCTACCTCTCTACCTCTGTTCTTCTCCACCTCTCCAACTCTCCACATCTCCACCTCTCCACTTCTCCACCTCTCCACTTTGCCTCTTCTCCACCTCTCCAACTCAACAACTCTCCACTTCTCAACCTCTCCTCTTCTCCACCTCTACACTTCTCAACTTCTCAACCACTCTACCTCTCCACCTCTTGACCTCTCCACCTCTGTACCTCTCCACCTCTCCACTTCTCCACCTTTCTACCTCTCCACCTCTCCGCTTCTCCACCTCTCCTCCTCTCCACCTCTCCACCTCTCCACTTCTCCACCTCTCTAAATCTCCACCTCCTTACCTCTCCACCTCTCCTCCTTTCCACCTCTCCACCTCTCCACCTCTCCACTTCTCCACCTCTCTACCTCTCCACCTCTCCGCTTCTCCACCTCTCCTCCTCTCCACCTCTCCACTTCTCCACCTCTCCACCTCTCCATCTCTCCACCTCTCCACCTCTCCACCTCTCCACTTCTCCTCTTCTCCACCTCTCCACCTCTCCAGAACTCCACTTCTCCACCTCTCCACCTTGCCACCTCTCCACTTCTCCACCTATCCTCCTCTCCACCTCTCCTTCTCTCCACCTCTCCACCTCTCCACTTCTCTTCTCCACCTCTCCACCTCTCCACCTCTCCCTCTCCCCACTTCACCACCTCTCCACCTCTCCACCTCTCTACCTCTCCACCTCTCCTCTTCTCCACCTCTACACTTCCCCACCTCTCCACTGGTCCACCTCTCGACCTCTCCACTTCGCCACCTCTACACTTCACCACCTCTCTAACTCTCTAACTCTCCAGCTCTCCGCATCACCACATCTTCACATCTTCACCTCTCCACCTCACCGACTCTCCACTTCTCCACCTCTCCACCTGTCCACCTATCCAATTCTCCACCTCTCCACTTCTCCACCTCTCCAGTTCTGCACCTCTCCTGTTCTGCAACTCTCTACCTCTCCAGCTCTGCACCGCTCCTCTTCTCCACCTCTCCACCTCTCCTCTTCTCCACCTCTCCACCTCTCCACTTCTCCACCTCTCCACTTCTCCACATCTCTACCTCTCTATCTCTCTACCTCACCGACTATCCAGTTCTCCACCTCTCCACCTCTCCATTTCTCCACCTCTCCACTTCTCCACCTCTCCACCTCTCCACCTCTCCAGTTCTGCACCTCTCCAGTTCCGCACCTCTGTACCTCTCCATCTCAGCACCGCTCCACTTCTCCACATCTCCACCTCTCCTCTTCTCCTCCACTCCGCTTCTCCACCCCTCCACTTATCCACCGATCCACCTCTCCAATTCTCCACTTCTCCACCTTTCCACTTCTCCCCCTCTACACTTCTCCACCTCTCCACCTCTCCTCTTCTCCTCCTCTCCACTTTTCCACCTTTCCACCAGTCCTCTTCTCCACCTCTCCACTTCTGCACTTCTCAACCACTCTACGTCTGTGCCTCTCCACCACTCCACCTCTCCAGCTCTCCAAATCTCCATCTCTCCACTTCTCCACCTCTCCACTTCTCCACTTCTCAACCTCTCTACCTCTCCACCTCTCCACGTCTCCACTTCACAACCTCTCTACCTCTCCACCTCTCCACGTCTCCACTTCACAACCTCTCTACCTCTCCCCCTCTCAACTTCTCCACCTCTCCACTTCTCCACTTCTCCATCTCCCCACTTCTCCAATTCTCCTGCTCTCCACCTCTCCACCTCTCGACTTCTCCAGCTCTCCACTCGTCCACCGCTCCACCTCTCCACCTCTCCACTACTCCACCTCTACACTTCTCTACCTCTCTACCTCTCCAGCTTTCCCGTTCACCACCTCTCCACTTCTCCAACTCTCTACCTCGCCACCTCTCCTCTTCTTCACCTCTACACTTCTCCACCTCTCGACTGGTCCACCTCTCGACCTCTCCACTTCTCCACCTCTACACTTCACCACCTCTCTACCTCTCTAACTCTCCAGCTCTCCACTTCACCACATCTCCACATCTTTACCTCTCCACCTCACTGACTCTCCACTTCTCCACTTCTCCTCCTCTCCACCTATCCAATTCTCCACCTCTCCACTTCTCCACCTCTCCAACTCTCTATCTCTCCACGTCGCCACCTCTCCAATTCTCCACCACTCCACTTCTCCACCTCTCCAGTTCTGCACCTCTCCTGTTCTGCACCTCTGTAACTCCCCAGTTCAGCACCGCTCCACTTCTCCACATCTCCACCTCTCCTCTTCTCCACCTCTCCTCTTCTCCACCCCTCCACTTATCCACCTATCCACCTCTCCAATTCTCCACTTCTCCACCTTTCCACTTCTCCACCTCTACACTTCTCCACCTCTCTACCTCTCTATCTCTCTACCTCACCGACTCTCCACTTCTCCACTTCTCCACCTCTCCAATTCTCCACCTCTCCACTTCTCCACCTCTCCAACTCTCTATCTCTCCACATCTCCACCTCTCCAATTCTCCACCTCTCCACCTCTCCACCTTTCCACCTCGCCACCTCTCCACTTCTCCACCTCTCCTCCTCTCCACCTCTCCTCCTTTCCACCTCTCCACCTCTCCACTTCTCCTCTTCTCCACCTCTCCACCTCTCCAGCTCTCCAGCTCTCCACTTCTCCACCTCTCCTCCTCTCCACCTCTCCACCTCTCCACTTCTCTTCTCCACCTCTCCACCTCTCCACCTCTCCCTCTCCCCACTTCACCAACTCTCCACTTCTCCACCTCTCTACCTCTCGACCTCCCCTCTTCTCCACCTCTACACTTCCCCACCTCTCCACTGGTCCACCTCTCGACCTCTCCACTTCTCCACCTCTACACTTCACCACCTCTCTACTTCTCAAACTCTCCAGCTCTCCACTTCACCACATCTTCACATCTTCACCTCTCCACCTCACCAACTCTCCAAATCTCCACCTCTCCACCTATCCAATTCTCCACCTCTCCACTTCTCCACCTCTCCACCTCTCTATCTCTCCACCTCTCCACCTCTCCAAATCTCCACCTCTCCACTTCTCCACCTCTCCAGTTCTGCACCTCTCCTGTTCCGCACCTCTCTACCTCACCAGCTCTGCACCGCTCCTCTTCTCCACCTCTCCACCTCGCCTCTTCTCCACATCTAAACTTCTCCACATCTCTTCCTCTGTATCTCTTTACCTCACCGACTCTCCACTTCTCCACCTCTCCACCCCTCCATTTCTCCAGCTCTACACTTCTCCACCTCTCCACCTCTCTATCTCTCTACCTCACCGACTCTCCACTTCTCCACCTCTGCACCACTCCAATTCTCCACCTCTGCACTTCTCCACCTATCCACCACTCTACCTCTCTACATCTACACTTCTCCACCTCTCCACTTCTCCACCTCTCCACTTCTCATCTTCTCCACCTCTCTACCTCTCCACTTCTCCACCTCTACACCTCTCTACTTCTCCACTTCTCCAACTCTCCACCTCTCCACATGTCCACCTCTCCTCTTTGCCAACTCTCCACCTCTCCTCTTCTCATCCTCTCCACTTCTCCACCTCTGCACCAGTCCTCTTCTCCACCTCTCCACTTCTCCACTTCTCAACCACTCTACGTCTCTGCCTCTTCACCACTCCACCTCTCCAGCTCTCCAACTCTCCCCCTCTCCAAATCTCCACCTCTCCACTTCTGCACTTCTCCATCTCTCCACTTTTCCAATTCTCCTGCTCTCCACCTCTCCACCTCTTCAAGTCTCCAGCTCTCCACTTGTCCACCGCTCCACCTCTCCATCTCTCCACCTCTCCACTACTCCACCTCTACACTTCTCTACCTCTCTACCTCTCCAGCTCTCCAGTTCACCACCTCTCCACATCTCCACCTCTCCAGTTGTCCACCTCTCCACTTCTCCAGCCATCCACTTCTCCAGCCATCCACTTCTCCACTTCTCCACCTTTACACTTCTACACTTCTCCACCTCTCTACCTCTGTTCTTCTCCACCTCTCCAACTCTCCACATCTCCACCTCTCCACTTCTCCACCTCTCCACTTTGCCTCTTCTCCACCTCTCCAACTCAACAACTCTCCACTTCTCAACCTCTCCTCTTCTCCACCTCTACACTTCTCAACTTCTCAACCACTCTACCTCTCCACCTCTTGACCTCTCCACCTCTCTACCTCTCCACCTCTCCACTTCTCCACCTTTCTACCTCTCCACCTCTCCGCTTCTCCACCTCTCCTCCTCTCCACCTCTCCACCTCTCCACTTCTCCACCTCTCTAAATCTCCACCTCCTTACCTCTCCACCTCTCCTCCTTTCCACCTCTCCACCTCTCCACCTCTCCACTTCTCCACCTCTCTACCTCTCCACCTCTCCGCTTCTCCACCTCTCCTCCTCTCCACCTCTCCACTTCTCCACCTCTCCACCTCTCCATCTCTCCACCTCTCCACCTCTCCACCTCTCCACTTCTCCTCTTCTCCACCTCTCCACCTCTCCAGAACTCCACTTCTCCACCTCTCCACCTTGCCACCTCTCCACTTCTCCACCTATCCTCCTCTCCACCTCTCCTTCTCTCCACCTCTCCACCTCTCCACTTCTCTTCTCCACCTCTCCACCTCTCCACCTCTCCCTCTCCCCACTTCACCACCTCTCCACCTCTCCACCTCTCTACCTCTCCACCTCTCCTCTTCTCCACCTCTACACTTCCCCACCTCTCCACTGGTCCACCTCTCGACCTCTCCACTTCGCCACCTCTACACTTCACCACCTCTCTAACTCTCTAACTCTCCAGCTCTCCGCATCACCACATCTTCACATCTTCACCTCTCCACCTCACCGACTCTCCACTTCTCCACCTCTCCACCTGTCCACCTATCCAATTCTCCACCTCTCCACTTCTCCACCTCTCCAGTTCTGCACCTCTCCTGTTCTGCAACTCTCTACCTCTCCAGCTCTGCACCGCTCCTCTTCTCCACCTCTCCACCTCTCCTCTTCTCCACCTCTCCACCTCTCCACTTCTCCACCTCTCCACTTCTCCACATCTCTACCTCTCTATCTCTCTACCTCACCGACTATCCAGTTCTCCACCTCTCCACCTCTCCATTTCTCCACCTCTCCACTTCTCCACCTCTCCACCTCTCCACCTCTCCAGTTCTGCACCTCTCCAGTTCCGCACCTCTGTACCTCTCCATCTCAGCACCGCTCCACTTCTCCACATCTCCACCTCTCCTCTTCTCCTCCACTCCGCTTCTCCACCCCTCCACTTATCCACCGATCCACCTCTCCAATTCTCCACTTCTCCACCTTTCCACTTCTCCCCCTCTACACTTCTCCACCTCTCCACCTCTCCTCTTCTCCTCCTCTCCACTTTTCCACCTTTCCACCAGTCCTCTTCTCCACCTCTCCACTTCTGCACTTCTCAACCACTCTACGTCTGTGCCTCTCCACCACTCCACCTCTCCAGCTCTCCAAATCTCCATCTCTCCACTTCTCCACCTCTCCACTTCTCCACTTCTCAACCTCTCTACCTCTCCACCTCTCCACGTCTCCACTTCACAACCTCTCTACCTCTCCCCCTCTCAACTTCTCCACCTCTCCACTTCTCCACTTCTCCATCTCCCCACTTCTCCAATTCTCCTGCTCTCCACCTCTCCACCTCTCGACTTCTCCAGCTCTCCACTCGTCCACCGCTCCACCTCTCCACCTCTCCACTACTCCACCTCTACACTTCTCTACCTCTCTACCTCTCCAGCTTTCCCGTTCACCACCTCTCCACTTCTCCAACTCTCTACCTCGCCACCTCTCCTCTTCTCCACCTCTACACTTCTCCACCTCTCGACTGGTCCACCTCTCGACCTCTCCACTTCTCCACCTCTACACTTCACCACCTCTCTACCTCTCTAACTCTCCAGCTCTCCACTTCACCACATCTCCACATCTTCACCTCTCCACCTCACTGACTCTCCACTTCTCCACTTCTCCTCCTCTCCACCTATCCAATTCTCCACCTCTCCACTTCCCCACCTCTCCAACTCTCTATCTCTCCACGTCGCCACCTCTCCAATTCTCCACCACTCCACTTCTCCACCTCTCCAGTTCTGCACCTCTCCTGTTCTGCACCTCTGTAACTCCCCAGTTCAGCACCGCTCCACTTCTCCACATCTCCACCTCTCCTCTTCTCCACCTCTCCTCTTCTCCACCCCTCCACTTATCCACCTATCCACCTCTCCAATTCTCCACTTCTCCACCTTTCCACTTCTCCACCTCTACACTTCTCCACCTCTCTACCTCTCTATCTCTCTACCTCACCGACTCTCCACTTCTCCACTTCTCCACCTCTCCAATTCTCCACCTCTCCACTTCTCCACCTCTCCAACTCTCTATCTCTCCACATCTCCACCTCTCCAATTCTCCACCTCTCCACTTCTCCACCTCTCCAGTTCTGCACCTCTCCTGTTCTGCATTCTGTAACTCTCCAGCTCAGCACCGCTCCACTTCTCCACATCTCCACCTCTCCTCTTCTCCACCTCTCCTCTTCTCCACCTCTCCAACTCTCTATCTCTCCACATCTCCACCTCTCCAATTCTCCACCTCAGCACTTCTCCACCTCTCCACGTCTCTACCTCCCTACATCTACACTTCTCCACCTCTCCGCTTCTCCAAATCTCTGCTTCTCCATCTCTCCACTTCTCATCTTCTCCACCTCTCTACCTGTCCACTTCTCCACCTCTACACCGCTCTACTTCTCCAATTCTCCAACTCTCCACCTCTCCACATGTCCACCTCTCCTCTTCGCCACCTATCCACCTCTCCTCTTCTCCTCCTCTCCACTTCTCCACCTCTCCACCAGTCCTCTTCTCCACCTCTCCACTTCTCGACTTCTCAACCACGCTACGTCTCCAGCTCTCCAACTCTCCACCTCCCAACTTCTCCACCTCTCCACCTCTCCACTTCTCCACCTCTCCACGTCTCCACTTCTGTTGCTCTCCACCTCTCCAGCTCTCCGCTTCTCCTCTTCTCCAACTCTCTACCTCTCTAACTCTCCACCTCTCCACCTCTCCACTTCTCTACCTCTCCACCTCTCCACCTCTCCTCTTCTCCACCTATCCACTTCTCAACCTCTCCGCCTCTTCCCCCCTCCTTCTCCACATCACCACCTCTCGCCCTCTCCACCTCTCCACCTCGCCGCCTCTCCCCCTCTCCACATCTGCCCCTCTCCATTTCCCCACCTCTCAACTTCTCCTCCTCTCCACCTCTCCACCTCTCCACTTCTCCACCTCTCCACCTCGCCACCTCTCCACTTCTCCACCTATCCTCCTCTCCACCTCTCCTCCTCTCCACCTCTCCACCTCTCCACTTCTATTCTTCTTCACCTCTCCTCCTCTCCACCTCTCCACCTCTCCACTTCTCCACCTCTCCTCCTCTCCACTTCTCCACCTCTCCACTTCTCCTCTTCTCCACCTCTCCACCTCTCCACATCTCCCGGTCTCCACTTCTGCATTCTCCACCTCGCCATCTCTCCACTTCTCCACCTATCCTCCTCTCCAACTCTCCGCCTCTCCACCTCTCCAACTCTCCACCTCTCCTCCTCCCCACCACCACCTCTCCACTTCTCAACCTCTCTACCTCTCCACCTCTCCTCTTCTCCACCTCTACACTTCCCCACATCTCCACTGGTCCACCTCTCGACCTCTCCACTTCTCCAACTCTACACTTCACCACCTCTCTACCTCCCTAACTTCCAGCTCTCCACTTCACCACATCTCCACATCTTCACCTCTCCACCTCGCCACCTCTCCACTTCTCCACCTCTCTTCCTCTCCACCTCTCCTCCTCTCCACCTCTCCTCTTCTCCACCTCTACACTTCCCCACATCTCCACTGGTCCACCTCTCCACCTCTCCACTTCTCCACGTCTACACTTCACCACCTCTCTACCTCTCTAATTCTTCACCTCTCCACTTCTCCACCTCTCCTGTTCTGCACATCTCTACCTCTCCAGCTCTGCACTGCTCCTTTTCTCCACCTCTCCACCTCTCCTATTCTCCACCTCCCCACCTCTCCACTTCTGCACCTCTACACTTCTCCACATCTCTACCTCTCTATCTCTCTGCCTCACCGACTATCCACTTCTCCACCTCTCCACCTCTCCATTTCTCCACCTCTCCACTTCTCCACTTCTCCACCTCTCTATCTCTCTACCTCTCCACCTCTCCTCCTCTCCAGTTCTGCACCTCTCCTGTTCTGCACCTCTGTACCTCTCCATCTCAGCACCGTTCCATTTCTCCACAGCTCCACCTCTCCTCTTCTCCACCTCTCCGCTTCTCCACCCCTCCACTTATCCACCTATCCACCTCTCCAATTCTCCACTTCTCCACCTTTCCACTTCTCCACCTCTACACTTCTCCACCTCTCTACCTTTCTATCTCTCTACCTCACCGACTCTCCACTTCTCCACCTCTCCACCTCTCCACTTCTCCACCTCTGCACTTCTCCACCTCTCCACCTCTCTACCTCTCTACATCTAGAATTCTCCACCTCTCCACTTCTCATCTTCTCCACCTCTCTAACTCTCCAATTCTCCACCTCTACATCTCTCTACTTCTCCACTTCTCCACCTCTCCACATGTCCACCTCTCCTCTTCTCCTCCTCTCCACTTCTCCACCTTTCCACCAGTCCTCTTCTCCACCTCTCCACTTCTGCACTTCTCAACCACTCTACATCTCTGCCTCTCCACCACTCCACCTCTTCAGCTCTCCAACTCTCCCCCTCTCCACTTCTCCACCTCTCCACTTCTCCACTTCTCAACCTCTCTACCTCTCTACCTCTCCACCTCTCCAATTCGCCACCTCTCCACCTCTCCACCTCTCCCCCTCTCCACTTCTCCACTTCTCCATCTCCCCACTTCTCCAATTTACCTGCTCTCCACCTCTCCACCTCTCCACTACTCCACCTCTACACTTCTCTACCTCTCTACCTCTCCAGCTTTCCAGTTCACCACCTCTCCACTTCTCCACCTCTCTACCTTTCCACCTCTCCTCTTCTCCACCTCTACACTTCTCCACATCCCCACTTCTCCAATTCTCCACCTCTCCACTTCTCCACCTCTCCAGTTCTGCACCTCTCCTGTTCTGCACCTCTGTAACTCTCCAGCTCAGCACCACTCCACTTCTCCACATCTCCACCTCTTCTCTTCTCCACCTCTCCTCTTCTCCACCCCTCCACTTATCCACCTATCCACCTCTCCAATTCTCCACTTCTCCACCTTTCCACTTCTCCACCTCTACACTTCACCTCTCTACCTCTCTATCTCTCTACCTCACCCACTCTCCACTTCTCCACCTCTCCACCTCTCCAATTCTCCACCTCTGGACTTCTCCACCTCTCCACCTCTCAACTCCCAACATCTACACTTCTCCACCTCTCCGCTTCTCCACCTCTCCTCTTCTCCACCGCTCCACTTCTCCACCTCTCTGCCTCTTCCCCTCTCCTTCTCCACTTCACCACCTCTCACCCTCTCCACCTCTCCACGTCACCACCTCTCCCCCTCTCCACCTCTGCCCCTCTCCATTTCCCCACCTCTCAACTTCTCCTCCTCTCCACCTCTCCACCTCTTCACTTCTCCACCTCTCCACCTCTCCACATCTCCACCTCTCCACTTCTCCACTTCTCCATCTCCCCACTTCACCAATTCTCCTGCTCTCCACCTCTCCACCTCTCGACTTCTCCAGCTCTCCACTTGTCCACCGCTCCACCTCTCCACCTCGCCACTACTCCACCTCTACACTTCTCTACCTCTCTACCTCTCCAGCTTTCCAGTTCACCACCTCTCCACTTCTCCACCTCTCTACCTCTCCACCTCTCCTCTTCTCCACCTCTACACTTCTCCACCTCTCCACTGGTCCACCTCCCGACCTCTCCACTTCTACACTTCACCACCTCTCTACCTCTCTAACTCTCCAGCTCTCCACTTCTCCACTTCTCCACATCTTCACCTCACCACCTCACTGAATCTCCACTTCTCCACTTCTCCTCCTCTCCACCTATCCAATTCTCCACCTGTCCACTTCTCCACCTCTCCAGTTCTGCACCTCTCCTGTTCTGCACATCTGCACCTCTCCAGCTCTGCACCGCTCCACTTCACCACATCTCCACCTCTCCTCTTCTCCACCTCTCCTCTTCTCCACCTCTCCTCTTCTCCACCTCTCCTCTTCTCCACCCCTCCACTTATCCACCTATCCACCTCTCCAATTCTCCACTTCTCCACCTTTCCACTTCTCCACCTCTACATTTCTCCTACCTCTCTATCTCTCTACCTCACCGACACTCCACTTCTCCACCTCTCCACCTCTCTAATTCTCCACCTCTGCACTTCTCCACCTCTCCACCTCTCTACCTCCCTACATCTACACTTCTCCACCTCTCCACTTCTCATCTTCTCCACCTCACTATCTCTCCACTTCTGCACCTCTACACCTCTCTACTTCTTCAATTCTCCAACTCTCCACCTCTCCACATGTCCACCTCTCCTCTTCGCCACCTCTCCACCTCTCCTCTTCTCCTCCTCTCCACTTCTCCACCTCTCCACCTGTCCTCTTCTCCACCTCTCCACTTCTCCACTTCTCAACCACTCTACGTCTCTACCTCTTCACCACTCCACCTCTCCAGCTCTCCAACTCTCCCCCTCTCCACTTCTCCACCTCTCCACCTCTCCTCTTCTCCACCTCTCTACTTCTCCACTTCTCAACCTCTCTACCTCTCTACCTCTCCACCTCTCCAATTCTCCACCGCTCCACCTCTCCACCTCTCCGCTACTCCACCTCTACACTTCTCTACCTCTCTACCTCTCCAGCTCTCCAGTCCACCACCTCTCCACATCTCCACCTCTCCAGTTGTCCACCTCTCCACTTCTCCAGCCATCCACTTCTCCACTTCTCCACCTTTACACTTCTACACTTCTCCACCTCTCTACCTCTCTACTTCTCCAGCTCTCCAACTCTCCACATCTCCACCTCTCCACTTCTCCACCTCTCCACTGTGCCTCTTCTCCACCTCTCCAACTCTACAACTCTCCACTTCTCAACCTCTCCTCTTCTCCACCTCTACACTTCTCAACTTCTCAACCACTCTACCTCTCCACCTCTTGACCTCTCCACCTCTCTACCTCTCCACCTCTCCACTTCTCCACCTCTCTACCTCTCCACCTCTCCGCTTCTCCACTTCTCCACCTCTCCACCTCTCCACTTCTCCACCTCTCTACCGCTCCACCTCTCCGCTTCTCCACCTCTCCTCTCCACCTCTCCACCTCTCCACTTCTCCACCTCTCCACCTCTCCACTTCTCCACCTCTCCACCTCGCCACCTCTCCACTTCTCCACCTCTCCTCCTCTCCACCTCTCCTCCTCTCCACCTCTCCACCTCTCCACTTCTCCTCTTCTCCACCTCTCCACGTCTCCACCTCTCCAGAACTCCACTTCTCCACCTCTCCACCTTGCCACCTCTCCACTTCTCCACCTATCCTCCTCCCCACCTCTCCTCCTCTCCACCTCTCCACCTCTCCACTTCTCTTCTCCACCTCTCCACCTCTCCACCTCTCCCCCTCCCCACTTCACCACCACTCCACTTCTCTACCTCTCTACCTCTCCACCTCTCCTCTTCTCCACCTCTACACTTCGCCACCTCTCCACTGGTCCACCTCTCGACCTCTCCACTTCACCACCTCTACACTTCACCACCTCTGTACCTCTCTAACTCTCCAGCTCTCCACATCACCACATCTCCACATCTTCACCTGTCCACCTCTCCGACTCTCCACTTCTCCACCTCTCCACCTCTCCAGCTATCCAATTCTCCACCTCTCCACTTCTCCACCTCTCCAGTTCTGCACCTCTCCTGTTCTGCAACTCTCTACCTCTCCAGGTCTGCACCGCTCCTCTTCTCCACCTCTCCACCTCTCCTCTTATCCACCTCTCCACCTCTCCACCTCTCCACCTCTCCACTTCTCCACCTCTCCACCTCTCTTTCTCTCTACCTCTCCACCTCTCCTCCTCTCCATCTCTCCAATTCTCCACCTCTCCACCTCTCCACCTCTCCAGTTCTGCACCTCTCCAGGTCCACACCTCTGTACCTCTCCATCTCAGCACCGCTCCACTGCTCCACATCTCTTCCTCTCCTCTTCTCCACCCCTCCGCTTCTCCACCCCTCCACTTATCCACCTATCCACCTCTCCAATTCTCCACTTCTCCACCTTTCCACTTCTCCCCTTCTACACTTCTCCACCTCTCTACCTCTCTATCTCTCTACCTCACCGACTCTCCACTTCTCCACCTCTCCACCTCTCCAATTCTCCACCTCTGCACTTCTCCACCTCTCCACCTCTCTACCTCCCTACATCTACACTTCTCCACCTCTCCACTTCTCCACCTCTCTGCTTCTCCACCTCTCCACTTCTCATCTTCTCCACCTCCCTACCTCTCCACTTCTCCACCTCTACACCTCTCTACTTCTCCACTTCTCCAATTCACCACCTCTCCACATGTCCACCTCTCCTCTTCGCCACCTCTCCACCTCTCCTTTTCTCCACCTCCCCACGTCTGCACTTCTCAACCACTCTACGTCTCTGCCTGTCCACCACTCCACCTCTCCAGCTCTCCAACTCTCCCCCTCTCCACTTCTCCACCTCTCCTCTTCTCCACTTCTCCATCTCCCCACTTCTCCAATTCTCCTGCTTTCTACCTCTCCACCTCTCGACTTCTCCAGCTCTCCACTTGTCCACCTCTCCACCTCTCCACTACTCCACCTCTACACTTCTCTACCTCTCTACCTCTCCAGCTTTCCAGTTCACCACCTCTCCACTTCTCTACCTCTCGACCTTTCCACCTCTCCTCTTCTCCACGTCTACACTTCTCCACGTCCCCACTTCTCCACTTCTCCACCTCTCCACTTCTCCACCTCTCCATCTCTCTATCTCTCCACGTCTCCACCTCTCCAATTCTCCATCTCTCCACTTCTCCACCTCTCCAGTTCTGCACCTCTCCTGTTCTGCACCTCTGTACCTCTCCAGCTCAGCACCGCTCCACTTCTCCACATCTCCACCTCTCCTCTTCTCCACCTCTCCTCTTCTCCACCCCTTCACTTATCCACCTATCCACCTCTCCAATTCTCCACTTCTCCACCTTTCCACTTCTCCACCTCTACACTTCTCCACCTCTCTACCTCTCAATCTCTGTACCTCACCGACTCTCCACTTCTCCACCTCTCCAATTCTCCACCTCTGCACTTCTCCACCTCTCCGCTTCTCCACCTTTCTGCTTCTCCACCTCTCCACTTCTCATCTTCTCCACCTCTCTACCTCTCCACTTCTCCACCTCTACACCTCTCTACTTCTCCAATTCTCCAACTCTCCACCTCTCCACATGTCCACCTCTCCTCTTCGCCACCTCTCCACCTCTCCTCTTCTCCTCCTCTCCACTTCTCCACCTCTCCACCTGTCCTCTTCTCCACCTCTCCACTTCTCCACTTCTCAACCACTCTACGTCTCCAGCTCTCCAACTCTCCCCCTCTCCTCTTCTCCACCTCTCCACTTCTCCACTTCTCAACCACTCTACGTCTCTACCTCTCCACCACTCCACCTCTCCAGCTCTCCAACTCTCCATCTCTCCACTTCTCCACCTCTCCACCTCTCCTCCTCTCCACCTCTCCACTTCTCCATCTCTCCACGTCTCCACTTCTGTTCCTCTCCACCTCTCCATGTCTCCGCTTCTCCTCTTCTCCAACTCTCTACCTCTCTCTCTCCACCTCTCCACCTCTCCAGTTCTCCACCTCTCCACCTCTCCACCTCTCCTCTTCTCCACCGCTCCACTTCTCAACCTCTCCGCCTCTTCCCTTCTCCTTCTCCACATCACCACCTCTCACCCTCTCCACCTCTCCACGTTGCCACCTCTCCCCCTCTCCACCTCTGCCCCTCTCCATTTCCCCACCACTCAACTTCTCCTCCTCTCCAACTTTCCACCTCTCCACTTCTCAACCTCTCCACCTCTCCACCTCTCCTCATCTCCACCTTCCACTTCTCCACTTCTCCATCTCCCCACTTCACCAATTCTCCTGCTCTCCACCTCTCCACCTCTCAACTTCTCCAGCTCTCCACTTGTCCACCGCTCCACCTCGCCACTACTCCACCTCTACACTTCTCCACCTCTCTACCTCTCCACCTCTCCTCTTCTCCACCTCTACACTTCTCCACCTCTCCATTGGTCCTCCTATCGATCTCTCCACTTTTCCACCTCTACACTTCACCATCTCTCTACCTCTCTAACTCTCCAGCTCTCCACTTCACCACTTCTCCACATCTTCACCTCACCACCTCACTGAATCTCCACTTCTCCACTTCTCCTCCTCTCCACCTCTCCAATTCTCCACCTCTCCACTTCTCCACCTCTCCAGTTCTGCACCTCTCCTGTTCTGCACGTCTGTACCTCTCCAGCTCAGCACCGCTCCACTTCTCCACATCTCCACCTCTCCTCTTCTCCACCTCTCCTCTTCTCCACCCCTCCACTTATCCACCTATCCAACTCTCCAATTCTCCACTTCTCCACCTTTCCACTTCTCCACCTCTACACTTCTCCACCTCTCTACCTCTCTATCTCTCTACCTCACCGACTCTCCACTTCTCCACTTCTCCACCTCTCCAATTCTCCACCTCTGCACTTCTCCACCTCTCCACCTCTCTACCTCCCTACATCTACACTTCTCCACCTCTCCGCTTCTCCACCTCTCTGCTTCTCCACCTCTCCACTTCTCAACTTCTCCACCTCTCTACCTCTCCACTTCTCCACCTCTACACCTCTCTACTTCTCCAATTCTCCAACTCTCCACCTCTCCACATGTCCACCTCTCCTCTTCGCCACCTCTCCACCTCTCCTCTTCTCTTCCTCTCCACTTCTCCACCTCTCCACCTGTCCTCTTCTCCACCTCTCCACTTCTCCACTTCTCAACCACGCTATGTCACTACCTCTTCACCACTCCACCTCTACAGCTCTCCAACTCTCCCCCTCTCCAAATCTCCACCTCTCCACTTCTGCACTTCTCCATCTCTCCACTTTTCCAATTCTCCTGCTCTCCACCTCTCCACCTCTCCACGTCTCCATCTCTCCACTTGTCCACCGCTCCACGCCTCCACATCTCCACCTCTCCACTACTCGACCTCTACACTTCTCTACCTCTCTACCTCTCCAGCTCTCCAGTTCACCACCTCTCCACATCTCCACCTCTCCAGTTGTCCACCTCTCCACTTCTCCAGCCATCCACTTCTCCACTTCTCCACTTCTCCACCTTTACACTTCTACACTTCTCCACCTCTCTACCTCTGTTCTTCTCCACCTCTCCAACTCTCCACCTCTCCACCTCTCCACTTCACCACCTCTCCACCTCTCCACTTCTCCACCTCTCCACCTCACCACCTCTCCACTTCTCCACCTCTCCTCCTCTCCACCTCTCCTCCTCTCCACCTCTCCACCTCTCCACTTCTCCTCTTCTCCACCTCTCCACCTCTCCACCTCTCCAGAACTCCACATCTCCACCTCTCCACCTTGCCACCTCTCCACTTCTCCACCTATCCTCCTCTCCACCTCTCCTCCTCTCCACCTCTCCACCTCTCCACTTCTCTTCTCCACCTCTCCACCTCTCCACCTCTCCCTCTCCCCACTTCATCACCTCTCCACTTCTCCACCTCTCTTGCTCTCCACCTCTCCTCTTCTCCACCTCTACACTTCCCCACCTCTCCACTGGTCCACCTCTCGACCTCTCCACTCCTCCACCTCTCCACCTCTCCACCTATCCAATTCTCCACCTCTCCACTTCTCCACCTCTCCAGTTCTGCACCTCTCCTGTTCTGCAACTCTCTACCTCTCCAGCTCTGCACCGCTCCTCTTCTCCACCTCTCCACCTCTCCTCTTCTCCACCTCTCCACCTCTCCACTTCTCCACCTCTCCACTTCTCTACATCTTTACCTCTCTATCTCTCTACCTCACCGACTATCCAGTTCTCCACCTCTCCACCTCTCCATTTCTCCACCTCTCCACTTCTCCACCTCTCCACCTCTCTTTCTCTCTACCTCTCCACCTCTCCACCTCTCCACCTCTCCACCTCTCCAGTTCTGCACCTCTCCAGTTCCGCACCTCTGTACCTCTCCATCTCAGCACCGCTCCTCTTCTCCACCCCTCCGCTTCTCCACCCCTCCACTTATCCACCTATCCACCTCTCCAATTCTCCACTTCTCCACCTTTCCACTTCTCCCCCTCTACACTTCTCCACCTCTCCACCTCTCCTCTTCTCCTCCTCTCCACTTTTCCACCTTTCCACCCGTCCTCTTCTCCACCTCTCCACTTCTGCACTTCTCAACCACTCTACGTCTGTGCCTCTCCACCACTCCACCTCTCCAGCTCTCCAACTCTCCCCCTCTCCACTTCTCCACCTCTCGTTTCTCCACTTCGCAACCTCTCTACCTCTCCACCTCTCCACTTCTCCACTTCTCAACCTCTCTACCTCTCCCCTTCTCCACCTCTCCACTTCTCCACTTCTCCATCTCCACATTTCTCCAATTCTCCTGCTGTCCACCTCACCACCTCTTGACTTCTCCAGCTCTCCACTTGTCCACCGCTCCACCTCTCCACCTCTCCACTACTCCAACTCTACACTTCTCTACCTCTCTACCTCTCCAGCTTTCCAGTTCACCACCTCTCCACTTCTCCACCTCTCCACTATTCCACATCTCGACCTCTCCACTTCTCCACCTCTATACTTCACCACCTCTCTACCTCTCTAACTCTCCAGCTGTCCACTTCACCACATCTCCACAGTTTCACCTCTCCACCTCACTGACTCTCCACTTCTCCACTTCTCCTCCTCTCCACCTATCCAATTCTCCACCTCTCCACTTCTCCAGGTCTCCAACTCTCTATCTCTCCACGTCTCCACCTCTCCAATTCTCCACCTCTCCACTTCTCCACCTCTCCAGTTCTGCACCTCTCCTGTTCTGCACCTTTGTAACTCTCCAGCTCAGCACCGCTCCACTTCTCCATATCTCCACCTCTCCTCTTCTCCACCTCTCCTCTTCTCCACCCCTCCACTTATCCACCTATCCACCTCTCCAATTCTCCACTTCTCCACCTTTCCACTTCTCCACCTCTACACTTCTCCACCTCTCTACCTCTCTATCTCTCTACCTCACCCACTCTCCACTTCTCCACCTCTCCACCTCTCCAATTCTCCACCTCTGCACTTCTCCACCTCTCCACCTATCTACCTCCCTACATCTACACTTCTCCACCTCTCCGCTTCTCCATCTCTCTGCTTCTCCACCTCTCCACTTCTCATATTCTCCAACTCTCTACCTCTCCACTTCTCCACCTCTACACCTCTCTACTTCTCCAATTCTCCAACTCTCCACCTCTCCACATGTCCACCTCTCCTCTTCGCCACCTCTCCACCTCTCCTCTTCTCCTCCTCTCCACTTCTCCACCTCTCCACCTGTCCGCTTCTCCACCTCTCCACTTCTCCACTTCTCAACCACTCTAAGTCTCCAGCTCTCCACCTCTCCACCTCTCCACCTCTCCACGTCTCCACCTCTCCACCTCTCCACTTCTCCACCTCTCCACCTCTCCACTTCTCCACCTCTCCACGTCTCCACTTCTGTTCCTCTCCACCTCTCCACGTCTCCGCTTCTCCTCTTCTCCAACTCTCTACCTCTCTAACTCTCCACCTCACCACCTCTCCACTTCTCCACCTCTCCACCTCTCCACCTCTCCTCTTCTCCACCGCTCCACTTCTCAACCTCTCCGCCTCTTCCCCTCTCCTTCTCCACATCACCACCTCTCGCCCTCTCCACCTCTCCACCTCGCCACCTCTCCCCCTCTCCACCTCTGCCCCTCTCCATTTCCCCACCTCTCAACTTCTCCTCCTCTCCACCTCTCCACCTCTCCACTTCTCCACCTCTCCAACTCTCCACCTCTCCACATCTCCACCTCTCCACCTCGCCACCTCTCCAATTCTCCACCTATCCTCCTCTCTACCTCTCTAACTCTCCACCTCTCCAGCTCTCCACTTCTCCTCTTCTCCACCTCTCCACTTCTCCACCTCTCTACCTCTCCACCCATCCTCTTCTCCACCTCTACACTTCTCCACCTCCCCACTGGTCCACCTCTCGACCTCTCCACTTCTCCACCTCTACACTTCACCACCTCTCTACCTCTCTAACTCTCCAGCTCTCTACTTCACCACATCTCCACATCTTCACCTCTCCACCTCACCGACTCTCCACATCTCCACCTCTCCTCCTCTCCACCTATCCAATTCTCCACCTCTCCACTTCTCCAACTCTCCACTGGTCCACCTCTCAAACTCTCCACTTCTCCACCTCTCCACTTCTCCACCTCTCTACCTCTCTATCTCTCTACCTGACCGACTCTCCACTTCTCCACCTTTCCACCTCTCCAATTCTCCACCTCTGCACTTCTCCACCTCTCCACCTCTCTACCTCTCTTCATCTACACTTCTCCACCTCTCCGCTTCTCCACCTCTCTGCTTCTCCACCTCTCCACTTCTCATCTTCTCCACCTCTCTACCTCTCCACTTCTCCACTTCTACACCTCTCCACATGTCCACCTCTCCTCTTCGCCACCTCTCCACCTCTCCTCTTCTCCTCCTCTCCACTTCTCCACCTCTCCTCCTGTCCTCTTCTCCACCTCTCCACTTCTCCACTTCTCAACCACTCTACGTCTCCAGCTCTCCAACTCTCCACCTCTCCACTTCTCCACCTCTCCACCTCTCCTCCTCTCCACCTTTCCACTTCTCCACCTCTCCACCTCTCCACTTCTCCACCTCTCCACGTCTCCACTTCTGTTCCTCTCCACCTCTCCACGTCTCCGCTTCTCCTCTTCTCCAACTCTCTACCTCTCTAACTCTCCACCTCTCCACCTCTCCACTTCTCCACCTCGCCACCTCTCCACCTCTCCTCTTCTCCACCGCTCCACCTCTCAACCTCTCCGCCTCTTCCCCTGACCTTCTCCACATCACCACCTCTCGCCCTCTCCACCTCTCCACCTCGCCACCTCTCCCCTCTCCACATCTGCCCCTCTCCATTTCCCCACCTCTCAACTTCTCCTCCTCTCCACCTCTCCACCTCTCCACTTCTCCACCTCTCCAACTTTCCACCTCTCCACATCTCCACCTCTCCAGTTCTCCACCTCTCCTCCTCTCCACCTCTCCACCTCTCCACTTCTCCTCTTCTCCACCTCTCCACTTCTCCACCTCTCTACCTCTCCACCTCTCCTCTTCTCCACCTCTACACTTCTCCACCTCTCCACTGGTCCACATCTCGACCTCTCCACTTCTCCAACTCTCCACTTCACCACATCTCCACATCTTCACCTCTCCACCTCACCGACTCTCCACTTCTCCACCTCTCCACCTCTCCACCTATCCAATTCTCCACCTCTCCACTTCTCCACCTCTCCACAGGTCCACCTCTCGACCACTCCACTTCTCCACCTCTACACTTCTCCACTTCTCTACCTCTCTATCTCTCTACCTGACCGACTCTCCACTTCTCCACCTTTCCACCTCTCCAATTCTCCACCTCTGCACTTCTCCACCTCTCCACCTCTCTACCTCTCTTCATCTACACTTCTCCAACTCTCCACCTCTCCACCTCTCCATTTCTCCACCTCTCCACTTCTCATCTTCTCCACCTCTCTACCTCTCCACTTCTCCACCTCTACACCTCTCTACTTCTCCAATTCTCCAACTCTCCACCTCTCCACATGTCCACCTCTCCTCTTCGCCACCTCTCCACCTCTCCTCTTCTCCTCCTCTCCAATTCTCCACCTCTCCACCTGTCCTCTTCTCCACCTCTCCACTTCTCCACTTCTCAACCGCTCTATGTCTCCAGCTCTCCAACTCTCCACCTCTCCACTTCTCCACCTCTCCACCTCTCCACGTCTCCACTTCTGTTCCTCTCCACCTCTCCACGTCTCCGCTTCTCCTCTTCTCCACCTCTCTACCTCTCTAACTCTCCACCTCTCCCCCTCTCCACTTCTCCAGCCCTCCATTTCTACACCTCTCTACCTCTCCACCTTTCTACCTCTCCACCTCTCCACCTCTCCACCTCTCCAAATCTCCACTTCTCTAACTCTCTACCTCTCCACGTCTCTACCTCTCTAACTCTCCACTTCACCACCTCTCCACCTCTCCACCTCTCCAACTCTCCACCTCTCCACTTCTCCACTTCTGCACCTCTCCAACTCTCCAACTCTCTCTCTCTTAACCTCTCCACTTCTCCACTTCTCCACCTCTCCTCTTCACCATCTCTCCACTTCTCCACCTCTCCACCTCTCCACTTCTCCACCTCTCCAACTCTCCAACTCTCCCCTTCGCCACCTCTCCACCTCTCCATATCTCCACTTCTCTAACTCTCTACCTCTCCACGTCTCTACCTCTCTAATTCTCCGCTTCACCACCTCTCCACCTCTCCACCTCTCCAAATCTCCACCTCTCCACTTCTCCACTTCTGCACCTCTCCAACTCTCCAACTCTCTCTCTCTTAACTTCTCCACTTCTTCCCTTCTCCACCTTTCCACCACTCCACCTCTCCACTTCTCCACTTCTCCACCTCTCCTCTTCACCACCTCTCCACTTCTCCACTTCTCCACCTCTCCTCTTCACCACCTCTCCACTTCTCCACCTCTCCACCTCTCCACTTCTCCACCTCTCCTCGTCTCCACCTCTCCACTTCTCCATCTCCCCACCTCTCCATCTCTCCTCTTCTCCATCTCTTCACTTCTCAACCTCTCTACCTCTCCACCTCTCCACATCTCAACATCTCCACCTTTCCACCTCTCCACTTCTCCACCTCTCCACTTCTCCTCTTCTCCAGCTCTCCACCTCTCCTCCTGTCCACTTCACCACCTCTCCACTTCTCCTCCTCTCTACCTCTCCACCTCTCTCCTTCTCCACCTCTCCGCTTCTCCACCTCTCCACTTCTCCACCTCTCCACCTCTCCACCTCTCCACATCTCCACCTCTCCACTTCTCCACCTCTCCACTTCTCCTCTTCTCCACCTCTCCACTTCTCAACTTCTCAACTTCTCGATCTCTCCACCTCTCGACCTCTCCACTTCTCCACCTCTCTACCTCTCCACCTCTCCACTTCACCACCTCTCCACATCTCCACTACTCTACCTCTCTACCTCTCCACCTCTCTACCTTTCTACGTCTCCACCTCTCTACCTCTCCACCTCTCCACTTCTCCAACTCGCTGCCTCTCCACCTCTCCACTTCACCACATCTCCACATCTTCACTTCTCTAGCTCTCTACCTCTCCACCTCTCTACCTCTCTACCTTTCCACCTCTCCACATCTCCACCTTTCCACTTCTCCACCTCTCCACTTCTCCTCTTCTCTACTTCTCCAACTCTCCACCTCTCCACTTCTCCACCTCTCCACCTCTCCACTTCTCCACCTCTCCAACTCTCCAACTCTCCCCTTCGCCACCTCTCCACCTCTCCATATCTCCACTTCTCTAACTCTCTACCTCTCCACGTCTCTACCTCTCTAATTCTCCGCTTCACCACCTCTCCACCTCTCCACCTCTCCAAATCTCCACCTCTCCACTTCTCCACTTCTGCACCTCTCCAACTCTCCAACTCTCTCTCTCTTAACTTCTCCACTTCTTCCCTTCTCCACCTTTCCACCACTCCACCTCTCCACTTCTCCACTTCTCCACCTCTCCTCTTCACCACCTCTCCACTTCTCCACTTCTCCACCTCTCCTCTTCACCACCTCTCCACTTCTCCACCTCTCCACCTCTCCACTTCTCCACCTCTCCTCGTCTCCACCTCTCCACTTCTCCATCTCCCCACCTCTCCATCTCTCCTCTTCTCCATCTCTTCACTTCTCAACCTCTCTACCTCTCCACCTCTCCACCTCTCCACCTCTCCGCATCTCAACATCTCCACCTTTCCACCTCTCCACTTCTCCACCTCTCCACTTCTCCTCTTCTCCAGCTCTCCACCTCTCCACCTCTCCTCCTGTCCACTTCACCACCTCTCCACTTCTCCTCCTCTCTACCTCTCCACCTCTCTCCTTCTCCACCTCTCCGCTTCTCCACCTCTCCACTTCTCCACCTCTCCACCTCTCCACCTCTCCACATCTCCACCTCTCCACTTCTCCACCTCTCCACTTCTCCTCTTCTCCACCTCTCCACTTCTCAACTTCTCAACTTCTCGATCTCTCCACCTCTCGACCTCTCCACTTCTCCACCTCTCCACCTCTCCAACTCTAATCCTCTCCACGTCTGGACCTCTCCTCTTCTCCACCTCTCTACCTCTCCACCTCTCCACTTCACCACCTCTCCACATCTCCACTACTCTACCTCTCTACCTCTCCACCTCTCTACCTTTCTACGTCTCCACCTCTCTACCTCTCCACCTCTCCGCTTCTCCACCTCTCCACCTCTGCACCTCTCCACATCTCCACTTCTCCACCTCTCCACTTTCCACCTCTCCACATCTCCACCTTTCCACTTCTCCACCTCTCCACTTCTCCTCTTCTCTACTTCTCCAACTCTCCACCTCTCCACTTCTCCACCTCTCCACCTCTCCACTTCTCCACCTCTCCAACTCTCCAACTCTCCCCTTCGCCACCTCTCCACCTCTCCATATCTCCACTTCTCTAACTCTCTACCTCTCCACGTCTCTACCTCTCTAATTCTCCGCTTCACCACCTCTCCACCTCTCCACCTCTCCAAATCTCCACCTCTCCACTTCTCCACTTCTGCACCTCTCCAACTCTCCAACTCTCTCTCTCTTAACTTCTCCACTTCTTCCCTTCTCCACCTTTCCACCACTCCACCTCTCCACTTCTCCACTTCTCCACCTCTCCTCTTCACCACCTCTCCACTTCTCCACTTCTCCACCTCTCCTCTTCACCACCTCTCCACTTCTCCACCTCTCCACCTCTCCACTTCTCCACCTCTCCTCGTCTCCACCTCTCCACTTCTCCATCTCCCCACCTCTCCATCTCTCCTCTTCTCCATCTCTTCACTTCTCAACCTCTCTACCTCTCCACCTCTCCACATCTCAACATCTCCACCTTTCCACCTCTCCACTTCTCCACCTCTCCACTTCTCCTCTTCTCCAGCTCTCCACCTCTCCTCCTGTCCACTTCACCACCTCTCCACTTCTCCTCCTCTCTACCTCTCCACCTCTCTCCTTCTCCACCTCTCCGCTTCTCCACCTCTCCACTTCTCCACCTCTCCACCTCTCCACCTCTCCACATCTCCACCTCTCCACTTCTCCACCTCTCCACTTCTCCTCTTCTCCACCTCTCCACTTCTCAACTTCTCAACTTCTCGATCTCTCCACCTCTCGACCTCTCCACTTCTCCACCTCTCCACCTCTCCAACTCTAATCCTCTCCACGTCTGGACCTCTCCTCTTCTCCACCTCTCTACCTCTCCACCTCTCCACTTCACCACCTCTCCACATCTCCACTACTCTACCTCTCTACCTCTCCACCTCTCTACCTTTCTACGTCTCCACCTCTCTACCTCTCCACCTCTCCACTTCTCCAACTCGCTGCCTCTCCACCTCTCCACTTCACCACATCTCCACATCTTCACTTCTCTAGCTCTCTACCTCTCCACCTCTCTACCTCTCTACCTTTCCACCTCTCCACATCTCCACCTTTCCACTTCTCCACCTCTCCACTTCTCCTCTTCTCTACTTCTCCAACTCTCCACCTCTCCACTTCTCCACCTCTACAATTCTCCACCTCCCCAGCTCGCCACCTCTCCACCTCTCCACCTCTCCTCTTCTCCAACTCTCCACTTCTCCTATTCTCCACCTCTCCAGCTTTCCACCTCTCCACTTCTCCACTTCTCCACCTCTCTACCTCTCCACCTCTCCACCTCTCCACATCTCCGCCTCACCATCTCTCCTTTTCTCCGCCTCTGCACTTCTCCACCTCTCCACATCTCTACATCTCCACTTCTGCACCACTCCGCTTCACCACATCTCGACTTCAGCACCTCTCCACCTCTCCACCTCTCCAAATCTCCACCTCTCCACTTCTCCACTTCTGCACCTCTCCAACTCTCCAACTCTCTCTCTCTTAACTTCTCCACTTCTTCCCTTCTCCACCTTTCCACCACTCCACCTCTCCACTTCTCCACTTCTCCACCTCTCCTCTTCACCACCTCTCCACTTCTCCACTTCTCCACCTCTCCTCTTCACCACCTCTCCACTTCTCCACCTCTCCACCTCTCCACTTCTCCACCTCTCCTCGTCTCCACCTCTCCACTTCTCCATCTCCCCACCTCTCCATCTCTCCTCTTCTCCATCTCTTCACTTCTCAACCTCTCTACCTCTCCACCTCTCCACATCTCAACATCTCCACCTTTCCACCTCTCCACTTCTCCACCTCTCCACTTCTCCTCTTCTCCAGCTCTCCACCTCTCCTCCTGTCCACTTCACCACCTCTCCACTTCTCCTCCTCTCTACCTCTCCACCTCTCTCCTTCTCCACCTCTCCGCTTCTCCACCTCTCCACTTCTCCACCTCTCCACCTCTCCACCTCTCCACATCTCCACCTCTCCACTTCTCCACCTCTCCACTTCTCCTCTTCTCCACCTCTCCACTTCTCAACTTCTCAACTTCTCGATCTCTCCACCTCTCGACCTCTCCACTTCTCCACCTCTCTACCTCTCCACCTCTCCACTTCACCACCTCTCCACATCTCCACTACTCTACCTCTCTACCTCTCCACCTCTCTACCTTTCTACGTCTCCACCTCTCTACCTCTCCACCTCTCCACTTCTCCAACTCGCTGCCTCTCCACCTCTCCACTTCACCACATCTCCACATCTTCACTTCTCTAGCTCTCTACCTCTCCACCTCTCTACCTCTCTACCTTTCCACCTCTCCACATCTCCACCTTTCCACTTCTCCACCTCTCCACTTCTCCTCTTCTCTACTTCTCCAACTCTCCACCTCTCCACTTCTCCACCTCTCCACCTCTCCACTTCTCCACCTCTCCAACTCTCCAACTCTCCCCTTCGCCACCTCTCCACCTCTCCATATCTCCACTTCTCTAACTCTCTACCTCTCCACGTCTCTACCTCTCTAATTCTCCGCTTCACCACCTCTCCACCTCTCCACCTCTCCAAATCTCCACCTCTCCACTTCTCCACTTCTGCACCTCTCCAACTCTCCAACTCTCTCTCTCTTAACTTCTCCACTTCTTCCCTTCTCCACCTTTCCACCACTCCACCTCTCCACTTCTCCACTTCTCCACCTCTCCTCTTCACCACCTCTCCACTTCTCCACTTCTCCACCTCTCCTCTTCACCACCTCTCCACTTCTCCACCTCTCCACCTCTCCACTTCTCCACCTCTCCTCGTCTCCACCTCTCCACTTCTCCATCTCCCCACCTCTCCATCTCTCCTCTTCTCCATCTCTTCACTTCTCAACCTCTCTACCTCTCCACCTCTCCACCTCTCCACCTCTCCGCATCTCAACATCTCCACCTTTCCACCTCTCCACTTCTCCACCTCTCCACTTCTCCTCTTCTCCAGCTCTCCACCTCTCCACCTCTCCTCCTGTCCACTTCACCACCTCTCCACTTCTCCTCCTCTCTACCTCTCCACCTCTCTCCTTCTCCACCTCTCCGCTTCTCCACCTCTCCACTTCTCCACCTCTCCACCTCTCCACCTCTCCACATCTCCACCTCTCCACTTCTCCACCTCTCCACTTCTCCTCTTCTCCACCTCTCCACTTCTCAACTTCTCAACTTCTCGATCTCTCCACCTCTCGACCTCTCCACTTCTCCACCTCTCCACCTCTCCAACTCTAATCCTCTCCACGTCTGGACCTCTCCTCTTCTCCACCTCTCTACCTCTCCACCTCTCCACTTCACCACCTCTCCACATCTCCACTACTCTACCTCTCTACCTCTCCACCTCTCTACCTTTCTACGTCTCCACCTCTCTACCTCTCCACCTCTCCGCTTCTCCACCTCTCCACCTCTGCACCTCTCCACATCTCCACTTCTCCACCTCTCCACTTTCCACCTCTCCACATCTCCACCTTTCCACTTCTCCACCTCTCCACTTCTCCTCTTCTCTACTTCTCCAACTCTCCACCTCTCCACTTCTCCACCTCTCCACCTCTCCACTTCTCCACCTCTCCAACTCTCCAACTCTCCCCTTCGCCACCTCTCCACCTCTCCATATCTCCACTTCTCTAACTCTCTACCTCTCCACGTCTCTACCTCTCTAATTCTCCGCTTCACCACCTCTCCACCTCTCCACCTCTCCAAATCTCCACCTCTCCACTTCTCCACTTCTGCACCTCTCCAACTCTCCAACTCTCTCTCTCTTAACTTCTCCACTTCTTCCCTTCTCCACCTTTCCACCACTCCACCTCTCCACTTCTCCACTTCTCCACCTCTCCTCTTCACCACCTCTCCACTTCTCCACTTCTCCACCTCTCCTCTTCACCACCTCTCCACTTCTCCACCTCTCCACCTCTCCACTTCTCCACCTCTCCTCGTCTCCACCTCTCCACTTCTCCATCTCCCCACCTCTCCATCTCTCCTCTTCTCCATCTCTTCACTTCTCAACCTCTCTACCTCTCCACCTCTCCACATCTCAACATCTCCACCTTTCCACCTCTCCACTTCTCCACCTCTCCACTTCTCCTCTTCTCCAGCTCTCCACCTCTCCTCCTGTCCACTTCACCACCTCTCCACTTCTCCTCCTCTCTACCTCTCCACCTCTCTCCTTCTCCACCTCTCCGCTTCTCCACCTCTCCACTTCTCCACCTCTCCACCTCTCCACCTCTCCACATCTCCACCTCTCCACTTCTCCACCTCTCCACTTCTCCTCTTCTCCACCTCTCCACTTCTCAACTTCTCAACTTCTCGATCTCTCCACCTCTCGACCTCTCCACTTCTCCACCTCTCCACCTCTCCAACTCTAATCCTCTCCACGTCTGGACCTCTCCTCTTCTCCACCTCTCTACCTCTCCACCTCTCCACTTCACCACCTCTCCACATCTCCACTACTCTACCTCTCTACCTCTCCACCTCTCTACCTTTCTACGTCTCCACCTCTCTACCTCTCCACCTCTCCACTTCTCCAACTCGCTGCCTCTCCACCTCTCCACTTCACCACATCTCCACATCTTCACTTCTCTAGCTCTCTACCTCTCCACCTCTCTACCTCTCTACCTTTCCACCTCTCCACATCTCCACCTTTCCACTTCTCCACCTCTCCACTTCTCCTCTTCTCTACTTCTCCAACTCTCCACCTCTCCACTTCTCCACCTCTACAATTCTCCACCTCCCCAGCTCTCCACCTCTCCACCTCTCCACCTCTCCTCTTCTCCAACTCTCCACTTCTCCTATTCTCCACCTCTCCAGCTTTCCACCTCTCCACTTCTCCACTTCTCCACCTCTCTACCTCTCCACCTCTCCACCTCTCCACATCTCCGCCTCACCATCTCTCCTTTTCTCCGCCTCTGCACTTCTCCACCTCTCCACATCTCTACATCTCCACTTCTGCACCACTCCGCTTCACCACATCTCGACTTCAGCACCTCTCCACTTCTCCACCTCTCCAACTCCTCACTTCTCCTCTTCTCCACCTCTCCTCTTCTCCACCTCTTCTCTTCTCCACCTATCCCCCTCTCCACTTCTCCACCTCTCCACTTCTCCACCTCTCTACCTCTGCACCTTTCTACCTCTCCAACTCTCCACTTTGCACTTCTCCAGCTCTCCACTTCTGAACTTCTCCACCTCCCCACCGCTCCACCACTCCACTTCTCCAGCTGTCCACTTGTCCACCTGTCCAGCTGTCCACCTCTCCACCTTCCCCCACTCCACTTCTCCACCTCTCCACTTCGCCACCTTTCTACCTCTCTACCTCTCCAGCACTCTACGTCGACACCTCTCCAACTATCCACCTCTCCACTTCTCCACCTCTCCACTGCTCCACTTCTCCATTTCTGCACCTCTCCAACTCTCCAAGCCTCTCCCTCTTAACTGCTCCACCTCTCCCCTTCACCACCTTTCCACCTCTCCACCTCTCCACCTCTCCACTTCTCCACTTCTCCACCTCTACTCTTCTCCATCTCTCCTCTTCTCCACCTCTCCACTTCTCCACCTCTTGACCTCTCCAACTCTCCAACTCTCCCCTTCTCCACCTCTCCAGCTCTCCACCTCGCCTCTTCTCCACCTCTCCACTTATCCACTTTTCCACCTCTCCACTTCTCCACCACTCCAACACTCCTCCTCTCCACTTCTCCGCCTCTCCACTTCTCCACATCTCCACCTCTCAGATTCTACACTTGTCCACCTCTCCAATTCTCCACCTCTCTATCTCTCTACCTCTCCACCTCACCACTTCACCACCTCTCCACATCTCCACCTCTCTACCTCTCCACCTCTCCACCTCTCCACATCTCCACTTCTCCACCTCTCTACCTCTCCACCTCTCTACCTCTCTAACTCTCCACTTCACCACCTCTCCACCTCTCCACCACTCCACTTCTCCAGCTCTCCACTTGTCCACTTCTGCACCTCTCCAACTCTCCACCTCTCCACCTCTCCACTTCTGCACCTCTCCAACTCTCCAACTCTCTCTCTCTTAACTTCTCCACTTCTTCCCTTCTCCACCTTTCCACCACTCCACCTCTCCACTTCTCCACTTCTCCACCTCTCCTCTTCACCACCTCTCCACTTCTCCACCTCTCCACTTCTCCACCTCTCTACCTCGCCACCTCTCCACCTCTCCACTTCTCCACCTCTCCAACTCTCCAACTCTCCCCTTCGCCACCTCTCCAGCTCTCCACCTGTGCTCTTCTCCAGCTCTCCACCTCGCCTCTTCTCCACCTCTCCACATCTCCACCTCTCTACCTCTCCACCTCTCCAACACTCCCCCTCTCCACTTCTCCACCTCTCAACTTCTCCACCTTTCCACCTCTCCACCTCTCTACCTCACCACTTCTCCACTTCTCCACTCCTCCAACTCTCCTCTTCACCACCTCTCCTCTTATCCACCTCTCCACTTCTCCATGTCTCCACCTCTCCACCTCTCCTCTTCTCCACCTCTCCACTTCTCCACCTCTCCACCTCTCCATCTCTCCTCTTCTCCACCTCTCCACTTCTCCACATCTCAACCTCTCTACCTCTCCACCTCTCGACATCTCCACTTCTCCACCTCTCCCCCTCTCCACCTCTCTACCTCTCCAGCTCTCCACTTGTCCACTTCTCCACTTCTCAACCTCTCGACCTCTCCACTTCTCCACCTCTCCACCTCTCCAATTCTCCCCCTCTCCACCTCTCTACCTCTCCACCTCTCCACCTCTCCACTTCTCCACTTCTCAACCTCTCGGCCTCTCCACTTCTCCTCTTCTCCCCCTCTCCACCTCTCCACCTCTTCACCTCTCCCCCTCTCCACTTCTCAACTTCTCAAACTCTCTACTTCTCCACCTCTTGACCTCTCCACCTCTCGTCCTCTCCAACTCTCCCCCTCTCCACCTCTGGACCTCTCCACTTCTCCACCTCTCAACCTCTCCAACTCTCCCCCTCTTCACTTCTCCACCCTTCCACCTCTCCACCTGTCCATCTCACCACTTCTCCAGTTCTCCAACTCTCCTCTTCTCCACCCCTCCTCTTCTCCACCTCTCTACTTCTCCACCTCTCCACTTCACCTATTCTCCACCTCTCCCCCTCTCAACCTCTCCCCCTCCCCACTTCTCCACCTCTCCACGTCCCGACTTCTCTACCTCTCCACCTCTCTGCTTCTCCACCTCTACACTTCTCCTCCTCTCCACCTCTCCACCTCTCCACCTCTCCACTTCTTCAACTCTCCACTTCTCCTCTTCTCTACCTCTCCTCTTCTCCACCCCTCCTCTTCTCCACCTGATCACTTCTCCACCTCTCCACTTCACCTATTCTCCACCTCTCCACCTCTCCACCTCTCTACTTCTCCACCTCTTCCCCTCCCCACTTCTCCACCTCTCCACATCCCGACCTCTCTACCTCTCCACTTCTCCACCTCTCCGCTTCTCCGCCTCTCCGCTTCTCCACCTCTCCACTTCTCCTCCTCTCCACCTCTCCACATCTCCACCTCTCCACTTCTCCAACTCTCCACTTTTCCTCTTCTCTACCTCTCCAACTCTCCACTTCTCCACCTCTCCACTTCTCCAACTCTTCACCTCTCCTCTTATCCACCTCTCCACTTCTCAACCTCTCTACCTCTCCAACTCTAGACCTGTCCACATCTCCACCTCTCCACCTCTCCAACTCTCCCCCTATCCACCTCTGGACCTCTCCAATTCACCACCTCTCCACATCTCCATTTCTCTACCTCTCTACCTCTCCACCTCTCTACCTCTCTACCTCTCCAACACTCCAATTCGACACCTCTGCACTTCTCCTCTTCTCCACTTCCCCAAATCTCCACCTCTCCACTTCTCCACCACTCCACTTTTCCACTTCTCTACCTCTCTACCTCTCCACCACTCCAATTCGACACCTCTCCACTCCTCCTCTTCTCCACTTCTCCAATTCTCCACCTCTCCTCTTCTCTACATCTCCCAATCTCCACCTCTCCTCTTCTCCACCTCTCCCCCTCTCCACATCTCCACTTCTCCACTTCTCACGCTCTCCACTTCTCATCTTCGCCAGCTCACCAGCTCCACCTCTCCACCACTCCATCTCTCCTCTTCTACATCTCTCCACCTCCCCACTTCTCAACCTCTCTACCTCTCGATCTCTCCACTTCTCAACTTCTCCCCCTGCCAACTCTCCTCTTCTCCAACTCTCCACCTCTCCACTTCTCCACCTCCCCACTTCTCCACCTCTCCACATCCCGACCTCTCTACCTCTCCACTTCTCCACCTCTCCGCTTCTCCGCCTCTCCGCTTCTCCACCTCTCCACTTCTCCTCCTCTCCACCTCTCCACTTCTTCAACTCTCCACTTCTCCTCTTCTCTACCTCTCCTCTTCTCCACCCCTCCTCTTCTACACCTGATCACTTCTCCACCTCTCCACTTCACCTATTCTCCACCTCTCCACCTCTCCACCTCTCTACTTCTCCACCTCTTCCCCTCCCCACTTCTCCACCTCTCCACATCCCGACCTCTCTACCTCTCCACTTCTCCACCTCTCCGCTTCTCCGCCTCTCCGCTTCTCCACCTCTCCACTTCTCCTCCTCTCCACCTCTCCACATCTCCACCTCTCCACTTCTCCAACTCTCCACTTTTCCTCTTCTCTACCTCTCCAACTCTCCACTTCTCCACCTCTCCACTTCTCCAACTCTTCACCTCTCCTCTTATCCACCTCTCCACTTCTCAACCTCTCTACCTCTCCAACTCTAGACCTGTCCACATCTCCACCTCTCCACCTCTCCAACTCTCCCCCTATCCACCTCTGGACCTCTCCAATTCACCACCTCTCCACATCTCCATTTCTCTACCTCTCTACCTCTCCACCTCTCTACCTCTCTACCTCTCCAACACTCCAATTCGACACCTCTGCACTTCTCCTCTTCTCCACTTCCCCAAATCTCCACCTCTCCACTTCTCCACCACTCCACTTTTCCACTTCTCTACCTCTCTACCTCTCCACCACTCCAATTCGACACCTCTCCACTCCTCCTCTTCTCCACTTCTCCAATTCTCCACCTCTCCTCTTCTCTACATCTCCCAATCTCCACCTCTCCTCTTCTCCACCTCTCCCCCTCTCCACATCTCCACTTCTCCACTTCTCACGCTCTCCACTTCTCATCTTCGCCAGCTCACCAGCTCCACCTCTCCACCACTCCATCTCTCCTCTTCTACATCTCTCCACCTCCCCACTTCTCAACCTCTCTACCTCTCGATCTCTCCACTTCTCAACTTCTCCCCCTGCCAACTCTCCTCTTCTCCAACTCTCCACCTCTCCACTTCTCCACCTCCCAACTTCTCCAACTCTCCACTTCCCCAACTCTTCACCTCTCCACCTCTCCACCTATCCAACTCTCCCCCTCTCTACATCTGGAATTCTCTACTTCTCCACCTCTCCACCTTTCCATTCTTCCACCTCTCCACCTCTCCACCTCCACTTCTCCACCTCGCCTCTTCTCCACCTCTCCTCTTCTCCACCTCTCCACTTCACCACCTCTCCAGCTCTCCATCTCTCCTCTTCTCCACCTCTCCACTTCTCAACCTCTCCACCTCTCCATCTCTCCACCTCTCCACCTCTCCACTTCTCCACCTCTCCACTTCTCCACTTCTCCACCTCACCATCTCTCCTTTTCTCCACCTCTCCAGTTCTCCACCTCTCCATCTCTCTGCATCTCCACTTCTTCACCTCTCTGTTTCTCCACCTCTCCGCTTCTCCACCTCTCCACCTCTCCACATCTCCACATCTCCACTTCTCCACCTCTCCTCTTCTCCACCTCTCCACTTCTCCACCTCTCCACCTCTCCAATTCTCCCCTTCTCCACCTCTGGCCCTTTCCACATCTCCACTTCTCTACCTCTCTACCTCTACACCTCTCCACTTCACCAACTCTCCACATCTCGACTTCTCCGCCTCTCCACTTCTCCACCTCACACCTCGACACCTCTCCTCTTCTCCACTTCTCCTCTTCTCCACCTCTCCAATTGTCCCCCTCTCCACTCCTCCACCTCTCCACTTCTCCACCTCTCCTTTTCTCCACTTCTCCACCTCTCCTCCTCTCCATCTCTCCACTTCTCCACTTCTCAACCTCTCTACCTCTCTACCTCTCTACCTCTCCACTTCTCCACCTCTCCTCTTCTCCACCTCTCCACTTGTCCACTTCTCAAACTCTCTACCTCTCCACTTCTCCACTTCTCAACTTCTCCCCCTCTCCACCTCTCCACTTCTCCAAAACTTCACTTCTCCTCTTCTCCACCTCTTGACCCCTCCACCTCTCCACCTCTGCACCTCTCCAACTCTGCCCCTCTCCAACTCTGGACATCTCCACTTCTCCACCTCTCCACCTCTCCAACTCTCTCCCTCTTCACTTCTCCACCTCTCCACCTCTCCAGCTGTCCACCTCTCCACTTCTCCACATCTCCACCCCTCCTGTTCTCCACCGTTCGACTTCTCCACCTCTCCACTTCTCCTGTTCTCCACCTCTCCACCTATCCATCTCTCCCCCTCCCCACTTCTCCACCACTCCACCTCCCCACCTCTCTACATCTCCACATCTCCAGTTCTCCACCGCTCCGCTTCTCCACCTCTCCAGTTCTCCACGGCTCCACCTCTACACATCTCAACCTGTCCAATTCACCAACTCTCCACTTTTCCTCTTCTCTACCTCTCCAACTCTCCACCTCTCCACATCTCCACCTCTCCACTTCTGCACCTCTCCTCTTCTCAACCTTTCCACTTCTCCACCTCTCCACTTCTCTACTTCTCCACCTCACCATCTCTCCTTTTCTCCACCTCTCCAGTTCTCCACCTCTCCATCTCTCTGCATCTCCACTTCTTCACCTCTCTGCTTCTCCACCTCTCCGCTTCTCCACCTCTCCACCTCTGCACCTCTCCACATCTCCACTTCTCCACCTCTCCACTTTCCACCTCTCCACATCTCCACATCTCCACTTCTCCACCTCTCCACTTCTCCACCTCTCCACTTCTCCAACTATTCACCTCTCCTCTTCTCCACCTCTCCACTTCTCCTCCTCTCCACCTCTCCACCTCTCCTCTTCTCCACCTCTCCACATCTCAACTTCTCAACCTCTCTACCTCTCCAACTCTTCTCCTCTCTACTTCTCCACCTCTCCACCTCTCCAATTCTCCCCTTCTCCACCTCTGGCCCTCTCCACATCTCCACCTCTCTTCCTCTCCACCTCTCCACTTGACCACCTCTCCACATCTCCACTTCTCTACCTCTCTACCTCTACACCTCTCCACCTCACCAACTCTCCACATCTCGACTTCTCCGCCTCTCCACTTCTCCACCTCACACCTCGACACCTCTCCTCTTCTCCACTTCTCCTCTTCTCCACCTCTCCAATTGTCCCCCTCTCCACTTCTCCACCTCTCCACTTCTCCACCTTTCCACCTCTCCACCTCTCCACCTCTCCACTTCTCCACTTCTCCACTCCTCCACCTCTCCTCTTCTCCACCTCTCCTTTTCTCCACTTCTCCACCTCTCCACTTCTCCACTTCTCAACCTCTCTACCTCTCTACCTCTCTACCTCTCCACTTCTCCACCTCTCCTCTTCTCCACCTCTCCACTTCTCCACTTCTCAACTTCTCCCCCTCTCCACCTCTCCACTTCTCCAACACTTCACTTCTCCTCTTCTCCACCTCTTGACCCCTCCACCTCTCCACCACTGCACCTCTCCAACTCTGCCCCTCTCCAACTCTGGACATCTCCACTTCTCCACCTCTCCACCTCTCCAACTCTCTCCCTCTTCACTTCTCCACCTCTCCACCTCTCCAGCTGTCCACCTCTCCACTTCTCCACTTCTCCACCCGTCCTGTTCTCCACCGTTCGACTTCTCCACCTCTCCACTTCTCCTGTTCTCCACCTCTCCACCTATCCATCTCTCCCCCTCCCCACTTCTCCACCACTCCACTTCCCCACCTCTCTACATCTCCACATCTCCAGTTCTCCACCGCTCCGCTTCTCCACCTCTCCAGTTCTCCACGGCTCCACCTCTCCACATCTTCACCTGTCCAATTCACCAACTCTCCACTTTTCCTCTTATCTACCTCTCCAACTCTCCACCTCTCCACATCTCCACCTCTCCACTTCTCCACCTCTCCACTTCTCTACTTCTCCACCTCACCATCTCTCCTTTTCTCCACCTCTCCAGTTCTCCACCTCTCCATCTCTCTGCATCTCCACTTCTTCACCTCTCTGCTTCTCCACCTCTCCGCTTCTCCACCTCTCCACCTCTGCACCTCTCCACATCTCCACTTCTCCACCTCTCCACTTTCCACCTCTCCACATCTCCACATCTCCACTTCTCCACCTCTCCACTTCTCCACCTCTCCACTTCTCCAACTATTCACCTCTCCTCTTCTCCACCTCTCCACTTCTCCTCCTCTCCACCTCTCCACCTCTCCTCTTCTCCACCTCTCCACATCTCAACTTCTCAACCTCTCTACCTCTCCAACTCTTCTCCTCTCTACTTCTCCACCTCTCCACCTCTCCAATTCTCCCCTTCTCCACCTCTGGCCCTCTCCACATCTCCACCTCTCTTCCTCTCCACCTCTCCACTTGACCACCTCTCCACATCTCCACTTCTCTACCTCTCTACCTCTACACCTCTCCACCTCACCAACTCTCCACATCTCGACTTCTCCGCCTCTCCACTTCTCCACCTCACACCTCGACACCTCTCCTCTTCTCCACTTCTCCTCTTCTCCACCTCTCCAATTGTCCCCCTCTCCACTTCTCCACCTCTCCACTTCTCCACCTTTCCACCTCTCCACCTCTCCACCTCTCCACTTCTCCACTTCTCCACTCCTCCACCTCTCCTCTTCTCCACCTCTCCTTTTCTCCACTTCTCCACCTCTCCACTTCTCCACTTCTCAACCTCTCTACCTCTCTACCTCTCTACCTCTCCACTTCTCCACCTCTCCTCTTCTCCACCTCTCCACTTCTCCACTTCTCAACTTCTCCCCCTCTCCACCTCTCCACTTCTCCAACACTTCACTTCTCCTCTTCTCCACCTCTTGACCCCTCCACCTCTCCACCACTGCACCTCTCCAACTCTGCCCCTCTCCAACTCTGGACATCTCCACTTCTCCACCTCTCCACCTCTCCAACTCTCTCCCTCTTCACTTCTCCACCTCTCCACCTCTCCAGCTGTCCACCTCTCCACTTCTCCACTTCTCCACCCGTCCTGTTCTCCACCGTTCGACTTCTCCACCTCTCCACTTCTCCTGTTCTCCACCTCTCCACCTATCCATCTCTCCCCCTCCCCACTTCTCCACCACTCCACTTCCCCACCTCTCTACATCTCCACATCTCCAGTTCTCCACCGCTCCGCTTCTCCACCTCTCCAGTTCTCCACGGCTCCACCTCTCCACATCTTCACCTGTCCAATTCACCAACTCTCCACTTTTCCTCTTATCTACCTCTCCAACTCTCCACCTCTCCACATCTCCACCTCTCCACTTCTCCAACTCTCCACTTCTCCACTTCTCCACCTCTTCTCCATCTCTCCACCTCTCCACCTATCCTCTTCTCTTCCTGTCCACTTCTCAACTTCTCAACCTCTCTCCCTCTCCACTTCTCAACTTCTCCACTTCTCCACCTCTCCACCTCTCCAACTCTCCCACTCTCCACCTCTGGACCTTTCCAATTCTCCACCTCTCTACCTCTCCACCTCTCCAAATCATCACCTCTCCACATCTCCACTTCTCTACCTCTCTACCTCTCCACCTCTCTACCTCTCTACCTCTCCAACACTCCAATTCGACACCTCTCCACTTCTCTTCTCCACCTTCCAACTCTCCACCTCTCCACTTCTCCACCTCTACACTTCTCCACTTCTCTACCTCTCTATCTCTCCACCACTCCAATTCGACACCTCTCCCCCCTCCACTTCTCCACCTCTCCACTTCTCCACCTCTCTACCTCTCCACCTTTTTACCTCTCCACCTCTCCACCTCTCCATTTCTCCACTTCTCCAGCTCTCCACTTCTCATCTTCGCCAGCTCTCCACTGTTCCACCTCTTCACCTCTCACCTTCTCCACTTCTCGACCTCTCCACTTCCCCACCTCTCTACCTCTCCATCTTTCTACCTCTCCTCCTCTCCACCTCTCCACCTCTCCACTTCTCCACCTCTCCACATCTCCCACTCTCCACTTCTCCCCCTCTCCACTTCTCCACCTCTCCACTTCTCCACCTCTCCACTTCTCCACCTCTCTTCCTTTCCAGCTCTCCACTTCGACACCTCTCCACCTCTCCACCTCTCCACTTCTCCACCTCTCCACATCTCCCACTCTCCACTTCTCCCCCTCTCCACTTCTCCACCTCTCCACTTCTCCACCTCTCTTCCTTTCCAGCTCTCCACTTCTGCACCTCTCCAACTCTCCAACTCTCCACCTCTCCACTTCGCCACCTCTCCACTTCTTCACTTCTCCACTTCTCCACCTCTCCACTTCTCTACTTCTGCACCTCTCCAACTCTCCAACTCTCCACATCTCCACTTCTCCACATCTCCACTTCTCCACCTCTCTATCTCTCAACGTCTCCACCTCTCCACTTCACCACCTCTCCACATCTCCACTTCTCTACCTCTCTACCTCTCCACCGCTCTACCTCTCCACCTCGCCACTTTTCCACCTCTCCACTTCGACACCTCTTCACATCTCCACTTCTCTACCTCTCTACCTCTCAACGCCTCTACCTCTCTAACTCTCCACCTCTCTACATCTCCACCACTCCAATTCGACATCTCTCCACTTCTCCTCTTCTCCACTTTTCCAACTCTCCACCTCTCCACCTCTCCACCTCTCCACTTCTCCACCTCTCCGCCTCTCCACCTCTCCACCTCTCCTCTTCTCCACCTCACCTCTTCTCCACCTCTCCCCCTCTCCACTTCTCCACCACTCCACTTCTCCACCTCTCTACCTCTCCACATTTCTACCTCTCCACATCTCCACCTCTCCACGTCTCCACTTCTCAACTTCTCCAGCTCTCCAATTCTCAACTTCTCCAGATCTCCACCTCTCCACTTCTCCACCTCTCCACCTCTCCACTTCTACACTTCTCCAACTCTCCACTTCTCCACTTCTCCACCTCTCCACCTCTCCTCTTCTCCACCTCCCAACCTCTCCAAATCTCCACCTCTCCTCCTCTCCACTTCTCAACTTCTCAAACTCTCTACCTCTCCACCTCTTGACCTCTCCACCTCTTGACCTCTCCACCTCTCCACCTCTGCACCTCTCCAACTCGGCCCCTCCCCAACTCTGGACATCTCCACTTCTCCACCTCTCCACCTCTCCAACTCTCCCCCTCTTCACTTCTCCACCTCTCCACCTCTCCACCTGTCCACCTCTCCACTTCTCCTCTTCTCCACCTCTCCTCTTCTCCACCCCTCCTCTTCTCCACCGCTCAACTTCTCCACCTCTCCAATTCTCCTGCTCTCCACCTCTCCACCAATTCATCTCTCCCCCTCCCCAATTCTCCATCACTCCACTTCCCCACCTCTCTACCTCTCCACCTCTCCACTTCTCCACTTCTCTGCTTCTCCACCTCTCCGCTTCTCCACCTCTCCACATCTCCACTTCTCCACATCTCCACCTCTCCAACTCTCCCACTCTCCACCTCTGGACCTCTCCAATTCTCCACCTCTCTACCTCTCCACCACTCCAATTCGACACCTCTCCCCCTCTCCAATTCTCCACCTCTCCACTTCTCCACCTCTCTACCTCTCCACCTTTTTACCTCTCCACCTCTCCACCTCTCCATTTCTCCACTTTTCCAGCTCTCCACTTCTCATCTTCACCAGCTCTCCACTGCTCCACCTCTCCACCTCTCACCTTCTCCACTTCTCGACCTCTCCACTTCCCCACCTCTCTACCTCTCCACCTTTCTACCTCTCCTCCTCTCCACCTCTCCACTTCTCCACCTTAACACCTCTCCCACTCTCCACTTCTCCCCCTCTCCACTTCTCCACCTCTCCACTTCTCCACCTCTCTTCCTTTCCAGCTCTCCACTTCGACACCACTCCAACTCTCCACCTCTCCACTTCGCCACCTCTCCATTTCTTCACTTCTCCACTTCTGCACCTCTCCACCTCTCCACTTCTACACTTCTGCACCTCTCCATCTCTCAACGTCTCCACCTCTCCACTTCACCAACTCTCCACATCTCCACTTCTCTACCTCTCTGCCTCTCCACCTCTCTACATCTCCACCTCACCACTTTTCCACCTCTCCACTCCGACACCTCTTCACATCTCCACTTCTCTGCCTCTCTACCTCTCAACGTCTCTACCTCTCTAACTCTCCACCTCTCTACATGTCCACCACTCCAATTTGACACCTCTCCACTTCTCCTCTTCTCCACTTTTCCACCTCTCCACCTCTCCACCTCTCCACTTCTCCACCTCTCCACCTCTCCACCTCTCCTCTTCTCCACCTCACCTCTTCTCCACCTCTCCCCCTTTCCACTTCTCCACCACTCCAATTCTTCACCTCTCTACCTCTCCACATTTCTACCTCTCCACCTCTCCACCTCTCCACCTCTCCACTTCTACACTTCTCCACCTCTCCTCTTCTCCACTTCTCAACTTCTCAAACTCTCGACCTCTCCACCTCTTGACCTCTCCACCTCTCCACCTCTGCACCTCTCCAACTCGGCCCCTCTCCAACTCTGGACATCTCCACTTCTCCACCTCTCCACCTCTCCAACTCTCCCCCTCTTCACTTCACCACCTCTCCACCTCTCAACCTGTCCTCCTCTCAACTTCTCCACTTCTCCACCTCTCCTCTTCTCCACCCCTCCTCTTCTCCACCGCTCAACTTCTCCACCTCTCCACTTCTCCTGCTCTCCACCTCTCCACCAATTCATCTCTCCCCCTCCCCAATTCTCCACCACTCCACTTCCCCACCTCTCTACCTCTCCACCTCTCCACTTCTCCACTTCTCCATCTCTCCGCTTCTCCACCTCTCCACTTCTCCAACGATCCACCTCTCCACATCTCCACCTCTCCACTTCTCCACCTATCCACTTCTCCACCTCTTCACCTCCCCTCTTCTCCATCTCTCCACCTCTCCACCTATCCTCCTCTCCACCTCTTCACTTCTCAACTTGTCAACCTCTCTCCCTCTCCACCTCTCGACCTCTCTACTTCTCCACCTCTCCACCTCTCCAACTCTCCCCCTCTACACCTCTGGACCTCTCCAATTCTCCACCTCTCTACCTCTCCACCTCTCCAAATCATCACCTCCCCACATCTCCACTTCTCCACCTCTGTTCTTCTCTACCTCTCCTCTTCTCCACCTCTCCACTTCTCCACCTCTCCACTTCTCCACCTCTCCACCTCTCCAATTCTCTGCCTCTCCAACTCTCCCATTCTCCACCTCTCTACCTCTTCACCTCTCCTCTTCTCCAGGTCTCCACCTCGCCTCTTCTCCACCTCTCCACTTCTCCACTTCTCCACCTCTCCAGTTCTCCACCTCTCCAACACTCCGGCTCTCCACTTCTCCACCTCTCCACTTCTCCACATCTCCACCTCTCTATCTCTCTACCTCTCCACCTCTCCACTTCACCACCTCTCCACATCTCCACTTCTCTACCTCTCTACCTCTCCACCTCCCTACCTCTCTACCTCTCCACCTCTCCACTTTTCCACCTCTCCAATTCGACACCTCTCCACCTCTCCACCTCTCCATTTCTCCACCTCTGCACTTCTCCACCTCTCCACCTCTCAACTTCTCTTCTTCTCCACCTCTCCTGCTCTTACCTCTCCACTTCTCCACCTCTCCTCTTCTCCACATCTCTACTTCTCCACCTCTCCACCTCTCCATCTTTCCACTTCTCCACCTCTCCACTTCTCCACTTCTGAACCTCTCCACCTCTCCAACTCTCCACTTCTCCACCTCTCCACCTTGACACCTCTCCTCTTCTCCACTTCTCGACTTTTCCACCTCTCCACCTCTCCACCTCTCCACTTCTCCAATTCTCCACCCCTCCACCTCTCCTCTTCTCCACCTCTCCTCTTCTCCACTTCTCCACCTCTCCTCCTCTCCATCTCTCCACTTCTCCACCTCTCCACTTCTCCACTTCTCAACCTCTCTAATTCTCTACACCTCTCCACCTCTCCACTTCTGCACCTCTCCTCTTCTCCACCTCTCCACTTCTCCACTTCTCAACCTCTCTACCTCTCCACATCTCCATTTCGCAACTTCTCCTCCTCTCCACCGCTCCACATCTCCAACACTCCACTTCCCCTGTTCTCCACCTCTTGACTTCTCCACCTCTCCACCTCTGCACCTCTCCAGCTCTGCCCCTCTCCAACTGATGACATCTCCCCTTCTCCACCTCTCCAACTCTCCAACTCTCCCCCTCTTCACTTCTCCACCTCTCCACATCTCCACCTGTCCACCTCTCCACTTCTCCACTTCTCCACCCCTCCTTTTCTCCACCGCTCCACTTCTCCACCTCTCCACTTCTCCTGTTCTCCACCTCTCCACCTACCATCTCTCCCCCTCCCCACTTCTCCTCCACTCCACTTCACCACCTCTCTACCTCTCCACATCTACAGTTCTCCACCGCTCTGCTTCTCCACCTCTCCACTTCTCCACGGCTCCACCTCTCCACATCTCCACCTGTCCAATTCACCAACTCTCCACTTTTCCTCTTCTCTACCTCTCCAACTCTCCACCTCTCCACTTCTCCACCTCTCCACTTCTCCACCTCTTCACCTCCCCTCTTCTCCATCTCTCCACCTCTCCACCTATCCTCTTCTCCACCTCTCCACTTCTCAACTTCTCAACCTCTCTCCCTCTTCACTTCTTGACTTCTCCAATTCTCCACCTCTCCACCTCTCCAACTCTCCCACTCTCCACCTCTGGACCTCTCCAATTATCCACCTCTCTACCTCTCCACCTCTCTCCCTCTGTACCTCTCCACCACTCCAATTCGACACCTCTCCACTTCTCCTCTTCTCCACCTCTCCAACTCTCCACCTCTCCACTTCTCCACCTCTCCACTTCTCCAATTCTCTACCTCTCTACCTCTCCACCACTCCAATTCGACACCTCTCCCCCTCTCCACTTCTCCACCTCTCCACTTCTCCACCTCTCTACCTCTCCACCTTTTTACCTCTCCACCTCTCCCTTTCTCCCCTTCTCCAACTCTCCACTTCTCAACTTCGCCAGATCTCCACCGCTCCACCTCTCCACCTCTCACCTTTTCCACTTCTCAACCTCTCCACTTCCCCACCTCTCTACCTCTCCACCTTTCTACCTCTCCTCCTCTCCACCTCTCCACTTCACCACCTCTCCACCTCTCAACTTCTCCACTTCTGCACCTCTCCAACTCTCCAACTCTCCACCTCTCCACTTCTCCACCTCTCCTCTTCTCCACCTCTCAATCTCTCAACGTCTCCACCTCTCCACTTCACCACCTCTCCACATCTCCACGTCTCCACCTCTCTACCTCTCCACCACTCTACCTCTCCACCTCGCCACTTTTCCACGTCTCCACTTCTCCACCTCTTCACATCTCCACTTCTCTGCCTCTCTACCTCTCAACGTCTCTACCTCTCTAACTCTCCACCTCTTTACATCTCCACCACTCCAATTCGACACCTCTCCACTTCTCCTCTTCTCCACTTTTCCAACTCTCCACCTCTCCACCTCTCCACTTCTCCACTTCTCCACCTTTCCACCTCTCCACCTCTCCACTTCTCCACCTCTCCTCTTCTCCACCTCACCTGTTCTCCACCTCTCCCCCTCTCCACATCTCCACCTCTCCATTTCTCCACTTCTCCACCTCTCCACCTTTCCACCTCTCCTCTTCACCACCTCTCCCCCTCTCCACTTCTCCACCTCTCCACTTCTCGTCTTCTACACTTTTCCACCTCTCCACCTCTCCACCTCTACACCTCTCCAACTGTCCACTTCCCCTCTTCTCCACCTCTCCACCTTTCCACCTCTCCCCCTCTCCACTTCTCCACCTCTCCACTTCTCCACCTCTCCACTTCTCCACCTCTCCACTTCTCCACTTCTCCACTTCTCCACTTCTCCACCTCTCCACTTCTCCACCTCTCCACTTCTCCACCTCTCCACTTCTCCACCTCTCCACTTCTCCACTTCTCCACTTCTCCACTTCTCCACTTCTCCACTTCTCCTCCTCTCCACCTCTCCTCTTCCCCACTTCTCCACCTCTTCACCTCTCTCCTTCTCCTCCTCTGCACCTCTCCACTTCTCCACTTCTCCACTTCTCCTCCTCTCCACCTCTCCTCTTCTCCAGCTCTCCACCTCTCCTCTTCTCCACCTCACCACTGCTCCACTTCTCCTCTTCTCCGCCTCTCCTCCTCTCCACCTCTCCACTTCTCCACTTCTCCACTTCTGCACCTCTCCACTTCTCCACCTCTCCACTTCTCCACTTCTCCACCTCTCCACCTCTCCACTTCTCCTCTTCTCCACCTCTCCACCTCTCCACCTCTCCACTTCTCCACCTCTCCACTTCTCCACCTCTCCACTTCTCCACCTCTCCACTTCTCCACTTCTCCACCTCACCACTTCTCCACCACTCCACCTCTCCACTTCTCCACCTCTCCATTTCTCCACCTCTCCTCTTCTCCACCTTTCCACCTCTCCTCTGCCCCACTTCTCCAACTCTTCACTTCTCCTCTTCTCCACCTCTCCACCTCTCCACTACACCGCCTCTCCAATTCTCCACTTCTCCACCGCTCCACTTCTCCACCTCTCCACCTCTCCACTTCTCCACCTTTCCATTTCTCCACCTCTCCACCTCTCCACTTCTCCACGTCTCCATTTCTCCACTTCTCCACCTCTCCACTTCTCCACCTCTCCACTTCTCATCTTCTACACTTTTCCTCCTCTCCACCTCTCCACCTCTCCACCTCTCCACTTCTCCACTTCTCCTCCTCTCCACATCACCACCTCTTCAACTCTCCACCTCTCCACCTATCCACCTCTCCTCTTCTCCACCTTGCCACCTCTCCTCTACTCCACCTCGCCACCGCTCCACCTCTCCACTTCTCCACCTCTCCACCTCTCCACCTCTCCACATCTCCACTTCTCCACTTCTCCATTTCTCCACCTCACCCCTTCTCCATCTCTCCACCACTCCTCCTTCTCGCTTTCTCCAACTCTCCACCTCTCCTCTTCTCCCTTTCTCCACCTCTCTGCCTCTCCTCTTCTCCAGCTCTCCACATCTCCACTTCTCCACCTCCACTTCTCCACCTCTCTACTTCTCCACCTCCACTTCTCGTCCTCTCCACTTCTCCACCTCTTCCCTTATCCAACTCTACATTTCTCCACTTCTCCAAATTTCCACCTCTCCACTTCTCCACCTCTCTCCTTGTCCACCTCTCCACTTCTCATCTTCTACACCTTTCAACCTCTCCACTTCTCCACCTCTCCACCTCTCCACCTCTCTTCTGCTCCACCTCTCCACTTCTCTACTTCTCCACCTTTCCACTTCTCCACCTCTCCACTTCTCTTCTTCTCCACCTCTCCACCTCTCCACTTCTCCACCTCTCCACCTCGCCACTTCTCTTCTTCTCCACTTCTCCTCCTCTCCACCTCTCTCCTTCTCCTCCTCTCCACCTTACCACTTCTCTTCTTCTCCACCTCTCCACTTCTCAACCTCTCCACTTCTCCACGTCTCCATTTCTCCACTTCTCCACCTCTCCACTTCTCCACCTCTCCACCTCTCCAACTCTCCACTTCTCCACCTCTCCACCTCTCCACTTCTCCACCTCTCCACCTCTTCAACTCTCCACCTCTCCACCTCTCCACTTCTCCTCTTCTCCACCTCTCCACCTCTCCACCTCTCCACCTCTCCACCTCTCCACATCTCCACTTCTCCACTTCTCCCCCTCTCCACTTCACCACCTCTTCAACTCTCCACCTCTCCACTTCTCCTCTTCTCCACTTCTCCACCTCTCCACCTCTCCATTTCTCCACCTCTCCCCTTCTCCACCTTTCCACCACTCCTCCTTCTCGCTTTCCCCAACTCTCCACCTCTCCTCTTCTCCCTTTCTCCACCTCTCTACCTCTCCACTTCTCCACCTCTCTCCTTGTCCACCTCTCCACTTCTTCTTCTCTCCACCTCTCCACTTCTCCACCAGTCGATTTCTCCACTTCTCCACCTCTCCATTTCTCAACTTCTCCACCTCTCCACTTCTCCACCTCTCCACTTCTCCACCTCTCCACTTCTCCACCTCTCCACTTCTCGTCTTCTACACCTTTCAACCTCTCCACCTTTCAACCTCTCCACCTTTCCACCTCTCCACCTCCCCACCTTTCCACTTCTCCTCTTCTACACCCCTCCACATCTCCACCTCTCCACCTCTCCACATTTCCACTTGTCCACATCTCTACTGCTCCACCTCTCCACTTCTCCACCTCTCCACTTCTCCACTTCTCCACTTCTCCACTTCTCCTCCTCTCCTCCTCTCCAGCTCTCCTCTTCCCCACTTCTCCACCTCTTCACCTCTCTCCTTCTCCTCCTCTCCACCACTCCACCTCTCCTCTTCTCCACCTCTCCACCTCTCCTCTTCTCCACCTCTCCACCTCTCCACCTCTCCACCTCTCCACTTCTCCACCTCTCCTCTTCTGCACTTCTCCATTTCTCCACCTCTCCTCTTCTCCACCTCTCCACCTCTCCTCTTCCCCACTTCTCCAACTCTTCACTTCTCCTCTTCTCCAGCTCTCCACCTCTCCACTACACCGCCTCTCCAATTCTCCACTTTTCCACCGCTCCACTTCTCCACCTCTCCACTTCTCATCTTCTACACTTTTCCAACTCTCCACCTCTCCACCTCTCCACCTCTCCACTTCTCAACCTCTCCACTTCTCCACTTCTCCTCCTCTCCACTTCACCACCTCTTCAACTCTCCACCTCTCCACCTCTCCACATCTCCACTTCTCCACCACTCCACCTCTCCTCTTCCCCACTTCTCCACCTCTCCAGCTCTCCACTTCTCCACCTCTCCACCTATCCTCTTCCCCACTTCTCCACCTCTCCACCTCTCCTCTGCCCCACTTCTCCACCTCTCCACCTCTCCTCTTCTCCACCTCTCCACCTCTCCTCTTCCCCACTTCTCCACTTCTCCACCTCTCCACTTCTCCTCTTCTCCACCTCTCCAGCTCTCCACTTCACCGCCTCACCAATTCTCCACTTCTCCACCTCTCCACTTCTCCACTTCTCCACCTCTCCACTTCTCCACCTCTCTCCTTGTCCACCTCCTCATTTCTCCACCTCTCCACCTCTCCACCTCTCCACCTCTCCACCTCTCCACTTCTCCACCTCTCCACTTCTCCACCTCTCCACCTCTCCACTTCTCCACTTCTCCATTTCTCCACTTCTCCACCTCTCCACCTATCCACCTCTCCTCTTCTCCACCTCGCCAGCCCTCCTCTTCTCCACCTCTCCACCGCTCCACATCTCCTCTTCCCCACTTCTCAACCTCTCCAGCTCACCACTTCCCCACTTCTCCACCTCTCCACCTCTCCTCTGCCCCCCTTCTACAACTCTTCACTTCTCCTCTTCTCCAGCTCTCCACCTCTCCACTATACCGCCTCTCCAATTCTCCACATTTCCACCGCTCCACTTCTCCAACTCTCCACCTCTCCACTTCTCCACCTTTCCATTTCTCCACTTCTCCACCTCTCCACTTCTCCACCTCTCCACTTCTCGTCTTCTACACTTTTCCTCCTCTCCACCTCTTCAACTCTCCACCTCTCCACCTCTTCATTTCTCCTCTTCTCCACTTCTCCACCTCTCCACCTCTCCACATCTCCACTTCTCCACCTCTCTATTTCTCCACCTCTCCCCTTCTCCACCTCTCCACCACTCCTCCTTCTCCCTTTCTCCAACTCTCCACCTCTCCTCTTCTCCCTTTCTCCACCTCTCCACCTCTCCTCTTCTCCAGCTCTCCACCTCTACTCTTCTCCACCTGTCGAATTCTCCTCCTCTCCACTTCACCACCTCTTCAACTCTCCACTTCTCCACCTCTCCACTTCTCCACCTGTCTACTTCTCCACCTCTCCACTTCTCCACCTCTCCACCTCTCCACTTCTCCACCTCTCCACTTCTCCACTTCTCCACCTCTCCACTTCTCCACCTCTCCACTTCTCCACTTCTCCATCTCTCCACTTCTCCACCTCTCCACCTATCCACCTCTCCTCTACTCCACCTCGCCACCGCTGCACCTCTCCCCTTCCCCACTTCTCCACCTTTCCACTTCTCCACCTCTCCACTTCTCCACCTCTGCACTTCACCACCTCTCCACTTCTCCACTTCTTCTCCTCTGCACCTCTCCACTTCTCCACTTCTCCACTTCTCCGCTTCTCCTCCTCTCCACCTCTCCAGCTCTCCAACTCTCCACCTCTCCAGCTCTCCACGTCTCCAATTTCCACCTCCCCACTTCTCCAGCTCTCCACTTCTCTAATTCTCCACTTCTCCATCTCTCCACCTCCACCTCTCCACTTCTCCACCTCTCCACTTCTCCACTTCTCCACTTCTCCACTTCTCCTCCTCTCCACCTCTCCAGCTCCACAACTCTCCACCTCTCCTGCTCTCCACTTCTCCAGTTCTCCACCTCTCCACTTATCCTCTTTTCCACCTCTCCACTGCTCCACCTCTCCTTTTTCCACTTCTCCACCTCTCACCTTGTCCACCTCTCCACTTCTCCACCTCTTCACCACTCCTCCTTCTCCCTTTCTCCACCTCTCCATTTTTCCACCTCTCCAGTTCTCCACTTCTCCATCTCTCGACTTCACCCCCTTTCCAACTATCCACCTCTCCTCTTCTCCACCTTGCCACCTCTCCTCTTCTCCACCTCTCCACCACTCCACCTCTCCTCTTCCCCACTTCTCCACCTCTCCAGCTCTCCACTTCTCCACCTCTCCAGCTCTCCACTTCTCCACCTCTCCACCTCTCCTCTTCCCCACTTCTCCACCTCTCCACTTCTCCTCTTCTCCACCTCTCCACCTCTCCACTTCTCCACCTCTCCAATTCCCCACTTCTCCACCTCTCCACTTCTCCACTTCTCCACCTCTCCACTTCTCCACCTCTCCATTTCTCCACTTCTCCACCTCTCCACCTCTCCACCTCTCCTCTTCTCCACTTCTCCACCTCTCCACCTCTCCACCTCTCCTCTTCTCCACCTCTCCACCTCTCCTCTTCTCCACCTCTCCACCTTTCCACCTCTCCACCTCTCCACCTCTCCTCTTCTCCACCTCTCCACCTCTCCTCTTCTCCACCTCTCCACCTCTCCACCTCTCCTCTGCCCCACTTCTACAACTCTTCACTTCTCCACTTCTCCACCTCTCCACCTCTCCACTTCTCCACCTTTCCATTTCTCCACCTCTCCACCTCTCCACTTCTCCACCTCTCCACTTCTCCACCTCTCCACTTCTCGTCTTCTACACTTTTCCTCCTCTCCACCTCTGCACCTCTCCACCTCTCCACCTTTCCACCTCTCCAACTCTCCACCTCTCCACCTCTCCACTTCTCCACCTCTCCACCTCTCCACTTCTCCACCTCTCCACTTCGCCACCTCTCCACTTCTCCACCTCTCCACCTCTCCACCTATCCACCTCTCCTCTTCTCCACCTCGCCACCTCTCCTCTACTCCACCTCGCCACAGCTCCACCTCTCCTCTTCTCCACCTCTCCACCTCTCCACCTCTCCACATCTCCACTTCTCCACTTCTCCATTTCTCCACCTCACTCCTTCTCCATCTCTCCACCACTCCTCCTTCTCCCTTTCTCCACCTCTCCACCTCTCCTCTTCTACAGCTCTCCACCTCTCCACTTCTCCACTTCTCCATCTCTCCACTTCTCCACCTCTCCACCTATCCACCTCTCCTCTTCTCCACCGCGCCACCTCTCCTCTACTCCACCTTGCCACCGCTCCACCTCTCCCCTTCCCCACTTCTCCACCTTTCCAGCTCTCCACCTCTCCACTTCTTTCTTCTCCACTTCTCCACCTCTGCACTTCACCACTTCTCCACTTCTCCGCTTCTCCTCCTCTCCTCCTCTCCACCTCTCCAGCTCTCCAACTCTCCACCTCTCCAGCTCTCCACGTCTCCAATTTCCACCTCCCCACTTCTCCAGTTCTTCTCTTCTGCACCTCTCCACTTCTCCACTTCTCCACTTGGCCACTTCTCTCCTTGTCCACCTCTCCTCTTCTCCATCTCTCCACTTCTCCACCTGTCGATTTCTCCACCTCTCCATTTCTCAACCTCTCCACCTCTCCACTTCTCGTCTTCTACACTTTTCCACCTCTCCACCTCTCCACCTTTCCACCTCTCCACCTCTCCACCTCTCCACTTCTCCACTTCTCCACTTCTCCACCTCTCCACTTCTCCACCTCTCCACCTCTCCACCTCTCCACATCTCCACTTCTCCTCCTCTCCACTTCTCCTCCTCTCCACTTCTCCACCTCTTTCCTTCTCCACTTCACCTCTTTTCCATACCTCCACCTCTCCACCTCTCCACCTCTCCACATCTCCACTTCTCCTCCTCTCCACTTCTCCACCTCTCCACCTCTCCACCTCTCCACATCTCCACTTCTCCTCCTCTCCACTTCTCCTCCTCTCCACGTCTCCACCTCTCCACTTCTCCACCTCTCCACTTCTCCACCTCTCTCCTTTCCACCTCTCATCTTCTCCACCTCTCCTCTTCCCCACTTCTCCACCTCTCCAGCTCTCCTCTTCTCCACCTCTCCACCTCTCCTCTTCCCCACTTCTCCACCTCTCCACCTCTCCTCTGCCCCACTTCTCCACCTCTCCACTTCTCCTCTTCTCCACCTCTCCAGCTCTCCACTTCACCGCCTCTCCAATTCTCCACTTCTCCAGCTCTCCACCTCCCCACTTCTCCACCTCTCTCCTTGTCCACCTCTCCCGCTCACCACTTCTCCACTTCTCCACCTCTCCACCTCTCCACTTCTCCACTTCTCCATTTCTCCACTTCTCCACCTCTCCACTGCTCCACCTCTCCACCTATCCACCTCTCCTCTTCTCCACCTCGCCAGCTCTCCTCTTCTCCACCTCTCCACCGCACCACATCTCCTCTTCCCCACTTCTCCACCTCTCCACCTCTCCACTTGTCCACATCTCCACTTCTCAACTTCTCCTCCTCTCCACTTCACCACCTCTTCAACTCTCCACCTCTCCACCTCTCCACTTCTCCTCTTCTCCACTTCTAACTCTCCACTTCTCCACTTTTCCTCCTCTCCACCTCTCCAGCTCTCCAACTCTCCTCCTCTCCAGCTCTCCTCTTCCCCACTTCTCCACCTCTTCACCTCTCTCCTTCTCCTCCTCTCCACCTTACCACTTCTCTTCTTCTCCAATTCTCCACCTCTCCACTTCTCCACCTCTCCACTTCTCCTCCTCTCCACCACTCCACCGCTCCTCTTCTCCAGCTCTCCAACTCTCCTCCTCTCCAACTAACCACTGCTCCACTTCTCCTCTTCTCCACCTCTCCACCTCTCCACTTCTCCACCTCTCCACTTCTCCACTTCTCCACCTCTCCACTTCTCCACCTCTCCACTTCTCCACCTCTCTCCTTCTCCGCCTCTCATCTTCTCCACCTCTCCACTTCTCCACCTCTCCACTTCTCCACTTCTCCACCTCTCCACTTCTCCACCTCTCCACTTCTCCACCTCTCTCCTTCTCCGCCTCTCATCTTCTCCACCTCTCCACTTCTCCACCTCTCCACTTCTCCACTTCTCCACCTCTCCACTTCTCCACCTCTCCACTTCTCCACCTCTCTCCTTGTCCACCTCTCCATTTCTCCACCTCTCCACCTCTCCACCTCTCCACTTGCCACCTCTCCATTTTTCCACCTCTCCAGTTCTCCAATTCTCCATCTCTCGACTTCTCCCCCTCTCCAACTATCCACCTCTCCTCTTCTCCACCTCGCCACTTCTCCTCTTCTCCACCTCTCCACCGCTCCACCTCTCCTCTTCCCCACTTCTCCACCTCTCCAGCTCTCCACTTCTCCACCTCTCCACCGATCCGCCTCTCCTCTTCCCCACTTCTCCACCTCTCCAGCTCTCCACTTCTCCACCTCTCCACCTCTCCTCTTCCCCACTTCTCCTCCTCTCCACCACTCCACCGCTCCTCTTCTCCAGCTCTCCAACTCTCCTCCTCTCCAACTAACCACTGCTCCACTTCTCCTCTTCTCCACCTCTCCACTTCTCCACCTCTCCACCTCTCCACCTCTCCACTTCACCACCTCTCCACTTCTCCACCTCTCCACTTCTCCACTTCTCCATTTCTCCACTTCTCCACCTATCCTCCTATCCACCTCTCCTCTTCTCCACCTCGCCAGCTCTCCTCTTCTCCACCTCTCCACCGCTCCACATCTCCTCTTCCCCACTTCTCCACCTCTCCAGCTCACCACTTCTCCACTTCTCCACCTCTCCTCTTCCCCACTTCTCCACCTCTCCACCTCTCCTCTGCCCCACTTCTACAACTCTTCACTTCTCCTCTTCTCCAGCTCTCCACCTCTCCACTACACCGCCTCTCCAATTCTCCACATTTCCACCGCTCCACTTCTCCACCTCTCCCCCTCTCCACTTCTCCACCTCTCCACTTCTCGTCTTCTACACTTTTCCTCCTCTCCACCTCTGCACCTCTCCACCTCTCCACCTTTCTACCTCTCCAACTCTCCACCTCTCCACCTCTCCACCTCTCCACTTCTCAACCTCTCCACTTCTCCACTTCTCCTCCTATCCACTTCACCACCTCTTCAACTCTCCACCTCTCCACCTCTCCACTTCTCCTCTTCTCCACCTCTCCACCTCTCCACCTCTCCACATCTCCACTTCTCCACCTCTCCACATCTCCACCTCTCCACCTCTCCACTTCGCCACCTCTCCACTTCCCCACTTCTCCATCTCTCCACTTCTCCACCTATCCACCTATCCACCTCTCCTCTTCTCCAGCTCGCCACCTCTCCTCTACTCCACCTCGCCACCGCTCCACCTCTCCTCTTCTCCACCTCTCCAGCTCTCCTCTTCTCCACCTCTCCACCGCTCCACCTCTCCTCTTCCACACTTCTCCAACTCTCCATCTCACCACTTCTCCACTTCTCCACATGTCCTCTTCCCCACTTCTCCACCTCTCCACCTCTCCTCTTCCCCACTTCTCCACCTCTCCACCTCTCCTCTGCCCCACTTCTCCACCTCTCCACTTCTCCTCTTCTCCACCTCTCCAGCTCTCCACTTCACCGCCTCTCCAATTCTCCACTTCTCCACCTCTCCACCCCTCTACTTCTCCACCATCTCCACTTCTCCACCTCTCCACTTCTCCACCTCTCTCCTTGTCCACCTCTCCACTTCTCCACCTCTCCACTTCTCCACTTCTCCATTTCTCCACTTCTCCACCTCTCCATCTATCCACCTCTCCTCTTCTCCACCTCGCCAGCTCTCCTCTTCTCCACCTCTCCACCGCTCCACATCTCCTCTTCCCAACTTCTCCACCTCTCCAGCTCTCCACGTCTCCACCTCTCCACCTCTCCTCTGCCCCACTTCTCCACCTTTCCTCTTCCCCACTTCTCCACCTCTCCACCTCTCCTCTGCCCCACTTCTACAACTCTTCACTTCTCCTCTTCTCCAGCTCTCCACCTCTCCACTACACCGCCTCTCCAATTCTCCACTTCTCCACCGCTCCACTTCTCCACCTCTCCACCTCTCCACTTCCCCACCTTTCCATTTCTCCACCTCTCCACCTCTCCACTTCTCCACGTCTCCATTTCTCCACATCTCCACCTCTCCACTTCTCCACCTCTCCACTTCTCATCTTCTACACTTTTCCTCCTCTCCACCTCTGCACCTCTCCACCTCTCCACCTTTCCACCTCTCCAACTCTCCACTTCTCCACCTCTCCACCTCTCTACTTCTCAACCTCTCCACTTCTCCACTTCTCCTCCTCTCCACTTCACCACCTCTTCAACTCTCCACCTCTCCACCTCTCCACTTCTCCTCTTCTCCACCTCTCCACCTCTACACCTCTCCACCTCTCCACCTCTCCACATCTCCACTTCTCCACCTCTCCACTTCTCCACCTCTCCACCTCTCCACTTCGCCACCTCTCCACTTCTCCACCTCTCCACCTCTCCACTTCTCCACCTCTCCACCTCTCCACTTCCCCACTTCTCCATCTCTCCACTTCTCCACCTCTCCACCTATCCACCTCTCCTCTTCTCCACCTCGCCACCTCTCCTCTACTCCACCTCGCCACCGCTCCACCTCTCCTCTTCTCCACCTCGCCAGCTCTCCTCTTCTCCACCTCTCCACCGCTCCACCTCTCCTCTTCCCCACTTCTCCACCTCTCCACCTTTCCACCTCTCCAACTCTCCACCTCTCCACCTCTCCACCTCTCCACTTCTCCACCTCTCCACTTCTCCTCTTCTCCACTTCTCCACCTCTCCACCTCTCCACCTCTCCACATCTCCACCTCTCCACCTCTCCATTTCTCCACCTCTCCCCTTCTCCACCTCTCCACCTCTCCTCTTCTCCACCTGTCGAATTCTCCACCTCTCCACTTCTCCAACTCTCCACCTCTCCAGTTCTCCACCTGTCCAATTCTCCACCTCTCCACCTCTCCACTTCTCCACCTCTCCACTTCTCCACTTCTCCACTTCTCCACTTCTCCATCTCTCCACTTCTCCACCTCTCCACCTATCCACCTCTCCTCTTCTCCACCTCGCCACCTCTCCTCTACTCCACCTCGCCACTGCTCCAACTCTCCCCTTTCCCACTTCTCCACCTTTCCAGCTCTCCACCTCTCCACTTCTTTCTTCTCCACTTCTCCACCTCTCCACTTCTCCACTTCTCCACTTCTCCACTTCTCCGCTTCTCCTCCTCTCCACTTCTCCAGCTCTCCAACTCTCCACCTCCCCAGCTCTCCACGTCTCCACTTTCCACCTCCCCACTTCTCCAGCTCTCCACTTCTCTAATTCTCCAACTTTCCACCTCTCCATCTCTCCACTTCTCTTCTTCTCCACTTCTCGATCTCTCCAACTCCAACTCTCCACCTCTCCAGCTCTCCACTTCTCCAGTTCTCCACCTCTCCACTTCTCCACCTCCCCACTTCTACACCTCTCCACATCTACACCTCTCCAACTCTCCACTTCTCCACCTCTCCACTTCTCCTCTTTTCCACCTCTCCACCGCTCCACCTCTCCTTTTTCCACTTCTCCACCTCTCACCTTGTCCACCTCTCCACTTCTCCAACTCTCTCCTTCTCCACCTCTCCACTTCACCACCTCTCCACCTTTCCATTTCTCCACCTCTCCCCTTCTCCACCTCTTCACCACTCCTCCTTCTCCCTTTCTCCAACTCTCCACCTCTCCTCTTCTCCACCTCGCCACCTCTCCACCTCTCCTCTTCTCCACCTCTCCACCTCTCCACTTCTCCACTTCTCAACTTCTCCACCTCTCCACTTCTCCACCTCTCCAATTCTCCACCTCTCCACTTCTCCACCTCTCCAATTCTCCACCTCTCCACTTCTCCAACTCTCCACCTCTCCACTTCTCCACCTCTCCACTTCTCGTCTTCTACACTTTTCCACCTCTCCAGCTCTCCACCTCTCCACCTCTCCACTTCTCCACTTCTCCACCTCTCCACTTCTCCACTTCTCCACCTCTCCACTTCTCCACTTCTCTTCTTCTCCACTTCTCCACCTCTCCAGCTCTCCAACTCTCCTCCTCTCCAGCTCTCCTCTTCCCCACTTCTCCACCTCTTCACCTCTCCACTTCTCTTCTACTCCACTTCTCCACCCTTCCTCTTCCCCACTTCTCCACTTCTCCACCTCTCCAGCTCTCCAACTCTCCTCCTCTCCAGCTCTCCTCTTCCCCACTTCTCCACCTCTCCACCTCTCCACTTCTCGTCCTCTCCACTTCTCCACCTCTTCCCTTATCCAACTCTCCATTTCTCCACCGCTCCACCTCTTCTCTTCCCCACTTCACCACCTCTCCACCTCTCCAGTTCTCCACCTCTCCACATCTCCACTTCACCACTTCTCCACCTCTCCATTTTTCCACCTCTCCACTTCTCCACCTCTCCACTTCTCCACCTCTCCATTTTTCCACTTCTCCTCTTCTCCACCTCTCCACTTCACCACTTCTCCACTCCTCCACTTCTCCACCTCTCCACTTCTCCACTTCTCCACCTCTCCACCTCTCCACTTCTCCTCTTCTCCACCTCTCCAGCTCTCCACTTCTCCACTTCTCCACCTCTCCACATTTCCACCTCTCCACTTCTCTGAAGCTGTCAGAGGTGAATAAAAATAAATAATTACTTCGAGAGGACTAGAATATAAAAGCAGGGATGTGCTGCTGAGGCTTGATAAGTCTCTGGTCAGACCACATTTAGAATATTGTGAGCAATTCTGGGCCCCGTATCTCAGGAAGGATGTTCTGGCCCTGGAGAGGGTCCAGAGGAGGTTCACAAGAACCATCCCAGGAATGAAAGGCTTAACATATGAGGAACATTTGAGGACTCTGGGTCTATACTCGATGGAGTTTAGAAGGATTAGGGGGGGTTCTGATTGAAACTTAAGGGATACTGAAGGGCCTGGATAGAGTGGACGTGGGGAAGATGTTTCCATTAGTAGGAGAGACTAGGACCCGAGGGCACAGCCTCAGAGTAAAGGGAAGACCTTTCAGAACAGAGATGAGGAGAAACTTCTTTAACCAGAGAGTGGTGAATCTATGGAATTCATTGCCACAGAAGGCTGTGGAGGCCAGGTCATTGAGTGTATTTAATACTGAGATAGATAGGTTCTTGATTGGTAAGGGGATCAAAGGTTATTGGGAGAAGGTGGGAGAATGGGGTTGAGAAACTTATCAGCCATGATTGATTGGCAGAGCAGACTCGATGGGCTGAATGGCCTAATTTCTGCTCCTATGTCTTATGGTCTTATGGTCTTTTGATGCCGGGACTCGCACCTGACGTCTCTGTGCATAGTTTTATGTGTCAGGCCCGCCCCCACTCGCTGACTGAAAAACCCTGTCCTTGGAGTCCAGGTGGAGAATTTTCTCCCCCGCCGGTGGTGGGGGGGAGTTGGGCAGGAGCGGGCGTGGGCGGGCGCCGGCGATCGGCTGGGCGCTGCCATTTTGCCTGGGTGGGCAGACTAAGGGGCAGCGTGACGCAGGCCCGGAAGCGCTGGGCGCTCCCGGTGGGGGTGCGGGGAGGAGGCTAAGTCGGGGCCTGCGTCGAGGCCTGAGTCGGGACCTGAGTTGGGGCCTACGTCGAGGCCTGAGTCGGGGCCTGAGTTGGGGCCTGCGTCGAGGCCTGAGTCGGGGCCTGAGTTGGGGCCTGCGTCGAGGCCTGAGTCGGGGCCTGAGTTGGGGCCTGTGCTCTTCCACTGCCTCAGGGAGATTAACTTGATGTTTTAAAAATTTTAATGAACAAAAATAAAAATTATTCAGACACGCCCCCCCCCCCCCCTCGTGTGACAGTGTCACCTGAGCGGCGACATGTCAATGAATTTTAATATAAAAATGTATTTAATGTATAAACACATCATGAAACCTCATCCCACCCGTGGATGAGGTTCCATGAAAAATGCGAAGGCCGCCCTGGGCTCTTTGCCTGGCCGCACCCCCCCTCCCCCCCCCCCCCCCCCCCCCCCCCCCCCCAACCCTGCCAACCTTAAAGTTGGACGGGCAGCTCAGTTATTGACCTTAATTGGAATCTAAATGGCCTCAGTCGGCCTTTGACAGTTCGGCGGGCACAGAGCCGACTCCGCTGAGGATCTGAATGACGCGTGGTGATGTCGGGAAGCATGGCCAACATCACCGCACGTTATATTATCCTTCAGCGAGCAGGGCCCCACCCCACACACACCAAACAGAAGATTCTGGCCCGGCTTTTTGTTCTGATAAACCTCTCCTGGACTCCTTCCAGTCTACCCTTCCTAAGAAAGGATATTTTACCAGATCACTTATCAATACACTTCTAGCTGGCTGGACTTTATAGTTGGTTTCCCCTCAATTCACTTCTATGAAACATAGAAACATGGAAAATAGGAACAGAAGTAGGTCATTCAGCCCTTCGAGCCTGCTCTGCCATTCAATATGATCACTGCTGAGCCTCTATCTCAACGCCGTACTCCCGCTCCTTCCTCATAACCCTGGATGCCCTTTAGAATCCAGAAATCGATCTATTTCCTTCTTAAATATATTCAGGGACTTGGCCTCCACAGCCTCTGTTAGAGAATTCCTTAGGTTCACCACCTCTGAGTGAAGACATTTCTCCCACTCTCAGTCCTAAATGGTCTACCCCCTATCCTGAGACTGTGCCCCCGTGTTTTAGACACCCCCCCAGCCAGAGGAAACATCATCCCTGCAGCCAGTCTGTCCATCCCTGTCAGAATTTTATACATTTCAATGAAATACTCTCATTCTTCTAAACTCCAGTGACAAGCCTCATCGACATAATCTCCCCTCATACGATAATCCTGCCATCCCAGGGATCTGCCTGGTGAACCTTCACTGCACCCCCTCTATGGCAAGTATATCCTTAGGTAAGGAGACCAAAACTGCCATACAATATACTCCAGATGTGGTTGCACCAAGGCCCTGTACAGCTGCAGTAAGACATCTTTGCTCCTGTACTCAAGTCCTCTTCCAATGAAGGCCAACATACCATTTGCCTGCTTAACTGCTTGCTGCACCTGCATGCTTACTTTCAGTGATAGGTGTACAAGGACACCCAGGTCCCTTTGTACATCAACATTTCCCAATCTATCACTGTTTAAGTAATGCCCTGCCATTCTGCTTTTCCTCCCAAATTGGATAACTTCACACTTATCCATGTTATACTGCATCTGCCATGTATTTGCCCACTCACTCAACTTGTCTAAATTGCCTTGAAGCCTCTTAACCTCCTCCTCATCGCTCACATTCTCACCAAGTTTCGTGCTGTCAGCAAACTTGGAAAGATGACATTTGGCTTCCTCATCTGAATCATTGATATATATTGTGAATAACTGGGCCCAAGCACTGATCCCTGCAGTACCCCACCAGTCACCGTCTGTCACTCTGAAATAGACCTATTTCTTCCTACTCTCTGCTTCTTGTCTGCTCACCAATTCTCAATCCATGCGAATATACTATCCCCAATCCCATGTGGTTTAATTTTACACACTAACCTCTTATGTGGGACTTTATCAAAATCCAAATACACCACATCCACTGGTTCTCCCTTATTTATTCTGCTCATTTCATCCTCAAAGGACTCCAGTAGGCTTGTCAAACATGATTTCTCTTTCATAAATCCATGCTGACTTTGTCTAAAAATAAAAACAAAAAAACTGCGGATGCTGGAAATCCAAAACAAAAACAGAATTACCTGGAAAAACTCAGCAGGTCTGGCAGCATCGGCGGAGAAGAAAAGAGTTGACGTTTCGATTCCTCATGACCCTTCAATAGTTCTGTCGAAGGGTCATGAGGACTCGAAATGTCAACTCTTTTCTTCTCCGCCGATGCTGCCAGACCTGCTGAGTTTTTCCAGGTAACCCTGACTTTGTCTAATCCTGTTGATATTTTCTTAGTGTCCTGTTGTCACATCCTTTATAATAGACTCTAGCATTTTCCCTACTACTAAGGTTAGGTTTAACCGGTCTGTAATTCACTGGCTTCTCCTTCTCTCCTTTTTTTAAAAAGTGGGGTTGCATTTGCCACCCTCCAATCTGCCGGGACTCTTCCAGAATCTTCAGAATTTTGGAAGACGACAGACGTTATTTCCATGGCCACCTCCTCTACCGCCCTGAGATGTAGATTAAAAAGTGTAAAATCCAACAGAGTAAATGAAAAGAGACTCGACTGACAAACTCAAGAGCAACAAACGTTTGGAGCAAATGAAAAATGCCAACTGGGTAGAGGGTCCAGATGGAATTAAGTACAAGCTGACAGATGCTGGCTCCCTAGAATCTAGATGAAGTATGTGTCAGGATAAACGTAGTGCTAGATAACCCCTGATAAATTCCATGGATGAAGGCAAACGCTTATTTCATTCGCCTTGGCAACTGCCGTCTCCATCCAGGGCCTCGACTACTCGGGTTTCCATGGCAACTAAGTGCTTTGGCCCCTGGTCCAGATAATTAGAAGCAGTTAATGCTGGAGTTGTTAAAAAAAAAAGGCAGCTGGTTTGAGCAGTTGGCTTTGAATAAGAGTTGGAAACCTAGCTTCTGAGGGAACTCTCAAGAAAGAAGCAGAACAAAGTGGTCTTTTCTGAAAAGCGTGGACGGTTAACAAATGGAAAACAACAGTTGCAACTCCAGTTAGAGATGCAGATGGAACTAATTTCTGGCAGGAATAGACCCACTTGAGATTGCAAACCCGCTGAATGTGAATGTAGAGCCGAAACAACAGTTAAAAGGGGACTTAAGCATTTTTACCACCGCAGTTCAGGGAACGCCAGCGGCTGACAAATGGCCCATTTGTTTGTTTGCAACATGGTGGTGCTCTGGAGGAAGCGTATTGGCCGTTCAGTTCTTGTGTGGGCTTTTGAAAGTTCACCAGATCTCGCTCATTTGGAATGAAAATTAACCCTATGAAAGTGTAACATTTTAATTGATTCCTGTGATGAGAGGGTTAATCCTGTGAGGAGAGATTGAGTGGAATGGGCTGATACTCACTGGAGCTTAGAAGAATGAGTGGCGATCTCATTGAAACATATAAAAATCTTCAAAGTTTTGACAGGCTGAGAATCTTCCGTTTTTCATGGCTGGAGACCCTAATATGAGGGGCACAGCCTCAGGATAAGGGGATGAGATGAGCTGACATTTCTTCACTCTGAGGGGCTGTGAATCTTTGGAATACTCCACCCCACCCCCCCAACGGCTGCGGACACTCAGTTGCTGCGTACTTTCAAAACCAAGAACGGTAGGTTTTTTTGGACACTAAAGGAATCAAACATTCAGCAGCTGGAGAATTTAAATTCAAGTCCTTTAACAAATCTGGAATTAACAGCTTGAATCGGTAGTGGTGGACCATGAAACTATCGAATTGTTGTGAAAAACCCATCTGGCTCATTAATTTTTTTTAGGGTAGGAAATCTGCCTTCCTTACCTGGGCCAGGTTGATGGTACCTCAATGCTGTTGACTGGTAAATACCCTCTGAAATTGCCTAGCACGTCACTCAGTTATGTACGAATGAGCGTTAAATGCTGGTGTTACCAGCGCACCCACAGTACATGAATTAATTTAAATAAAATTTAAATAAATGCTGGCCTGCGCTAATGGCGCCCATTTCCCATAAATCAAAATAAACATCCCAATCCTGTTGTGATCTTGGTTCTGGGTTTCTTTGAGTAATGCAGGGTAGGATTCCCCTTCAGGTGAGAGGGATCAGCAGGTCTAATTCACAGATTCTACAGCTCTCTAGAAACGATCCTGGGGGTCTGTAGTGACCGAGTTCATGGAAACCTGAGTTTGGGGTGGGTGGGACTATGCTGATTGGCTTCCATTTGGAATTTAACCCAGGCTTCGGTTCCTGCATCGAGCATTTTCTTCAGCACTTGCACCCCTCACCCTCAGTGAGGGGAAAAACATAGGCATATGTTTTAGAAACCCCACCGTGTGCACCACACTGAGAACAAAGGTGAAGCTGGTGATTTGGGGGTGACATTTGCCAATGCAGCTTCTCCACTAAATATGTTAGTGTTGTAGGATCACAGCTTTAATATCTCCTTCAGGTAAGAATCCTGTCCATATAAAAGTAATGGAAATGATCACAGATTCAAGGCCAGGGCTCTGCTAAGACATCTTAACTGGGGCTTGATGTTGGGAGAGGACATTTAAAAAGACAGTGAAGGCAATGCCAGTGGAGATGGAATGGATGGCGAAGGTGCACTCACAGGGTTGGTTGATGAAGGTGACATGAATAGAGTTTGAAAGGGCACTAAGTGCACGTCCAGATGAATTTGAAAGGTTACTGAAGGTGTCATCAATAGAGATTGGAAGAGTGGTAAAGATAACATCAATAGAGTTTGAAAGGATGGTGACAGCGCCATGAATAGGGATTGATATAGACAATGAGTGCGTGTCCAGCTAAATTTGAAAGGTTATTCAAGGTGTCAGTCACAGAGCTTGGAAAGGCTCATGTTCGATGGTGTGGTATTGTGAGTATTCTGTGGAGAGCTCATCAAAGAAAATAATGTATTGATTTCAAATTGAGCCGCGATGCACATCGTTCCATTGTCTGATGCTTCGGGTGTGCTTGAGGCTGTGATACACAGATCAGATAATTATAGTTTTAGCAACAACATCGAATGAAGGACAGAGCTTAGACTCCCTGTAAGCTCATTGTCATCTATACATTGGTATGAATACATTTCGAGATTGATTCTTTTCCAGACAGGCAGGTGGAATTCATTGGTTTGAACCACATGTTAGGAAAGATGTATTGACCTTAGAGGATGTGCAGCTTGGATTTGCTAGAATGATACCTGGGGTCGAATTTTTACCCGGAAATGGGGGCAGGGACAAAGGAGAAGAGGCAGTAATGTTATGCTGCTGGCTGCTGTGGCTGGTTCGATGACACCATGCTGACAGTCAGCGGCTTTGTTCAGGAGAGGGCAATGACAGGACTCAACAACCCACCCAATCTGGGTCAATGTCCAATTAAGCTTGTTAAGGAGCCTGTCAGCTCATCAAAGGCCAGTGGTGGGGAAACATGGGTTACACACTGGAAAGAGCCATAGAGGTCTACAGCACAGAAAAAGACCCTTCGGCCCATCAAGTCTGCGCCACTCAAACAAGTACCTAACTATTCTAATCCCATTTTCCAGCATGAGGCCCATAACCTTGTATACCATGGCATCGCAAGTGCACATCCAAATACTTTTCAAATGTTATGAGGGTTTCTGCCTCTACCACCCTTTCAGGCAGTGAGTTCCAGATTCCCACCACCCTCTGGGTGAAAAGATTCTTCCTCACATTCCCTCTAAACCTCCTGCCCCTTACCTTAAATCTATGCCCCCCTGGTTATTGAATCCCTCCACCAAGGGGAAAAGCTCCTTCCTGTCTACCCTGTCAATGCCCCTCATAATTTTATACACCTCAATCATGTCCCCCCACAATCTCCTCTGCTCCAGGGAAAATAACCCCAGTCTATCCAATCTCTCCTCATAACTAAAACTCTCCAGCCCAGTCACCATCCTGGTAAATCTCCTCTGCACTCTCTCTAGTGCAATCACATCCTTCCTATAATGCGGATTCCAGAACTGCACGCAGTACTCTAGCTGTGGCCAAACCAGCGTTTTATACAATTCCAGCATAACCTCCCTGCTCTTATATTCTATACCTCAGCTAATAAAGGCATGTATCCCATTTGCCTTCTTAAACACCTTATCTACCTGTCCCACTACCTTAAGGGACCGGTGGACATGCACACCAAGGTCCCTCTGATCCTCGGTGCTTCCCAGGGTCCTACCATTCATCGTGTATTCCCATGCCTTGTTTGTCCTGCCCAAGTGCATCACCTCACACTTATCCGGAATAAATTCCGACTGCCACTGATCAGCCCATCCTGTAATCTAAGGCTATCCTCCTCACAATTTACCACCCCACCAAATTTTGTGTCATTTGGAACAGTCCAAATAAAAGGAGCCGGCAACACAACAGGTGCCAGTCATGGCTGCCCCATTCAATTAGGTGGGCCCAGAAAAGGGTGCACAGCTGAGAGAGGGGCACTCATTCATTGGCACATACTGAGCGAGCAGAGTTAACCGAGTAAGTGGTCCATGTGCGCTTAGTCAGGAAGGGGGTCATGACCATCAAGGGATTGGGGGACCACAAGCTGAGGGTTGGTCCAGTGTTACGACTGGGATGGGAGGAGTGCGCAGTCTCTCTGGCTCCATTACTTCATAGGTCGGACCCTAGGTATAAATGTTTAAATCACTCATTAAAATGGCCATTTGTTTACTTTTGCTACTGCTGGACTCAGAAGAGAGGAGATTTCAACCAGTCTTCTTCCAATAAACTCAGAATCATGATGAAATAAAACTGCAAAACTGGTTAATATACAATTTTTAATTCAGAAATGTAACGGCTTACCCCTTTTAAAATCCCTACACAGGCATTCACACTCACACAACAAATAAGGTCTCTGCAGAAGTTGGCGTAAGGGAATGCTTTATTAAGAAGGGTAAAGATCGAAAAGGTCTTGATGCTGTTGATTCGGTGCACAAAGATGGAGTGCTGGTCACAGTAGTTGTCTGGAAGTCCTTTCCAAAGGATCTTTGGTGAAACACTGTCTTTGTTTACTCTCGCTTGTTGCAGCCTCACAGGCTTTCAACTACAGACGAGTTATTCTGACGTGAGGAATTATTCTGACTGAAGGTGTGAACACCCACTCTGGACTGTAGTTAATACAGGGGGAGAGAGAAGGGGAGAGGTTGAGGAGCAGTCTTCCTTCACAGTTCACTCCCAAGACACACACACACACACGGTTCAAAAAACATGTTCTTCAAAAAACAGAACTTTTCCCAGAACTGGTGTTTTTCAGCCAATCAGCAGGAGCCCACAGCCTGGCAACAGCAGTTCTTTTTTATTTTAACGCAAGTAAACAAAATAACATTTATATCCCCAGGTGTCTTGCTGGTCATTTAGCTGAAGTTGTGTGATTTCTTGGTAAAAGCAGCTTGCTCACTGACTAAAGTGAACTTGTAACCTTTCAGAAAAAAATTTAAAAGAGTTTCCAAATAATTCAATGCCTTTCTATTTTTTAACAAAAGCATACAGCTCTTGGAGATGCTGATTCCTAACACCAGTATGCATTGTGAGCACATCTGACCACAAGCAAAGCAACAGCTGAACATGGGATTAAGGTACTCAGAGATAGGGATGAGTAGTGATGAGCAACAGCATCCTCAGGGTCTGATACAGAGCCCTGGGCATGTGAAGGGCAATGGAGAGGGACAAGGGGCAGGAAAGGAACATGGGCAATGCCCTCAGCATCGAGTATACTGTTGAAGTAGAATCTACCGGGACATGTCGGAGAATCAGTGCTGGAGGAGACTGCGTCTATCAAGGCAGATAGTATCTGAAATTTATACCCTCAATGAGGAGTACCTCAGACCTTGCAGCATTGCTGACCATAATCTGCCAGTAGCTGTTAAAGCCACTGAGGCCATGAACTTCGTTGCCTCTGGCTCTTCCCAAGGATCAGCAGTGGACCTTGGTGATATTTTATGAGTGACAGCACTGCATTAGACCTCACAGATCGCTGATGCTCTACTTATGAAAGCTGGGTCTTTAAATCACGCCCTTAAATCAGCGCTGCACTTTCAAAGTCCCGCCTCCATCCCACACCCGCCACCACCGATTGGTCGCCAAACCCCCTCCAGTCCATTAGATAAAAGCTTGGGGAAAATGACAGGCTGTGACTACACTCTGCCCCACCCCCATCCCATCCCAGAGCGAGATTGGGACCTGGAAATGGCTCCAACATCCCAACACCAAATGGAAAATCCTGCTCCTGGACCCCAAGGGTTAGATTACAAGCAGTGATTACACCAACTATGGTTGCATTCCCTGGAAGTCAGGAAGTTAAGTGCAAATTTAATCCAAGTTTTCAAGATTTGAAGAGGAACAGCCAGAGTAGATTGGCAGAAACTATCTGCATTAGTTTGTGGGTCTAAGCCTAGGGGGCGTGGTCTAAAAGTTAGATCCAGACCTTTCAGGAGTGAAATTAGGAAGCACCTAGAACCATAGAACCAGACCATTCAGCCCATCATGTCTGCGTCGGCCAAACAAAGAAGCTAGTCGCTCATTTTGAATCCCACTTTGCGGCAGCGGGTCCATAGCCTTGCAGGTTGTAGCACTTCAGATCCAGGCACCTTTTAAATGAGTTTGGCATTTCAGTTCTACACACAAAGGGCTTGAAACTCTCTTCTGCAAATGGCAGTTAATGTCAGGTCAACTGTTCATTTGAAACGTGAGATTGATAGATTTCTGTTGGCCAAAGTGATCAGCGGGTATGAGGCAAAGGTGGGTACATGGAGTTAGGTCACAGGTCAGTGTGATCTCATTGAACGAAGGAACAGGGCTGAGCAGCCAAATGCTCCTCCTGGTCCTATATTCCTATAATACCAATTCCATAATATAATACATAATGATCCTACTATACATTCGCCTTCAGCCTGATCTTCCAGAAGGCACAGAGAGCTAACTAGGGTATAAAGATAGCTGTGCACACATTAGTCATGCATGCTAGTGAAGTACAGCCAATTGAAATATTCCATCATTTCAGGAAGGTAGTGGTGCGTTACCGAACTGCATATGTTCTACTGGTTCTCTAATGCTTTTTTTTATTTTGTAGCTTTTTCACCAGCTGTCTGAATAAGTAACTTACACAACATAATGGTTAGCTCCAAGTAGCAATTTTCCCCTCAATCTAGTAAAGTTGGTCAGTAAAAGACAAATTACAGCCAGCTCCTCAAAGATTAATTTCCCCTACTTTGGTGTGCTATTTGGTCATATGCAGCTACTATAATCTGACGCCAACAGAATAAAATGCTGCGGGAGTCAGAAATCGGAAATAAGAAAGGGAAAACGCTTGGAAGTGCTCAGCAGGCCTGCGGAGGGAGAAACAGAGGGTGGGAGTTTCCAGCCCCGCTCACCGCCTGGACCCGTCTGGTCCACGCCGACCCTGATTGGAGCTTTGGCTGGACTGCGGTGGGGCCGGAAAGCCCCAGTCAGCGCTAACCCATCGACGACCTTTCAGCCGCACTGGGAAAAATGAGCAGTGTAACGGGTTTTGAGCAAGGACAGAGGCGGGAAAAAAGGGGGAGGGAGAGGAAAGAACGAAGCGGACGGTCTGCGATAGGTTGGCAGACAGGAGAGATTACATTACTGAAAGGCACGGTGACTCAAGACGGGAGGGGGCGACAGAGGCAGGACAATTCAAAACAACTGGAGGTGCAAATAGTTGCAGTGGGAATACCGAGGGAGCGGAACGCAGGGAAAATTGGAGCAGACTCCCGTCGCCCGAGAATGTGGTGGAGCCTGGGAGACCCCACCCAGGGGTGTGGACCACCCCACTGACCGCGTATCCATAGCGGGGAACTCTAGACCCTCTGCACAAGGGACACCCTACCTCACCCTAAATGTGATTTGATTATTCGGTCTTTGTGAATCACTGGCCTTGCTCCTGGTGCGTAATGCAGCTCCCACGCTCTGATCAAGTTTCCTCTTTTAACTTCCCACTAAAAATAAGTTGGATCAGTTTGAACAACTAACAACTCTTAGCGGTTTATTTGTGCCTTAAGCATGCGCATGAGGGGCAGACTTTATGGATTGGTAGTGGTCCCACCCGAGAGCTTTATGAGGTGGCAGTGTTAGGCATACGGACTCGAAACGTTAACTCTGTTTCTCTCCCCACCGACGCCGCCTGACCTGCTGAGTTTTTCCACCATTTTCTATCTTTATTTCGGATTTACAGCGCCCGCCAGTAATTTTGCTTTTACTTTAGTGGTAGTCGGAGGTTTGGTTGCGCGGGTGAGAACACCATGAGACTTGCTTCAGCTGTTACAGGTAGAATAGTGCGGAGCGTACGGACTTCTGCTCCTGATATCTGCTCCTCACAATGTTCTGAGTCGCGGACTCGATCCTGATGTATCACATGCACGTGCGCTAATCTTCATTTTTAGCCTGGTCAAATCTCCGATGTCTGCCAGTGTTCTCGGTGTCAAGACTCCAGGCCATCACTGATTCGTCACGAGGAGGGCTGGAGGACAACAGCAAACATGCTCCATTACTGCTCCCCCTCTCTCTTACAGAGGCCCTGGACCCCGATGTTCAGCCATCTCGCCTTGCCAAAGACTCAGAAGAAATTGGCCTATGTGGAACCCTTGCCCCCAGCTCTGGTCTTGACTTCGATTTATTTCCTACATGACACCAGAGCCTGCAGTTCAAAAGCACATCATTGGCTGTAATGCGCTTTGGGACAGGCTGAGGTTCTGAAAGGCGCTATAGAAATGCAAGTCTGCCTTTTTTTTCTAAAGGCGCATGGGCCTAGAGTGTTAGCCATGGCGTGGTAAGTTTGCACTCTTACCTTCAGAGGTTGTGGTTTCAAGTCCCACTTCAGGCCTCGAGTACAAAAGAAACAATGTTGACACCAAAGCAGTACTGCAGGTGGTGTTGCACTGTCGGAGGTGCCATCTTTTGGATGAAACATTAAACAGAGAGCTCCGTCTGCTCCTTCAGATGAACATAAGAGATCCATTGGCACAAGGAAGTTCTCCCTGGTCGATTCACCAAATCAACATGAGGAAAACAGTTTATTTAAGTTATTATCACATTGCTGTTTATGGGATCTTACTCTGTGCAAATTGGCTGCTACATTTCCTAATTATAACAGTGACTACACTTCAGGAAAAATGCTCGATTGGCCAGAATGTGACTTAGGGTGTGCTGAGGTTATGAAAGGTGCTATAGAAATGCACGTTTTTTTTTTCTCTCTGTACAATTCCCACCTGACCTGTTGGATCGTTTCAGCTTCTTAGAAATTGTTGTAGTTGGTTTCTGGTGAGGATGAATAGAGTGTTTGGGAATTATACAAACTGTACTTGAATTCACTGCTACAACAACATTGCATTCAAGCACCAACATTTCACAGCAAACCCTACTTCTATCTTTTAAATCAGATTGAAATGGAACACATTGTTGTACCACTGCAGCTGAGCTAGTTATCTGTCCGTATATTTCACAGTATCACAGAATCTTTACAGTGCAGAAGGAGGCCATTCAGCTCATCGACTCTAGCACTGGCTCTCTAAAATAGCATTCTATTTAAATCCTTTTCGTTGCTATGACATTTAGCGTGTCATGGGACACAGAAACAAAAATTGGATTTCGAACTAAATGAGTATGAAAAAAAAAATCCATTATTGTGAAATAAATCTAATCGGTTCAGGCTATTCATCAAAAGAATCCCATCTATTCTCTCCAACACAGACTAGCTTTATAGTTGCGAGAAGTTCAGGATAAGCAAATGAACCAGAAGATTTAAGTAGTCAGCCGAACTGAGCAATGACCTGCAAATCCAAGTGCACTAACAACAACTTGCATTTATATAGCACCTTTAACATTTCAGAAACGTCCCAAGGTGCTTCACAGGAGTGACTATTGAACAGAATTTGACACCGAACCACACAAGGAGATATTAGTACAGGAGATCAAAAGCTCGGTCAAAGAGGTAGATTTTAAGGTGCAGCTCAAAGGAGGAAAGGGAGGCGGATGGGTTTAGGGAGGGAAAATTTAGGGCCCAGGCAACGGAAGGCATAGTTGTCAATGGTGGGGTGATGGAAATTGGAGGATGTGCAAGAGGACAGAATTGGATGAGCACTGAGGTCTCGGAGAATTGTAGAGCTGAGAGACAGTATAGCAATAAGGGCAGTGGGTGGGGGGAGATGGTGGGGGGGGTGGGGTGGTGGGGAGGGCTAGCAAAGCAATGGAGGGATTTGAAAGCCAGGATCTAACTTTCTAACTTGTTGTACTAGCACAGCTACAGCACTTACAACCCCAGACATGGGGGGAGTTTGCTTGCAAATCAAGGCTAACAGAAGAAACAGAAAGGCACGGCGATAGAGAGAATGGGCATGCGGGTAGGCTTTCAAACAGGTGTGAGAAAACATTGAAAACTGTGTTCAAATCCAAATAACTTTTAATTGGAAATGTATTGATTGAGATAAGGTGCACAGGAGCAATGTGGTTCTGCCCATCAGCTAGTAATCCAGAGACGAATTCAAATTCCTCCATAGCAGATGGTGAATTTAAATTCAAACGTTTGTTTGGTAGTACAGAACTTGAGCATTGCTGGAAAAAAATGTGGAAGTTTTTTGTCTTGCACTCATCAGGACATCACGAGAATGCCAATATATTCTTTCAAGTGGAACAAGTTAACAATTTAACCAATTGAAACAAAAAGGCATTTGAACGAATTAATAGCCCCAAGAATACTAGTATCGGGGGAAAACAACAATTTATACTGGATGAGAAGAGCGTGCTGTTTGGTTGGCAAGTGGAGTCTGATTGGTGGAGGTGTTGCCATGGAGAATGCTCCAATTGATGGTGACTGACAGTTAACTGCCAAGTATTGTTTGAAATTTGAACCAGGCAGCTTGATCCTGATTGATCAAGGGATTGCCCTGAGGAATGAGTCAGCGAATGGCTATCGCTTATTTTGTTTAGCTGAAACAGGCACAATTTATGTGCACATTATTTCTGTCTGCAAAGAACAGGGCCCTCTGTACTAATATATATATCTTTCAGGACATGAAAATGTACCATGCTGCGAGTCTGAATGACAATCTTCAGTTGGTTGCCAGTGTAACTCTTAGCACACTGAGGATTACTTAGCAAATGTTGTCCAATCGTGGAATCCCATCTAATGTTGAATGCTGTGTTCTGCAAGCATGAGCTGGTTGGGGACAATCTGTACCCTGCCCATGGTGAACAGCAGCTGGGACTTGCTGTTTGATACGATCCACCAGTCTTTGGGACATACAGCCTACATACCTAGCATCACACTGCCACTGAAATTCATAAAGCACATTACTCATTTGTGTGTTAGGCAGAGCATCTTTTTGGCTTGACAACAGCCTCCTGTTAGTGGCGAATACCACTCATGTTGCTACTGCATAGTAGCAGCGTGAAACAGCTAACTTCATAATTTTTGAGTTACCTTGCCCTTCCAGGGTAATCTGAGGTAGACTGGGCACATTTCAGGATCGAACGTTAGTGGCCTTAGGCCCGGTCATGAGTTTTTGTGACATGCAGCGCAAAATGATCTGATCAGGGTAGCCATTGTCCCACAGAATGTCTTTGATGAGTTCCATCTCGGCATCAAGCCTACATGGTGAGCAAATGGCTCGGGTCCTATTTACAAGGTTGTCAATAAGACCAATTTTATATCGCGTGGGACTGTAAGAATCCCAATGCGTATATTGACCAGTGAAGGTAGGCTTGCGGTAGACAGCGGTAGGGAATCCCCTGGCAGATTTCTCAACTTGTACATCAAGGAAGTGGAGTTCATTTGACTGCTTCATTTCAAAGGTGAATTTGAACACAGGATGGAACCCATTAAGAGATGTAAGGAAATTATTACATGCAGCTGCAGATTTAAATATACTGAACATATCATCCACATATCTCATACATTATAAATTTAAATTCAGTTAAATAAATAACTCTGGAATAAAAAGCTATTTTCAGTAACAGTGAACATGAAACTACTAGATTGTCATAAAGGAAGCTAGTATGGTTAAGGGAAGCTGGTGGTGTGGTGGTAATGTCTCTGGATAAGTAAAACTAGGAGACTCAGGCTAATGCTTTGTAAGACAATGGGTTCAAATCCCACTGGTGAAAATTTAGCTAATTAAATCTGGAATGTAATGCTAGTTTCTGTAATGGTGACTATGGCAACTATCATTGATTGTTGTAAAAACTCATCTGGTTCACTAATGTCCTTTAGGGAAGGAAATCTGCCGTCCTTAGCTGGTCTGGCCTACGTGTGACAGGTCTACAGGATTGTGGTCGACTCTTAACTGTCCTTTGAAATTGCCAAGCAAGCCAGTCAGTCATATCAAACTGTTTTAGGAGCAGAAACTCGGTGGGTGAGATTTTCCAGCCCCCACATCGACAGACATTGTCACGAGCAAGAAGATTTGGAAACCGTTGACTTTAAATGACTCTCTAAATTATCCCGTCCATGCCCGCGACGATACCCACCAGTGTCAGGGCCAGAAAATCCCGGCCAGTAATTCAAGAAGGTGGCTGACCACCACCCACTCAAGGGCAATTAGGGCTGGGCAATAAATGTTGGCCGAGCCAGCGACGCCCACATCCTGTGAATAAATTCAATAAATACAATAAGCGTACAGATGTCACAACAGCCTAAATAAAAACGGCCCAAGGAACGTGGTCAATATGAAAAGGAGGCTTTGTCGCACACATCAAATATTTCAATGGGAAGTGATTGGAGCGTTCAGATGCATTGATCCTTGAGAACAGGAAGGCCTCACACAGAGGAACACCCTCTCTAGCGGAAATGCCGGTGCACCCAGCAAGAGATTAAGCTATAATCAGCTCCTAGAGGCCGCGTTGAAGCCTGCCATAAGCTAAACTTGTCACCACAAGCGCCAAGCAATGCCGACTGGGGAGTGTCCTCAGAGCTTGCTCCTGCCACAGCACCCAGTCACAGGATGGAGGGGGGTTGGGGTGGGGGGGGGGGGGTTTGTGGCGGTGGTGGTGGGAGAGAATCCCCAAGAAATTCCCACGTCAACGATTCATTGGACGCATCTTATTTTTTCAGTCCTTGTGCGATTTTGAAACCAAGCTTCCCTCCGGATCGGTCTCAGCAGCTTTTGTGGGATCTTCTGAGGTTAAGCTGTATTAAATAGAAATAAGATGACCCCATCCATATTGGGGCAGGGGAGGGGGGTGGGGGGTGGGGGGGGGGATGTGGTTTGGAAGGCAACCTTCCAGTCCCAATATGTACACTGTAAATTATGAAGCAGAGTTGTTCTCAGGTAACCTCACCTGTGGCATATGTTTCCTAGCAGGACCAATTTAGAGGTCGTGCGGTACAAATGATTAATGTGTTCACTGCTGTATCTTCCCCCCCTCTCCAGCTGTCTACCACACCTGTCCTTGCTTTGGCCAGTGAATCCATTCCATTATGTTACCAATTGATCTGCCAACCACACAGCAAAAAACTCAAGTCAGGCATCAGCTTTAGTGAATTGTTTTAAATGTATTCGACCATTCTTTTTAGCAATGCATTCTCAATGCCGGCTGTACAGACTTGCACACATCTGTAACATGTCTGTGCACAGATGGAAAAGTAAGTCCTCGAATATGCACACAATTATGAGACGTTTTGATAAGGTAGAGAGAGAGAGAGAAACCATTTTCAGTTGCAAGACTGGTGGTAACCAGAGGGCACAGATTTAAGATAATTGGCATTAAGAACCAGAGGGAGAATTAGCGGGAGAATTTTTTCTGTAACTCAGTGGGCCATGCGCTGCCTGAAAGGACGATGGAAGTGGATTCAGTAATAACTTTCAAAAGGGAATTGGATGAATATTTAAAAAGGAAAAATGCGCAGTGGAAAGGGAGGGGAAGTGGGACTAATTGGGTAAAGCTCTACCAAAGATCCCACACCAGCATGATGAGTTAAAAGGCCTCTATCTAGCTGTGATGTGTCATTCGATGTACCAGCTTAGAGGGCAGGAGTGTATGCTTTTAACGGTGGGGGGGGGGGAGGGGGTGGATGGTAGACAGACCTTCAAAATAAGTCAATAATATTTAATTGTGCGGGTTTGTTTCCCAAGTTCAAAACTATTCCTGGAGGAGGTTGATATCACCGTGTACAAACTATGGGTGGCATGCTGGGGGACATACCTTGTGGTCACAGTGAGTTCCAGAAACTTGCTCCTGATTGCCTTGGCGAGAATTCCAAGAATCATTTCACACTCTCGGCTGGCAAGGAATCCACTGATCCCAGATTTCAAATTGTTCATTCAGCCAGTAATATCCAGCTTTTTTTTTTGTGGAATAGAGTGCCACACTTTTACCCTCCTTTGTGTGAAGAAATGTTTTCTAACTACAATGTGTGAGCTGTGGATCAGTGTGTTGCCCTGGTCTCCTCAATAATATTTATCCCTCAGCCAACATTATGAAGAACAGATTATCAGGTCACTCTTGCATTGCTTTTTGCAGGAGCTGCTGTGTGTCAGGTGGGCTGCCACGTTTTCCACATTACAGTGCTGACTTGTGGCTCGCTGGTGGGGGTGCTGCACATCATTTTCTTTGCTTATGTTAACAGTAAGAAAGCTGTGTACTGCACATGCCTGAATTCCCACCTCCCTGTTAGGTGAGATCCTTGCCTGGAGTGCAAATGCGGAACACTTTTAAATGTGCTTCGGTTAACAAGCAAAAGAAACTAGCTGAAACCAGTAGCAACAGTCACGCAATTTGGTGATTGAGGCTGGTGAAATTTGGCAACCCATTCTGAAGATCTATCTTGTAGCATAAGGGTCTGAAATAGAAAAGATGAACATGGGACTGGGTCCAGTACTGCCCACATGATATAAAGGAACGCATGGCCTGAGTATGGAGGGTACTATTGGACTGGACGGAGACATGTGTAGAGGCAAGCATGGAGACAGCTCCTCACTTTGAACTTATACAGTATATTTGGACGTGGTTACTAATAGTTAATAAACACTTACTGTTAAACTATTACAAGACTCAGAACCTCTTCATGAGATCTACCAAACTACACACAACATCCTACAACATGGTGGCAGCGATCAGAACAACCCAGAGCCTCACAGAAGCTGGAAAAGAAATTGAAAACCTGGAAGATTGAAAAGAGCAGCATTCTGTCCTGATGAAGTACCAGAAGTGAAGGCGCAGAAGGAGATCGCCGGAGAAATGCTCCAAAGCAGGATTGGAAGCAGGAATAAAGCTCCACACTGCAGCAAAAGACTCCACTGAATCTCGTGGAAGTCCAGCTTCAATACCCAGAGAGTGCAGAGTCAGAAGACCCAGCGGGGGTAAACTAAAAGAAAATCTGAGCTCTTGGGCAGAATGAGCTTTAAAAAAAACCCAGCTCAATAAGGCCTTGGCGAGAGAAATCCACCCGATGTCCTCAGTGGGCGACAGTCTGACCAAACACTCAAAAAGAAAAAGTGCTTTCAAATCTCGAAGCTGACAGTGGCGTTTGGAAACTTCCACTAGACAAAAAGTCCAGATTGCTGATCCCCCAGTCAACAGCACAAAGGCAGAAGATCTGGCCATGATCACATTGGGATAGGTCATGGAATAGATTTCGAACAGGTCTAGCAACTCAAGACTGGGCCTCCATGAGGCGCTGTGGGCCATCAGCAGCAGCAGAATTGTACTCAGACACAATCTATAACCTCATGGCCCAGCGTATCCCCCACTCTAGCATTACCATCAAGCCAGGGGATCAACCCTGGTTCAATGAAGAGTGCAGGAGGGCATGTCAGGAGCAGCACCAGGCATACCTAAAAATGAGGTGTTAACCTGGTGAAGCTATACCACAGGACTACTTGTGTTACAAACAGCATAAGCAGCAAGTGATAGACAGAGCTAAGCGACCCCACAACCAACGGATCAGATTTAAACTCTGCAGTCCTGCCACATCCAGTTGTGAATGGTGATGGACAATTAAACAACTCACTGGAGGAGGAGGCTCCACAAATATCCCCATCCTCAGTGATGGAGGAGCCCAGCACATCAGTGCGAAAGATAAGGCTGAAGCATTTACAACAATCTTCAGCCATAAAAGCCGAGTGGATGATCCATCTCAGCCTCCTCCGGAGGTCCCCAGCATCACAGGTGCCAGTTTTCAGTCAATTCGATTCACTCCAAGTGATATCAAGAAATGGCTGAAGGCACTGGATACTGCAAAGGCTATGGGCCTTGACAATATTCCAGCAATAGTGCTGAAGATTTGTGCTCCAGAACTTGCCACGCCCCTAGCCAAGCTGTTCCAGTACAGCTACAACACTGGCATCTACTCAGCTATGTGGAAAATTTCCCAGAAATGTCCTGTACACAAAAAGCAGGACAAATCCAACCCAGTCAATTACCACCCATCAGTCTACTCTCGATCATCAGTAAAGTGATGGAAGGGGTCATCAATAGTGCTGTCGAGCAGCACTGATGCTCAGTTATGGTTCTGCCAGAGCCACTCAGCTTCTGACGTTATTACAGCATTGGTTCAAGGGCTGCATTGCATCAAGGCAGCATTTGACCGAGTGTGGCATCAAGGACCCTTAGCAAAACTGGAGTCAATGGAAGTCAAGGGTAAAACTCTCTGCTGGTTGGAGTCATACCTAGCACAAAGGAAGATGGTTGTGGTTGTTGGAGGTCAATCATCTCAGCTCCAGGACATCACTGCAGGAGTTCCTTAGGGTAGTGTCCTCAGCCCAACCATCTTCAGCTGCTTCATCAATGACTTTCCTTCCATCGTTAGGTCAGAAGTGGAGATGTTCATTGATAATTGCACAATGATCAGCACCATTCACAACTCCTCAGATACTGAAGCAGTCCATGTTCAAATGCAGCAAGAACTGGACAATATCCCGGCTTGGGTTGACAAGTAGCAAGTAGCATTCACACCACACAAGTGCCAGTAAATGACCATCTCCAAAGAGAAAATCTAACCATTGCCCCACGACATTCAATTGTATTAGCATTGTTGAATCCCCCACTGTCCTGGGGGTTACCATTGACCAGAAACTTAACTGGACTAGCCATTTAAGTACCATGCCTACAAGAGCAGGTCAGAGGCTAGGAATCCTGAGGCAAGTAACTCATCTCCTGACTCCCCAAAGCCTGTCCACCATCTACAAGCTACAAGTCAAGGACGTGATGAATATTCCCCACTTGCCTGGATGAGTGCAGCTCCCACAACAATCAAGGAGCGCTACACCATCTAGGACAAAGCAGCACACTTGATTGGCACCCCATCCACAAACATTCATTCCCTCTATCACTGACGCACAGTAGCATCAGTGTGTACAATCTACAAGATGCATTGCAGGAACTCACCAAGGCTCCTTCGACAGCACCTTCCAGATCTATGACTGCTACATCCAGAAGGACAAGGGCAGCAGATAGATGGGAACACCACCACCTGGAAGTTCCCCTCCAAGCCACTCACCATCCTGACTTGGGAATATATCGCCGTTCCTTCACTGTCACTGGGTCAAAATCCTGGAACTCCCTCTCTAACAGCACTGTGGGTGTACCCACACCACATGGACTGCAGCGATTCAAGAAGGCAGCTCACCAACACCTTCTCAAGGGCACTTAGGGATGGGGCAATAAATGCTGGCCCAGCCAGCGAAGCCCACATCCCATAAATTAATTTTTTAAAATTGTGGCATCTTGCTTGTGTGCAAATTGATTGCCCTGTATCCTACATTACAATAGTTACTACACTTCAAAAGCGTTCTAAAGAAGGGTAATATTGGACTCGAGACGTTAGCTCTGTCTCTCTCTCTCGTGACAGAAGCTGCCAGATGTGCTGCGTTTTTCCAACATTTGCTGTTTTTATTTCAGGGAGAGAATTTTTAGCTCGGTAGGTGGGTGCCTGACCTGACTGAGTGTAAAATGACGCACGATGACATCGGGTGAACCCCGCAATGTCGTTGGGCACTCGCGCAATACTTCAGTCGGTGTGCGCACACCCGAGTCGGCACGGGTGGGAGGAGGTTCCCAATGGCAACCAAAAATAAAATCAACGTTTTCTAATTTAATTCTCAACGTGTCCCTGCTCCTGCTCCATTTTGTTATTTTGAAATCTGTTCGTCTCCCTGAGACCGCTCTGTGCCTCGGGGAGATTTCCAAGTGTGTGCACTCACCCGCACGCGCAGAGTTTGCCCTCCTCTCACCTTCCCCCCCCCACCCCATCCCCAATACAGGCAGCGCCGTGTGCTGCCACCATGTGTCACACTGGACGGATCTTGATTGGCCAGCGCGAAATTGTGGTCTGACCCCGATCGCGGGCAGCGGTCAGCGGTCAGCGGTCAGCTCCCCAATTGGCCATGGCCAAGCCCGCCCGGCGAGGGAAATACCCTCCCCCAGATCTCCAGCACTTGCAGTATTTTGCTTTTTATCAACAGGTGCTTCACTGGCTGTGAAGTGCTTTGGGATGTCCAATGGTCGGGAAAGGCGCTATAAAAATGCAAGACATTTTTCTTTCCTTGCCATCCATTAGCTACAAGCCCCTCTGGCTGCATCTCTCTACATCTCTTTCAGATCACAGCTCAGCCTTCCTCGTAGATTTGTCTACTGTGCTTGCCTGCAACCATTTTACAAGCAGTTTGGCAGCACAGGTTAGACAGGCTGGTCTGTGTAGTCGACCTATTCATGTCCCCTTACTCAGTGAAATGAAAATGTGCTTGCAGGCAAATTGCACATGAGACCCACTGTGTTTTCTTTTTCTGTTTCTGATGAATGTTCTGCGCCCGCTAATATGAATGATGTCTCCACCGAGGGTTGAAACATTTTTTCTGTACTTCTCGCACCAGCGTACATGTCAACCGTTATCATATACAGAGGAAAGCTATCGCTGTATTAGCCCCAATCTCGGGGCCAAGAGTCTCCTCGCCCATTAATTGTGGGTTTGGCAGAGCTCACCATTATTAACGTGCACTGAGGAACAAGGTGCAAAGCAGCGTCAGATTATCTGGTCCATTATCGCATTGCTGTTTGTGGGATCTTGCTGTGTGTGGGATCTTCTTGTGCACAAATTGGCTGCCATTTTTCCTACATTAAAAACCACCACTGCCTTTCAGAAAGTACTGCATTGGCTGTGAAATGCTCAGGGATATCCTGAAGTTGTGCAAGGCAAGTCTTTGTTTATTTTCTGCTGCAGTCATTGGGCTGGGTGGGGTGCCGGCTCTATCATTGACCCGGTCATTGAGTCATCGCTTGAGACATCAGCTGCAGGTGGGCAGGATGACCCCAGGACCTCAGGAGGCATTCACACTCTAACTCGACAATGGTGCGAAGCAGTCTGGCCCTTAAGACCAGGCCCTGCTTTGGAATTCCCTCCGTAAAGCTTTCCACCTCCCTATTTGTCTCTTATCCTTTAAGACTCTCCTTAAAAAACCCACCCCTTTGACAAAGCTTTTGGTCACTTATCCTGATATCTCTGGTGTGCCTTGGTATCAAATTTTGTCCCAGCGATGGCTTCAGTGATGTGCTTTTGGATGTTTCAATCTGGTAAATGGGCCTTTATAAATACAAGTTTGGCATTGTTACAGATAAAAAAATATAAAAGCAATGAGATAATGTACTTGTACAAAGCTTTACTTACATTGGATTGGCAATTATCCAATGTACATGTTTTGACCATAAGACCATAAGACATAGGAGCAGAAATTAGGCCATTCGGCCCATCGAATCTGCTCCGCCATCCAATCATGGCTGATAAGTTTCTCAACCCCATTCTCCCGCCTTCTCCCCGTAACCTTTGATCCCCTTACCAATCAAGAACCTATCTAACTCCATCTTACATACACTCAATGACCTGGCCTCCGCAGCCTTCTGTGGCGATGAATTCCGTAGATTCACCACTCTCTGGTCTTCAGTAATAGGAATGATGGAACATCAATGGAGAAGATGCCTCCAGATCACCTCGCGGTGTTACCAGAGATGAGAAATTGCAGTTACCAAGTAATGTTTCAGGAGTTACGGCTTTTTCTCATAAGTGAAAAGGTTAAAGGATAATCTAGTAGAGGTTCCTCCTCTTCCTCCAAGTACCATGGCCTAAACAGGCGCTGGTAACCATGAGCCTCCACTCGATTTCTCCATGATTAACCTCAGTGAAGTACTGCCGTGGTTTTTCGTTGTCTTCTGCTGCCTGGCAGACCAGGAAACTCTGCTGCTCTTACCACCTGCCATCAGACGTATTGGAAGGATTTACAGGCTGATAATCTACCTGTTTGGCCACATTATGAATGCATCTTCCATGGCCATCAAGTCCTGTGGGACTTGTAAAAACCTAGAGCTTCTGGCCTAGAGTTAGGTATGCTACCACTGCACCACAAGACCATCCCTTGCCATTCCCCAATGCTCGTTGGGACGTGATCATCACCCATTCTAAAGGTTAGATGAAGAGGGAGGTAGGAGGAGGCGTATGTGGAGCATAAACACCAGTCTGGACCAGTTGGGCCAAGTGGTCTGCTTCTGTGCTCTACATTCAATGTAATTCCCTATCACGCTCGCAATAACTGGATACCATTCAGGATAAATAACAACAGTCTGACCAAGCGAGCTGACTAAACTGATTTGATTTACCAGCGGAAATTTGGAATGCTTAAAACTCTGCTCATCTAGAAAATGAGTTCCTTCGGACCAGCACCACTTACTGAGTGACACGGACGTTGCACAGATTCCCATCTGTCCCAGAACCAGAATCTTAGCTCGAATGACCTTGTCGGATATAATCTAATGTGATTAGAGTCACCCACAGTTCAAGTTGTTCTAAGTATTGAGATGGTATAATGCATGATAAATCTTTCAAACAGCATTTCTTGTCAAATCTCAAAGCTTAACACCTATGTATAAAAAGCTGCCTTAATGATGTCCGACGTGCATGGCTGATTAGGATTTCCTTTCAAATCATAGTGAGAACAAATGCATCTTTTTTTTTAACTGGAACTGTTTATTTCTGTTCCCCCCCAATTGTCCAATTAGGCTGAAACCACTTCCCCGTTTTTCCACTGCATACAACTGGAGATTCCTGGCATTCCCAGACTTTGATCTGTCTTCTCCTTTATGTGATGTACCCCCTGTTAACACCCTGCAAATGGAATGTTCTTTTTAAAAAAACCATTCATGGAAATGAGGGCATCACTGGCTGGGCCAGCATTTATTACCCATCCCTAATTGCCCTTGAGTGGCTTGACAGGCCATTTCAGAGTCAACCACATTGCTGTGGGTCTGGGGTCATATGTAGGCCACACCAGGTAAGGAGAGCAGATTCCCTTCCCTAAAGGGGCATTAATTAACCAGATGCATTTTTATGACAATTGTTTTAATTCCAATGAATTCAAATTAAATCATTTGCAGTGGTGGGATTTGAACCCAGGTCCACAGAGGATTACCCTGGGTATCTGGAGCACGAGTGTAGTGACAATACCACTATGCCACCATGTTGGGTGGTATGCTGCATGTTGAACCGGTGTACAAATGTCCATTAAAATTGTTCCTTTATGGAGTCTATTCGGTTTATTACAGAAAAAAATCATCTCATTCTCCAGTTCTCTGTAAGAACAGAAAGAAATTGCATTTATATAGTGACTGTCACAACCTCATGACATCTCAAAATTAAACCTCTCCAAGAAAACAAAGAGACTTGGTGGTGAAGTCATGGCTTAAAGAGAGTATGTTTGAAAACCTGTAATTGTAATGAAACAAAAGCATGTAACAGGTACTAATTCTTTCCAGTATTTTGGCTGTCAATTTGAATTGGTATTCACAGTCACTGTGAAGAGTTAGTTCAAATATAACCTCCAGTGATCTTGGAAAATGGAGCTTTCCAGAAAAGGCTAAGAAAGAATCGTGGATTTGCATTCCTATAGCACCTTTCACAGTCGGCGAACATCTCCCAGCGTTTCACATCCAACGAAGCATATTTTGAAGTGAAGCCGCTATTGTAATTTAGGAAAGACCTCGGACAGTCTGTGCCTAGCAAGCCAGGCTCCGGCAAACAGAAGTGAGAAACATAAGCCGAGTCGGCTGCGCACCCGCCAAAGTGTCAAAGGCCTATTAAGGCCATTTAAGAACGAATTAAACCAGAAAACTGAGCTGCCGGTCCAACCTTAAGGTCGGCGGGGTGGGGGAGGGGCAGGCGAAGAGTCCAGGCGGCCTTCGCATTTCTCATGGAGCCTCCTCCACGGGCTTACAAACTGAATAAAAAATTTTTGTTCAAATTCATTGACGTGTGAGGGGACATGCCTTCAAATTTTTTTTTTGTTTTCTTTATTCAGCTTTTTAAAACTTAAACCAATCTCCCTGAGGCAGTTCTGTGCCTCGGGGGATTTCTGAGCCCTTTTGTGCGCAAACGCGGAAGAGCGTAGGGCCCAACTCGGGGAACCCCCGCGCCCCTCCCCCCACCCCCCACCCCCCCCCCACCCCCCGGCCCCCCACCGCTCGCACAGGGCGCGCTCAGCGCTTCCTGGCGCAAGTCACGCTGGCCGGGTACTTAATTGGCCCACCCACGTAAAATGGCGGCGCGGACTCGATCGGGGAGGGGGCGGGGGAGCGTCGATCGGGTTCACACCCGCCCCCACCCGCTCCTGCACAAACCCCCCCCCACCCCCTGACTGGGGGTCCCGTCGCGGGGGATGGGGTGGGGAGGTGGGGGGGGGGGTTGGGGAGTTGGGGGTGTTGTGCGGGGATGGACGTGGACCACATCGGCGCCCCCCCGATCAGCTGGGCGCGCTGCCATCTTTGCGGGCGGGCCAATCAAAGGCCCCCGGCCAGTGCGACGTGTGCCCGGAAGCAGAGGTGCCTCGGGGAGATCAGTCCTAAGTGTCAGCAGTTCAGTAAAGTGTTGGAAAAATTTTCATGACGCTTCCCCTCGCGTGAAACGGTCGCAAGAGCTGGGACGCGTGCATTAACTTCAGTGAAAACTTCTGAGGGAATTTTAAATCATTCGTGAAACCTCATCCCCCTCCGTTAATTGTTTTAATTGTTAGTTAAATGGCCTTAACCGGCCTTTGACAGTTTGACAGGCACCGAACTGAAAGTCTAAGTGGCATACGGTGACGCCGGGACCCACGCCCGATGTTACCACCCCCCCGCCCCCCCCCCACCCCGTGTCACTTACCCCTCAGCGAGCAGGGCCCGCCCCAGGGAAAATTCTCCCCCTTAGGTACAGGAGCAGGAGGAGGCTATTCGGCCCATCGAGCCTGCTCCGCCTTCAACGAGATCATGGCTGGTCTGTGGTGTCAGCTCCATTTTCCTGTCTACCCCCTCCCCCCACCGCCGTAACACTTCACTCCCTCGTCTATCAAAGATTTGTGTCAGTCAGCCTTGAATAAATTTAAAGACCCAGCCTCCACTACTTTCTGGGGAAGAGAATTCCACGGATTAACCACCCTCTGAGAGAGGGAAAAATAATTCTCCTCATCTCCGTTTTAAAAGGGATGACAACGGCCAAATAATTCTCCTGTGATAAAAGCAAAATACTGCAGATGCTGGAAATCTGAAACAAAAACAGAAAACGCTGGAAAAACTCAGCGGGTCTGACAGCCTCTGCGGAGAGAGAAACAGAGTTAATGTTTCGAGTCCGTAGGACACTTCTTCAGAGCTAAGGAGAAGTAGAAACGTGGTGAAATTTATACTGTTTAAAGGGGGGGGTGGGGTGCGGTGGAGCAGGTGAAGCTGGATAGAAGGCCAGCGATGGGTGGGGGCAAAGGAGAGATTAACAAAGATCAAAAGGTCAAAGGGGATGTTAATGATAGGGGGTAAGGGCTAAAGGAGGTGCTGATGGTGGCATTTAGGTCAGAAAGCAGAATGTGATAATAGCAGGGCAAGGGTAAGCACTCTGGAAAGAACAACATGAACCAGTGACAGACGCCCCTTGTGGGGGTAGGGTGGGGGCAGGGGACAATGGTGGGGGGGGGGGGAAGATCAAAAATAGGATAAAGGAAGGGGATAAAACGATGAATAAATGAATAAAAATGAACATGAATATAAATAAAAATGTGGATAAAAAATAATAAAAAATAAAAATGGATATTGAAAAAGGGGATTAAAAAAGGGGGTGGAGACGGAGGAGAGAGCTCATGATCTAAAGTTGTTGAATTCAATATTCAATCCAGAAGGTTGTAAAGTGCTTAGTCGGAAGATGAGGTGCTGTTCCTCCAGTTTGCGTTGGGCTTCACTGGAACAATGCAGCAGGCCAAGGACGGACATGTGGGCAAGAGAGCAGGGTGGAGTGTTAAAATGGCAAGCGACAGGGAGATCTGGGTCATGCTTGTGGACAGACCGAAGGTGTTCTGCAAAGCGGTCGCCCAGTCTGCGTTTGGTCTCTCCAATGTAGAGGAGACCACATTGGGAGCAACGAATGCAGTAGACTAAGTTGGGGGAAATGCAAGTGAAATGCTGCTTCACTTGAAAGGAGTGTTTGGGCCCTTGGACGGTGAGGAGAGGGGAAGTAAAGGGGCAGGTGTTGCACCTTCTGCGGTTGCATGGGAAGTTGCCGTGGGAGGGGGTTGAGTGTTGGGGGTGATGGAGAAGTGGACCAGGGTGTCTCGGAGGGAATGGTCCCTAAGGAATGCTGACAGGTGTAGTGAGGGGAAGATGTGTTTGGTGGTTGGCAAGCATGACCCAAACCTCCCTGTCGCTTGCCATTTTAACACTCCACCCTGCTCTCATGCCCACATGTCCGTCCTTGGCTTGCTGCATTGTTCCAGTGAAGCTCAATGCAAACTGGAGGAACAGCACCTCATCTTCCAACTAGGCACTTTACAGCCTTCCGGACTGAATATTGAGTTCAACAACTTAGATCATGAACTCTCTCCTCCATCCCCACCCCCTTTTCCAGCCCTTTTTTCAAAATTCATTTTTATTTCTATTTTTTCATCCACTTATTTTTATTTTTATTCATTCACTCATTGTTTAATCCCCACCTTTTATCCCATTTTCGATCTTTCCCCCCTCCCCCGACCACTATTGTCCCCATCCCCCCCTCCCCAGACCCCACTAGGGCCATCTGCCACTTGTTCATGTTGTTCTTTCCAGAGCGCTTACCCTTGCCCTGCTATTATCACATTCTGCTTTCTTAGCTTTATGCCACTATCTGCACCTCCTTTAGCCGGTACCACTACCATTAACACCCGCTTTGTTCATGACACCTTTGTCAATCTCTCCTTTGCCCCCACCTGTCTCTGGCCTTCTATCCAGCTTCACCTGCTCCAGCCTCCCTTAAACAGTATAAATTCCATCACATATCTACTTCTCTTTAGCTGTGAAGGAGGGTCATACGGACTTGAAATGATAATTCTTTGTGATGTTGGGCTGGGGGATAAATATAGCTCCAGGACACCAGCAATGGCTCCACTGCTCTCCTCCAATATGATGCCGCACAGCCCTCAGTTTAAACACCTCAGCTGATAATGCAGCACTCCCTCAGCACCACACTGGGAGCATCAGCTTAGAATCTGTGCTCAAGCCATTGGAGTCGGACTAGACCCTATAACCTTCTGATTCAGGGGCAAAAATACTACCCCTTGAGCTACCAGCTCAATATTTCTGAGGTCTATTAATTATCCAGGCAGGAATGTTTTGGGACTTTGTTAATATATTCCTTTCCTTGAGAATTACAGGAGAATGCTTAATGACAGAAGCGTTTTTTAATACTCCCTCTGGAGATTAGACCATCTGTGCTCTATTTGTTGCTGTTACATTTTTTTTATTATTAGCTTGAAATCCACAATTTCTTATTTTGTTTCACAGTCATTAATGTAGAACACGGTGAGAGAAAAAGAGAGAGAAAGGCAGATTTTTAATGGTGTCAGGGAGAGTGAGTAATTATTGGCATGGCACATCTGCAATAGCAGCTTGCATTTAAATTACACTTTGAACATAGTAAAAACAGCCCGAGGCACTTCAGGGAGGGCCGGCAAACAGCTCATGTTAATTCCGCGCTTAGAAAGTGGAATGAAGCATGTCCAGGGAGATACAAACCAGTTAGTTTAATACTAGTGGTAAGAATCTTTGCTCAAAGATATGAGAGAAACATCTAGAAACTGAAAATATAATAAAGAGCATGAATTTCAAAAAGAAAGGTAATGCTAAAACAACCTTGCAGAATTCTTTGAAGAAGCAGCAGAAACAGTAGACAAGGGGAATGCGATATATGTAATAATATATTTAACGTTTCATAAGACCTTTGATACGGTAACACACTGCGGACTCAGGACTAAGACCAGCACGTGTGGAGTCAGTGGACTAGTTACAAATCTGAAACAGGGGGGGGGCAGCTTTCTTACCTCACGGGTGGGTGGATGGTCTCAGGAGTAGCCACGCAACTGACCGTCACCCACGGTCAAGCCCCGACCAGTTAATGGCCAGCCAGCAGGGTGGGTGGTGGGCTGAAACGCTCAGTGCCATGCCTGGGTTTGGGATGGAGGTGAGGAGGGCGAGCGCGGAGATCAGCGTGGCCGCGGTCAGTGAAAACTCCCCGGAGGCTGAGAGCTGCCCCAGCGGGCTGGAGATTTCTAACGTTCAAAATGAAGGTTTTGAAATTACAGGAAACATGTCCCCTCAGGTGACTGTGCCAGGCGAGCAGGGACGTGTTAAAAATGAGATTTAAACATCTTTATTTAAATTTTCATTAACTTCGGAAACCTCATCCTGCCCGTGACTGAGGTTTCCTCCAAGATCCGAAGGCCACTCTTCCGGAAGGTTCGAGACGCGGCAGAAATCTCGGTTTAATTCATTTCTAAATGGGTGTAACAGCCTCTGAATTGTCAGCGGGCGCGATGCCAACTCCCACGCGGGTCCACCGACCGAAATATTGCCCGAGTGCAAAATAACATCAGCACGCTCCCCCGAGCTCATTGCAAACTATCTCAGGTTTCCGCATGTCAGGCACGTGTCCCCACGCCAGCCTGACAATCCAGCGCCGGGAGTGGGGGTAAAGGGAGGTTATACAGGGAGTGGAGGTAAAGTGTGGTTATACAGGGAGTGGGGGTAAAGGGAGGTTATACAGGGAGTGAGGGTAAAGGGAGATTATGCAGTGAGTGGGGGTAAAGGGAGGTCATACATGGAGTGGGGGTAAAGAGTGGTTTTACAGGGAGTGGGGGTAAAGGGTGGTTATACATGTAATGGGGGTAAAGGGAGGTTATATAGGGAGTGGGGGTAAAGGGTAGTTATACAGGGAGTGGGGGTAAAGTGAGGTTATACAGGGAGGGGGGGTAAAGTGTGGTTATACATGTAATGGAGGTAAAGGGAGGTTATACAGTGAGTGGGGGTAAAGGGAGGTTATACAGGGAGTGGGGGTAAAGAGTGGTTATACAGGAGTGGGGGTAAAGGGTGGTTATACAGTGAGTGGGGATAAAGTGTGGTTTTACAGGGAGTGGGGGTAAAGGGTGGTTATACATGTAATGGGGGTAAAGGGAGGTTATACAGGGAGTGGGGGTAAAGGGTGGTTATACATGTAATGGGGGTAAAGTGTGGTTATATAGGGAGTGGGGGTAAAGGGTAGTTATACAGGGAGTGGGGGTAAAGTGAGGTTATACAGGGAGGGGGGGTAAAGTGTGGTTATACATGTAATGGGGGTAAAGGGAGGTTATACAGGGAGTGGGGGTAAAGTGATGTCATACATGTAATGGGGGTAAAGGGAGGTTATACAGAGAGTGGGGGTAAAGTGTGGTTATACAGGGAGTGGGGGTAAAGGGAGGTTATACAGGGAGTGGGAGTAAAGGGAGGTTATATAGGGAGGGGGTAAAGGGTGCTTATACAGGGAGTGGGGGTAAAGGGTGGTTCTGTAGGGATTGGCGGTAAAGGGAGGTTATTCAGGGAGTGGGGGTAAAGGGTGGTTCTGTAGGGATTGGGGGTAAAGGGTGGTTATACATGGAGTGGTGATAAGGGTGGTTACACAGGGAATGGGGGCAAAGAGTAGTTATACAGGGACTGGGGATAAAGGGAGGTCATACATGGAATGGGGGTAAAGGGGGGTTATACAGGGAGTGAGGGTAAAGGGAGGTTATACAGGGAGTGGGGTAAAGGGAGGTTATACAGGGAGTTGGGGTAAAGGGGGGTTATACAGGGAGTGAGGGTAAAGGGATGTTATACAGTGAGTGGGGGTAAAGGGAGGTTATACAGGGAGTTGGGGTAAAGGGGGGTTATACAGGGAGTGAGGGTAAAGGGAGGTTATATAGGGGGTGGGGTAAAGGGTGGTTCTGTAGGGATTGGGGGTAAAGGGTGGTTATACAGGGAGTGGGGTAAAGGGTTGTTATACACGGACTGGGGGTAAAGCGTGGTTATACACAGAGTGGGGGTAAAGGGTGGTTATACAGTGAGTGGAGGTAAAGGGTGGTTATACAGGGAGTGGGGGTAAAGGGTGGTTAAAGAGGGAATGTGGGTAAAGGGTGGTTATACAGGGAGTGGGGGGTAAAGGGAGGTTATACAGGGAGTGGGGTAAAGGGTGGTTCTGTAAGGATTGGGGGTAAAGGGTGGTTATATAGGGAGTGGGTGTAAAGGGAGGTTATGCAGATAGTGGGTTCAAAGGACGAATATACACGGACTGGGAGTAAACGGTGGTTATACATTGAGTGGAGGTAAAGTGTGGTTATACAGGGAATGGGGGTAAAGGGTGGTTATACACAGAGTGGGGGTAAAGGCTGGTTATATAGGGAGTGGGGGTAAAGGGTGGTTATACAGGAAGTGGGTGTAAAGGGTGGTTATATAGGGAGCGGGGGTAAAGGGTAGTTAAACAGGGAATGGGGGTAAAGGGTGGTTATACAGGGAGTGGGGGGAAAGGGTGGTTATACAGGGAATGGGGGTAAAGGGTGGTTTTACAGGGAGTGGGGGTAATGGATGGTTATATAGGGAGCGGGGGTAAAGGGTAGTTAAACAGGGAATGGGGTAAAGGGTGATTATACAGGGAGTGGGGGGAAATGGTGGTTATACAGGGATTGGGGGTAATGCAGGTTATGCAGGGAATGGAGTTATATGGAGGTTATGCAGGGTTTGGGAGTAAAGGTTTTTATACAGGGAGTTGGGGTAACGTGTCGTTATACAGGGAGTGGGGTAAAGGGATGTTATACAAGGAATGGGGGTAAAGGGAGATTTTGCAGGGAATGGAGGTGAAGGGAGGCCATACAGGGAGTGGGCGTAAAGGGAGCTCATACAGGGAATGGGGGTAAAGTATAGTTATACAGGAAGAGGGGGTAAATGGAAGTTATTCAGAGAGTGAGGGTAAATGGTGGTTCTGTAGGGATTGGGGGTAAAGGGTGGTTATACATGGAGTGGTGATAAGGGTGGTTACACAGGGAATGGGGGCAAAGAGCGGTTACACGGACTAGGGGTAAAGGGAGGTTATACATGGAATGGGGGTAAAGGGGGTTTATACAGGGAGTGAGGGTAAAGGGAGGTTATACAGGGAATGGGGTAAAGGGTGGTTCTGTAGGGATTGGGGGTAAAGGGTGGTTATATAGGGAGCGGGGTAAAAGGGTGGTTATACAGGGAGTGGGGTAAAGGGTTGTTATACACGGACTGGGGGTAAAAGCGTGGTTATACACAGAGTGGGGGTAAAGGGTGGTTATACAGTGAGTGGAGGTAAAGTGTGGTTATACAGAGAATAGGGGTAAAGGGTGGTTATATAGGGAGCAGGGGTAAAGGGTGGTTAAACAGGGAATGGGGGTAAAGGCTGGTTATACAGGGAGTGGGGGTAAAGGGTGGTTATATAGGGAGTGGGTGTAAAGGGAGGTTATGCAGATAGTGGGGTCAAAGGGCGATTATACACGGACTGGGGGTAAAGGGTGGTTATACCGTGAGTGGAGGTAAAGTGTGGTTATACAGGAAATGGGGGTATAGGGTGGTTATATAGGGAGCGGGGGTAAAGGGTGGTTAAACAGGGAATGGGGGTAAAGGGTGGTTATACAGGGAGTGGGGGTAAAGGGTAGTTATACAGTGAGTTGGGGTAAAGGGTGGTTATACAGGGAATGGGGGTAAAGGGTGGTTATATAGGGAGCGGGTAAAGGGTGGTTACACAGGGAATGGGGGCACAGAGCGGTTATACACGGACTGGGGGTAAAGGGAGGTTATACATGGAATGGGGGTAAAGGGAGGTTAAACAGGGAATGGGGGTAAAAGGCTGTTAAAAAGGGAGTGGGGGTAAAGGGTGGTTATACCAGGAGTGGGGTTAAAGGGAGGTTATACAGGGAGGGGGCAGTAAAAAGAGGTTTTACAGGGAGTGGGGGTAAAGTGTGGTTATACAGATCAGCAGGAGGGGAATTGCAGGATTCCATAGGGATTGAAGCTGGGACCGCTCTTCCACACAAGTTACATTAACAGATTGGATTTGGGAGTTGACGATTCAATTTCTGAATTTGCAGACGGCACCAGGTTTGGGGCAGGAGTGTAGTTCATACAAAGGAAAAATGTGGCAAAATGCAACCTTAAACCTGCAGGAAGAGTGCTTAATTGGTGAAGATATTTCGATATTGGTAAGTGCAATGTGGGTGCATTTTGCTAGAAAGATTAAACAGGCCACATATTGCCTGGATAATTAGAGCTGAAGGGCATCGGATAAGCAAAGAACCCGGGGATACAGATACACAAATCACTAAACATAGTGACACAAACTAACATGGCCGTAAAAAACTAGCAAAGCACTGGGGTTCATTTCTAGGGGGCCAGAATGGAAAAACAGGGAAGTGATGCTAAACTCTTATCGAGCTTGGTTAGATCACACTTGGAGTAAGGTACACCATATTATTAAAATGATATACAGACACTGAAGAAGGTGCAAAAAAGATTTACGGGATGACATCAGAACTGTAAGATTATTACTAACAGGAAAGATTCAATAGGCTGGGGCTTTTTTTAATCTGGGAAAGAAGATGTTGAAGGGTGACCTAATAGAGACCTTTGAAATTATGGAAGGGTCTCAGTCTGGTAAGATATAGAGAAGGTGTTTCTACTTGAGAGGGAGGTCAAAACTAGGGGCCTTAATTATTACATAGCTACTAATAAATCTAATAGGGAATTCAGGAGAATCATCTTTATCCAGAGGATAGTGAGAATGTGGAACTCACTACCTCACACAGTGGATGAGATGAATAGTAAAGATGTGTTTAAGGGGAAGCTAAATAAACGCATGAAGGGTAAAGAAATAGAACAATATGTTGATAGGGTGATTTTATGTTTTAGGGTTTCAGGTTCACTTTGTCTGGCGAACGCTAGCTGTGCCCTTGATATTAACACATCAGTTGGTGCTTGAAACAATACAGGCAGAATGACTGATTAACTGAACAAACACTGGCAGTTTATTAGAACCAAGAAATGAGGACTAACACCATGTGTGCCTCTTCAATCACCTCCAGCTCGAGACTTACGGTTACCCAAGAAGCCCCCACTATGTACCAATGGTCAATACAGTCACATGGTCAACTAACTACAATCTCTTAAAGGTGCATAGCACTCGATTTTGCCACAGGTGAGATGAAGAAAGGTGTGAAGAGGCTCATGTGGAGCATAAATGACAACATTGCACAGTGAGGTCAAATAGCCTGTTTCTGTGCAGTTGACTGCGGGATGCAAATCAAACCAAAAAATAATTGTAACATAGATGTCTCTCTCTTCCTCAGAGAAGTTAATACTGTGTTGTCACTGTAAGGATCAGAAAATTATTAAGCAAATCCTGCATGACAACAGTAACTATGCTTCAAAAGTGCTTCATTGGCTGTAAGGCACTTTGGGACATCCTGAGGTTTAGAAAGCTGAAAATGGGATGCCAGTCTTTTTCCCTTTCTTTATGTTTGACATGTTTTTCTTCCTCAAGCGAGATATTCTGATTTTCTTCGCAAGCAAAATTAAAACTGCATCAAGGATTTCAACACTTGATATTTCTATTCAAAACACATGCTATTTCTTCTCCATTTGAATTCAGAAGCTTAGATCGAATGAAAGAGACTGTGATGTGGTAACTATTGGGATTATATCAGGACTTTGGCCGTTCACTGAATTGAGATTTGCATAGCTGTAGTTTGAAGGCTGAGCTCTAATATTTTGACTGAATTCACGAGGAAGATGAGAATAGCTCCTTGCAAAATAAAAGCTATATAAAAACAAAACCATCAGGAAATTTACTAAAAGGTTATTTCCATTATCAGTTCTGCTTCGTGTTCCATACATCTATAGATGTTGATGGAACTGTTGTGTATTTGCCAGCAGTTTTTGTGTTTATCTAAAACTTAATATTTTTTAAAACTCCAGTGATCTACACCAGCTCAAACAGCCTGTAATTTGGAAATTGTGTGCAACAGCTCAATTTCATAGGATCATAGAATCACACAGCTCAGAAGGAGGCCATTCAGCCCATTGTGCCAATGCCAGCTGTTTGAAGGAGCTATCCAATTGGTCTGATACTGCCTGTCTCATTCCCCACAGCCCTGCAAATATTCTCCTCCTCGAGTATTAAAACCATTCAGTGGACGTCTCCTAATGATTCTGATGATATTTTTGTCCCCTCTTTCTGTGCATGGCAGGACACCTGCAATGATTGGCTGTTCATTTGTGGTTCATCGGGAGTACTTTGGCGAAATTGGTCTCCTAGATCCCGGGATGGAGATTTACGGAGGAGAAAATATTGAACTAGGCATGAGGGTGAGTAAGACAGATGTGGATTGCCACTGTGTGCTGAGAGGTGGCCAGTTAAACTATGGATTTCATATTCTCTCTGTTATGGAATCAAAATTTCACAGCTGCTCCAGCCAATCCAATGTAAGCAAAAAGAGAAACATTATTCATTTAGGAAATTGATCACTTTGTCTAATTGACTGCTCATTATTTACTCCAAGACCCATTAAAATATTACAGCCAGTTACATTTCTCCTCATCGGGTCGTTTGCGAGGACGGAGTTAGTTCTTTGAGAGAGATTATTTTTCTTTAGGATGTCGCTCCTGCCTCATGTTCTGTTGGTCTTCCAGAACTGGTTTTGTTCAAAATGACACATATATAACTCGTTGAGTTTTATTTTGTGGAAAAGATTGTTTCTTTTAGATTAACTCACAGGACGTGGGAAAGCCGGCATTTATCTCCCATCCTGAATTGCCCTTGGGAAGTTGACAGGGGTGTAGGTCTGTAGTGAAGTTGACAGGGGTGTAGGTCTGTAGTGAAGTTGACAGGGGTGGAGGTCTGTAGTGAAGTTGACAGGGGTGTAGGTCTGTAGTGAAGTTGACAGGGGTGGAGGTCTGTAGCGAAGTTGACAGGGGTGGAGGTCTGTAGCGAAGTTGACAGGGGTGGAGGTTTGTAGTGAAGTTGACAGGGATGCAGGTCTGTAGTGAAGTTGAGAAGCTGACAGGGGTGGAGGTCTGTAGTGAAGCTGACAGGGATGGAGGTCTGTAGTGAAGTTGACAAGGATGGAGGTCTGTAGTGAAGCTGACAGGGGTGTAGGTCTGTAGTGAAGTTGACAGGGGTGGAGGTCTGTAGTGAAGTTGACAGGGGTGGAGGTCTGTAGTGATATTGACAGGGATGAAGGTCAATAGTGAAGTTGACAGGGGTGGAGGTCTGTAGTGAAGTTGACAGGGATGGAGGTCTGTAGTGAAGCTGACAGGGGTGGAGGTCTGTAGTGAAGTTGACAGGGATGGAGGTCTGTAGTGAAGTTGACAGGGATGGAGGTCTGTAGTGAGGTTGACAGGGATGGAGGTCTGTAATGAAGCTGACAGGGGTGTAGGTCTGTAGTGAAGTTGACAGAGATGGAAAACAAAAGCAAAATTACCTGGAAAAACTCAGCAGGTCTGGCAGCATCGGCGGAGAAGAAAAGAGTTGACGTTTCGAGTCCTCATGACCCTTCGACAGAACTTGAGTTCGAGTCCAAGAAAGAGTTGAAATATAAGCTGGTTTAAGGTGTGTTGGGGGGGGGTGCGGAGAGAGAGAGAGAGAGAGAGAAGTGGAGGGGGGGTGTGGTTGTAGGGACAAACAAGCAGTGATAGAAGCAGATCGTCAAAAGATGTCAACAACAATAGAACAATAGAACACATAGGTGTTAAAGTTGGTGATATTATCTAAACGAATGTACTAATTAAGAATGGATGGTAGGGCACTCAAGGTATAGCTCTAGTGGGGGTGGAGGAGCATAAAAGATTTTAAAATATTTAAAAATAATGGAAATAGGTGGGAAAGATCTATAAAATTTATAGGGAAAAAAAAGGAAGGGGGAAACAGAAAGGGGGTGGGGATGGAGGAGGGAGCTGAAGACCTAAAGTTGTTGAATTCAATATTCAGACCGGAAGGCTGTAAGGTGCCTAGTCGGAAGATGAGGTGTTGTTCCTCCAGTTTGCGTTGGGCTTCACTGGAACAATGCAGTAAGCCAAGGACAGACATGTGGGCAAGAGAGCAGGGTGGAGTGTTAAAATGGCAAGCGACAGGGAGGTCCGGGTCATTCTTGCGGACAGACCGCAGGTGTTCTGCAAAGCGGTCGCCCAGTTTACGTTTGGTCTCTCCAATGTAGAGGAGACCACATTGGGAGCAACAAATGCAGTAGACTAAGTTGGGGGAAATGCAAGTGAAATGCTGCTTCACTTGAAAGGAGTGTTTGGGCCCTTGGACGGTGAAGAGAGAGGAAGTGAAGGGGCAGGTGTTGCATCTTTTGCGTGGGCATGGGGTGGTGCCACAGGAGGGGGTTGAGGAGTAGGGGGTGATGGAGGAGTGGACCAGGGTGTCCCGGAGGGAGCGATCCCTACAGAATGTGGATGGGGGGGGTGAAGGGAAGATGTGTTTGGTGGTGGCATCATGCTGGAGTTGGCGGAAATGGCGGAGGATGATCCTTTGAATGCGGAGGTGGTGGGGTGATAAGTGAGAACAAGGGGGACCCTATCATGTTTCTGGGAGGGAGGAGAAAGCGTGAGGGCGGATGCGCGGGAGATGGGCCGGACACGGTTGAGGGCCCTGTCAACGACCATGGGTGGAAAACCTCGGTTAAGGAAGAAGGAGGACATGTCTGGTGCACTGACCTCTACCTCGCGGAGGCTGAGCGTCAACTCGCAGACACTTCCTCCTACCTACTCAATCAACATCACCAAAATAGATTATCTCATTATCATTGTGTTACTGTTTGTGGGAGCTTGCTATGCACAAATTGGCTGCCAATTTTCCTACATTCCAATAGTGGCTTCAGTACAGAAAGCACTTCATTAACTGTAAAACACTTTGGGGTATCGTGTGGTCATGAAAGCTGCTATATTCACGCAAGTCCTTCTTTTCTATGTTTATTATAGGAAGCGAGACAAGCAAAATGTGCAGAGCAAGATCCCACAAACGACAATGTGATAAGTTGCCATACAATCTATGTTAGCTATGGGTTGAGTGATAGACATTGGCCTGGACACTAGGGAGAACTCCCATGCTCCTTTAATATTGTGATGAGAAAGGACAGACTCTTGGTTTAACACCTCTTCCAAAAGACAGCACCTCAGACAATTGAGTGCTCCCTCAGTACCGCTAACAAAGGACCAGCTAGGGTTATGCGCTCAAGTCTCTGGAATGGGGACTTGGAGCCACAACATTGTAAGGGCCATTGCAGTTCTTGAGGCAGTCCAACTGCTTCATGGTCACTTTAACTGCGCCCCCCCCCTGTCCCCCACTCCCTAGATACCAATCACCAACCTCACCCCCTCCCCAAAACAACGGTTGACACTTGTGCCTATCTGTTGGGCTTTGTGTCGCCTGTTGCTCACTGTATCAGATACAGCCTGGGAAAGGAAAGACTACCAATGTTGGGAGGGGCGAGGGGGGGGTGGGGGGGTGGGGGGGGGTGGGGGGGGAGCGGGGGGGGGGTGGTGGGGGTGGTGGCGGGGGAATTCCCTGGAGGATTCCCAATGGGAAAGATTCCTAGAGGATTCCCAGTGGGAAGGGTTCCCAATGGAGACCTGCCTGGGGCCCCTTGTCCACCATTGTCCCTGGAAAGGGCTGAGCTCTGGAGATTGGAACCCTGGCGTCTTGTGGTAACTCCTGGAGAAGGTAGGAGGTCTTCTCCTGGCACCGATTAAAAGAACATGGGCCACTCCTCCACCCCGTGCCCACCCATTCCCCCCCTCCTGTCTCCCCAGCCAGCAACTGCTCTCCCTCCCCGGCCACTGCTGCCCTTGCCCTGACCACCAATACTTTCCCTGCCAATCCTCGCCAGCCTGTCGATGGAACCCAGCCCCAACCTGAGGCCCATTACCGTGGATGCCTTAGGCTTTATTGTTAAGACACAATGATTGTACAGTGCAGCACTGACCACCCAGTCCCCCAGCCCTCCGGAGCACCCAGGAATGAGTGCACCCGAATTCCTAACTATAATGTTGCTGAGGAAGTGGTGAAAGACATCTCATAAGAAATAGGAACAGGAGTAGACCATTCGGCCCCTCGAGCCCGCTCCACCATTCAATAATATCGTGGCTGGTCTGCTTGTGTTTCGATGTCCACATTCCCATCTACCCCACATGACCTTTGATTCCTTTGCCTAGCAAGAATCTCTCTACCTCTGCCTTAAAAATATTCAATGACCCCACCTCCACCACCTTCTGAGGCAGAGAGTTCCAAAGCCTGGCACAGCCAGGAATTCACAATGAGCAAGACTTTAGTGAGAAAGCAGAGAGACCTGAGAGGCTTTGCCAAGTGGTTCACATTTCAACATAATCCCTAATTAAATAGAGGGCCATTAGCCATCATAGGAAGCGAATGTTCATGGCCAATCTCGTTATAGAAAGCTCCAGGGAAACCATAAAAGGCCATTTCCTTTGATTGAAGTTATTGGCCAATGAGTAAGCCACACACAACAGAAGGTTTTTGTAGTTGGAGATTCTCGGTGAGTGTGCTTGTGTCAGGGATTGTGATACAATGATAGTTACTGGATTTGTAATCCAGAGGCCTGGACTAATGATCTGGAAACATGGCTAAACCCACCATATTCCACCATGACAGCACATAAATTTAAAGTGAATTAATTAAATATGTCTGGAATAAAAAGTTTGTCTCCATAATGGCAACTGTGAAACCGTTGCTGATTGTCGTAAAAACCCATCTGGCTCACTAATGCCCTTTAGGGAAGGAAATCTGCCATCTTTACCCGGCCTAGTCTACATGTGACTCCAGACCCACAGCAATCTGAGTGGCTCTTTACTACCCCTCTAAAACGGCCTCCCAAGCCTCCCATCTGTATTGAAGGAGGCAGCTCAGCACCACATTCTCAAGGGTAACTCGGGTGGTGTCATAAATAGTGACCATACCAGCAGCAACCCATGAATGACTGAGTCAAACAGGTGCCAGCAACTTCAGTGTATGGGGTCTTGGGTAGAGCTACGCCAAGTCAGAACATAACCCCTGACCTCCAGAGGCAATTTAGGCAAACCCCCCAGAAGTCCATGGCTACTGTAACCCGTGAGAGCCGACCCTCCAGGACTGACCCTGTTACATCTCCACACGTGCATAGGCAGACATACACCATTCACAACAACAACTTGTATTCATATAGCACCTTTAACTTAGTAACAACGTTCCAAGACATTTCACAGGAGCGATTATCAATCAAAGTTTGACACTGAGACACACAAGGGGACATTAGGGCAAGTGACCCAAAGCTTGATCAAAGAGTTAAGTTTCAAAGGAATAAAGAGGAGTGGACAGGTTTAGGGAGATAATTCCAGAGCCTGGGATCCAGGCAGCTTACGGCATGGCCACCAATGGTGGAGCGATGGGAATCAGGCATGCCCATGAGGCCAGAGTTAAATGAGTGCAGAGAGCTCAGAGAGTTGTAGGGCTGGAGGAGGTTACTGAGATAGGGAGGGGGAGGTAAGGCTATGGAGGGATTTGAAAACAATGATGAGAATTTTGAAATCTCAACATTGTTGGACCTTATACTATATCGGCCCAGATCGTGCAGTCTCTGGATTGTCGAAGATAGTGGGCAGAATTCTGTCACATGAGCAGGGACGTGTTATTAATGAAAAACTAAAGTTTTTATTTTATTTTTTATTTGCTTTTGGAAACCTCATCCTGCCCGTGAATCCTGGAACTCCCTCCCCAACAACACTGTGGATGTACCTACACCACATGGGCTGCAGCGGTTCAAGAAGGCAGCTCACCACCACCTTCTCAAGGGCAACTAGGGATGGGCAATAAATGCTGGCCCAGCCAGTGATGCCCACATCCCATGTACGTGCACACACCTACATACAGACATGCATGTGTACACAAATATGTGTGTGCGCACACACACAACTATGCTCACATGTGCACACATGTGCCCACAGACAAGTATGCAAATGCACACGCACACACAAACATGCATGCACACACACAGGCACACACACACACACATATACACATAAACACATGTACACATAAACATGCACACACAAATGCAGCCACACACAAACACACACACTTAAGCACACACACATAAACACACAAACATGTGCACACAGACACACACACGCATATACATGCACACACGTGCACACACACACAAACAAGCACGCACACACACACACAAATGCACAAACACAAACAAGCACATGCACACATAAGCATGCATACATGCACACAATCATGCACACACATGTGCATACACAAACACATGCACACACGTGTACACACAAAAACACACATACACATAAACACACACACACAAACATACACTCACAAGCAAACATGCACACACGCACACACACACGCACCACACATACACAAACATGCACGCACATGATCAAGAAAACACACGGACGCACACATGCACAAATACGCTTGCATACACACGTGCGCACACTCACAAATGTGCACACAAATACACACAAACACATGAACGACCATGCACATATGAGCACACAAACATGCACATACACACACACACACATAAACACATGCGCAGAAACATGCATGAACATGCGCACACACTCAAACATGCACACAAATACATACACGCTCATGCACACACACACACAAACATGCACACACCCAAAAACTCACACACACACATGCACACACAAACACATGCATACACATGTGCACGCACATGCGTGTGCAAATACAAAAACACACACAAACAGAAACATGCATGCGCATACTTGCACACACAATCGCAAGCACACATGAACAAACGTGCACACACATACACAAACACACACGTGCACATACACACAAACGTGCACACCCACATTAACACTCACAACATAAACACGCATGCGCACACACACATACAAACACATGCATACACACATGTACACACATTCACACACAAACATGTACACACACGCACAGACACGTGCACACATACATACACAAACATACTCACACCCACATTAACACTCACACATATACACACACACAAACCTGCACACACACGCACACATAAACACATACAAACACATGCACACACACACATTCACACACACACATAAATAGACACACACAAAAACTTATGTTTGCGCACAAACATGCGCACACACAAACATGCGCACACAAACACAAACCTGCAAGTGCACACACACACAAATGCGCACACACACACACACACAGAAACGCGCACACACACCTGCACATGCACAAACATGCACACACATACATACACACAAACACGTGTACACCTACGCTAAAACACACACATAAACATGCATACACACAAACACATGCACACAAACATGCATGCACACACACACAAACGTGCACACACAAACAGGCGCACACACAAATGCAGACACACATGCACACACACAGGCATGCGCACACACACAGACATGCTCACATAAACGCGTGCACACACATATAAATATGCGCATACACACATAAACATACGCACACATACACAAATATACGCACACTTGCACAGATACACACAAACACACAAACAGTGCATGTGCATGCACAAGCACACACACACCCGCATTAACACACATACACATAAACACGCATACACACACACAAAAACATGCAAGCACACACACAAAAATGTGCACACACAAACACACATGCACACACACACAAACGTGCGTACACATGCAAACACATGTATACACATACACAAATATGCACACATGCGCACACACACAAACACACACATGCACACACACACACATATAAACGCACGCACACAGACACCCACGTGCGCACAAACATGCACACACACAAACACACAGAAACACGTGCACACCTGCACTAACACACACATAAAGATGCATACACACATACACACAAACATGCACACACACATGCGTGTACACACACACACATGCACACACATACAAGCATACACACACACCTAAACACATGCACACATACACAAATATGTGCGCACTTGCACAGAGGCACACACACAAATACACAAACAGCGCACGTGCGCGCGCACACACCCACATTAACGCACATACACATAAACACAAAAAAAATGCAAGCGCACACACACATACACAAAAATGTGCACACACAAACACACATACACAAATATGCGCACGCGTGCACATACAAACACGTGCGCACACACAAACACGCACACACACATGCACACACAGGTACACAAATATGTGCACACTCACAAACACGTGCACACATACACAAATATGCATATGCGTGCACACACAAACACGTGCGCGTACAGAAACACACATGCACACATACACAAATATGCGCAAGTGTGCACACACAAACACGTGTGTGTGCACACACAAACACGTGCGTGAGCACACATAAACACGCACACACATGCACACAAACATGCGCACACTCACACTCACACACACAAACACACACACACACACAAACACACACACACACACACACACACACACACACACTCTCAATAGGTACTTATTCATACAGAGATTTACATTGTCCCAGCTGACATTCCTTTTACTGATGAAGAGTCACACGGACTCGAAACGTTAACTGTCTTCCTCTCCGCAGATGCTGTCAGACCTGCTGAGTTTTTCCAGCTATTTTTGTTTTTGTTTCCTTTTAAAGAAGTCCTTTTACTTCACAATAAAATAAAATAAAAGGCACTGTGCCAGCTACAAGTCCGTCTGACTGACAAGACAGTAATAGATCAAGGACAAATGCCCTGAATCTTCCAGCTTCACTGCCTGCTCACTTTACTAAGCTGCATTCGCCCGCATTGCAGTTACAGGTCACACAGTAAATTGGTTCAGTCATTCTCGGCTGCCAGACTCTCAGTCCGAGTCGCAGTGAGCTTTCACAAACTGGATCCCTGCGAGTCGTGGGAACGGCCCGGGACAACATTCAACCCACCTAAAGATTGCAGGACCCAGGCAAGGGGTGGGATTTCCTTTGTTCGGTGGGCGCACGCGATTGGCGGGCCGGGGACTGCCGTTTCAGGCAGGCTGGCCAATCACCGGCCAGTGTAGAACGCGCGCGCCACGAGAGGCTCGGTGCTGTCGGGGTGGTGGTGGTGGGTGTGGGTTGGGGGGGGGGGGGCTAGGGGGGGGGTGGGGGTGGGTGGGGGGCGGGGGGGGGGGAGGTTGTTGCTGCTGCGGGAGGAGGGCGAGCGCTGAACTCAGCGCGGGTGCGGGCGAGCGCTCACGGAAAGGTCCCCGAAGGCCGAGAGCTGCCTCAGGGAGCAACCGAAAACCTAGGATCCCAGAAACCGGGACAAAAATATAGTGTCCGAGCCGCACAGCCAGCGCGCCTGAAAATGTAGGCAATGGAAACGCGGGGCACAGAAAAGTATTGTTCTTTTATCACGGAAACCTCATCCCGCTCGCCGTGCCATAGCGTTGGACGGTCAGCGCTGTTAATGGGCTTCATCGCCCTCCTAATTGTCGGCGGGTGCGCACTAAACTGCATCCAATTAAAATGGAATAAAAAGCTGGTATCAGTAATGGTGACCATGAGACTTCCATCGATTGTTGTTGTAAAAAAAAAAACCCACCTGGTTTCATTAACGTCCTTTAGGGAAGGAAATCTGTCGTCCTTACCTGGGTCCGGGCCTACATGTGACTCCAGACCCCTACAGCAGTGTGGTTGACTCTTAACTGCCCCTCTGAACTGACCTAGCAAGCTACCCGGTGGAATAGGGATGGGCATTTAATGCCGACCTTCCAGTGAAGCCCACATCCCAGGAACGAGGGCGCTGCCAGGTGAATTTGGAATGGCTGAATACTGAATGATAGTATTTTTTGACAATGGGCCAGAACTACTCCTCAGCGGCAGCTCCACGAAAAGGCAAACAGTCCATTCAGAGTTTCCCTAGGGAAGAGAGGATTTCAAATAGCTCTCTGCGCGCTTGCCGAGATGTCTTGTGCGTCGCACAGCGTGGTCATTCTCAGTGAAGTAGGTGGTGTGTTGGTGTCCGTTTCTCCAGGTCTTGCGTCAATGGCATCCAACCCCAGCTTGGATTCTCCGGGGCAGTTTAGCATGGTCTTGTTTTCCAATGTGGAGCCTAAGTAGACAGGTTGAAGTCAGGGCTTTCCCATTGGCAGGCCCAGTCCTAGTCCTGAGGGTGACTCTTGTAGCACCAGAAAGTGAAGGGGTTGCATCTAAACAGATGTCAATGGGGAGGTAGTGGAGGTGGGTGTTGGGGGGGGGGGGTCCCCATGTGGGACAGGGTGCTGTCAACAGTAGCTTGGGGGGAGAGAGGGGGTGGGGTGGTGGTAGCACCCTCCCTTCTGAGTCAGAAGGTCAGGGGTTTGGGCTATAATGAAATCTGTTTCAGGTTAATAATGAGTCTTCATGGCATGCAAGTGCATCACATGTACAAACCCACCACCACCGGTCCTGGCCATTTTTGTCATGCTGTCAACATGTTGCTGAATTTATTGCTGCATCTCAGCCCACTGTGGGGAAATCAGAATTTCCCATCCCACATAATTCAGTCACCCCCCCCCCCTCCACGCCACATTTTCTGCTCTTGTTGGCTCCATAAAAACCTCCCACTGACCCACAACTGACACATCAGGACCGAGTCTTCCGACTAATCCGAGGGTCACTGTGGGTTGTACAAACCAGTGAGGAACGTACTATCATATTAGAATGTCATCTGCATCATTTGTTGAACCGCTCCAGGTTAACCAGCCTGAAGCAACACACTTCATTAAAATGAACGGGACTGCTCTGGGATATTGGCAACTGCATCATTGACAAGACTGAGAGAGGAACGAAGACTTCGTTCCATGCATTTCCAAAGTGTCTTTCGTGACCCCAGGATGACCCAAAGCCATTGAGTCATTATCCAATGCATAAATCCTCTTCCTTAGACAGTAATGTGTCACATTAATAACTGATTCTCGTTTTATTGGATTTCTGCCAAGGTTAATGTGCTCATCAAACCATTTCCTGAGTCTATAAACATCGGATCACTATCGTTAAATAAATCAAAATACTCTGAATGACAGGAGTGGTTGAATTTCTTACTGTTCTGTAAACCATTAATCCATGTTCATTTACTCCTTGAGGAGTAATGTAGGTCGTATGTGACTTGCTCGTTCCAATGAAGGAAAGGTTGACTCCCCATTCAGAGTGCCGAGGGCAAATTGTATTATTATAGCACAGGTGCGCTACACAGTTGGTGCAGTCACAGTGTATGAAATTGGTGCTTGTGCAGCTTGCAGTGTTTTCAGATTGTAAATTAGCCAGGTTCCATTAATCGCAGCTCAGTGGTTAGCGCGCACACCGGTCAGTCAGCGAGTTGTGGGCTCAAGTCTCAGTTCAGAGGTGTAAGTATACAATCGAGGCTGATACTCCCTGTACAGCACTGAGGGAGTACTGCACTGAGACGATAGACTGAGACACCTGCCACCTCAGAAGAGCAGGTGGGCTTCTATTTTGAAGATGAGTGGGGGGAGTTCGCCCCTGGGTCCAGCCAATATTTATCCTTTAAATAACATCGCTAAAAACAAATGATCTTATTTCTTAAGATAAAAGCAAAATGCTGCAGATTCTGCAAGTCTGAAATAAAAACAGGGAATGCTGGAAAAACTCAGCAGTGGAGTGAGAAACAGAGTTAACGTTTCGAGCCTGTGTGATTTTTCTTCAGATTATTTCTTTTCTTATTATTTCTTAATATATTATTTCTTATTTCTTTTGTCACTGTGGGAACTGACTGCCTGCAAATTCTTTGCTGTGACCACAATAGTAACCGCACTTCAGAAGTATTTGGATGACACGGGGTCAGGAAAACAAAGTCCTTCCTTTCATCGTGACTGGTTATCTGCCAATATCTCACTCAGGCAAAGGGGCACATTAAAGCCTGCTTGCTCCCTACCCACAGTGTTTCCTTCCCCGGATCCTGGTGTCTGTCCTCAACAAGAGCAAAGCAAAGCCTTTGCTGGGTCAGCTAAATCTCTGCCCAGCTGGTGGCAAAGACCGGGGACGAGTGCAGAACTGAAAGTCTCCACCTTCATTGCTGGTGGTGAAATTGCAAAAGACGTAAAATTGGCAGAAAGTGATCCAAGTGATAACGGAAGCAACGATGGAATAATATTTTTGATGGAAATCCAATCACTGGAAGAGGACTGATCAACAACTTTCAGCTGACGTTGGCTGCAATAATGCAGTAAAGAAAGAAAGACTTGCATTTATATAGCACCTTTCATGACCTTGGGAAGTCCCAAAGTATTTTAGAGCCGGTGAGGTAATTTCGAAGTGTAGTTACCATGGTAATGTAGGTGTGTCCAACAGCTCGATGTGATGTGACTCGTGTGTGGGCGAAGAGAATTAGTGTGCTTTTTGCTCCTGTTGCTAGTTTGCTTCTCATTTTCAGCCCACACTGCTGGCTAGCAGCAATGTGGGAAAGAGAGCCAAACGTGTCAATCTCAGTACACGGCCTCGCCGTCGCCAAGTCCTCAGCTGTGCCTCCTCATGGTGACGCACAGAAACTGGGTCCCTCACAGCCCCAGGGTAAAGCTTCAGAGGAACTCAGGAGGTTTGGGGCCCCCCCAGACATGCAGCGTGTAGGCCCAGTGACATGTGGACCCGCCCTGGTGCTCATGAACCAAATGCCCAGCTCTGGGTGAATAGCCCCTCTGCCTCGTGGACACCCCAGGAGAGCTGAAGACTAAGGGAGTAAAACCCTGACAAAAAAACCTGGAGTGGAGCCCAGAGGTGGACTGAGGCCTAACTCGCTCATCATTCCAGCAACCAAGCCAGGGCCAAACGTAGTGCTTAGCATTCCTTTGGATTCAACCAGGGAGATCGAGAGGGGGACCCTGATGTTTGGGAAGCCCAGGGGTCTCCATAAATTTTGCCCAGGCTTGTGCCCTGGAGAGGACACTCCAGTTTTGCAGCAGAGCGTTTACACAATGCGAGGGACGGCAGTTATGAGTGATAAACCCAACTCGACTGGCGTAGAGAACAGGCACCAAGGGCTGCCTCTGACAGTGGGAGGGGCCGCCGTACCCCGCTGGTCAGTCACTGCCTGCCTCAATTCAGGCAGCCCACCCACCCCCCCCCCACCCCCCCCCTCCCCCGACTAGTAAGGTGTGGACCTGCCACAGTGGGTCAGTTCAATAGGTGCTTGGAGCTTAGAGTCCCTGCTCTACAAATAGATGGACTCCATTGCGCCAGGCAAACAAACAGAAGGAAAGATGTCAGCTTTTCAACTGGCACGCTGGAACATCAGGACCATGTGCACGGGATCGCAGCTGGTCAATAACATGGCAATGATCAATATGGAACGTGACAGGCTGAGCATTGACATAGCTCCCCTGAAAAAGACCAGGTTCATCAAGAGCGGATCACTGAAAGAAAAACATTACACATTTCCCTGTCCATCTGGCAGGGGGATGAGTTCAGGGAAAACGTGCAAGCGAGGTGTAGGCTTCACTGCCAGGGGCATGTTACTGTCGATGATAGAACCCCCCCACAAATCATTCAGAATGTGTTCTCTCCGTCCGCCTCTCAACTCTAACAGGACCAGTTAACTTCATGAGCACCTATGCTCCCAACACTGTGCTCCACTACAGAGGTGAAAGGCCAGTTCTATGAAGAGCTGGGCAGTGGTCTCAGCAGACTCCCTAATCCCTTCACCTACTGGGGGCTTTCAGCACAAGAGTGGACGTGGACCATGAGGCGTGGCTCTCCAGCCTCGGACATCATGATCTGGGAGAGATAAAGGAGAACAGACGGAGACTGATTGAGCTTTGCTGCTATCATCAGCTTTGTGTAACTAACCCCTTCTTTCAGAACAAGCCATGCCACAAGGAGTCCTAGAGACATCCAAGATCAGGGCACTGGCACCAGCTGGATCTGACCATCACCAGACGTGACTCTCCGAACAGCATTCTCAACACACACAGCGACCATGGCACTGACTGTGATACAGGTCACTCCCCGGCATTCACCAGGGTTAGGGTGCATCCCTTGAAGTTTTTTTCATTCAAAGCAGAAATGGCGTTGTCATATCAACATCATCCATACTGCCTATGCTGATAAAAACCTCGGCTCGATCGAACAGGCACTTTCTGTCATCCCCACACAGAGCGCAGAAGCGAAATGGAACGTACTTCAATCTACAATACTGCACTGCCAACACATGGGAAGCAAGAGCAGAAACGTACTCTCTGGTTCAAGGCAAAAATCACTGATGGAACCTGTCACTGAACCGAAGCGACTGAATCTCTTTAAGTACAAGGGGGATCTGAGTGAGAAGACTCGGAATGCAGTAAGAGCTAGTCGAAGTAAAGTCCATCGGGCTGCTAGGCGGTATGCCTAGTGACTACTGGTTGCAGCTTTGCCAGAGGAAATGCTAGGGGCGTGTAAAAAGGAATCAAAAAGGCAGCAGGTCCATCAGCAAAGAAAACGCTTCGCTGTAAAGGCAAGAAGCATTTGGAGAGATGGGTGGAGCTCTGCATTGAGTTGTACGCCAGGGAGAACAGTGTCACTGAGGAAGCTCCAGACACCATCGAAAGCCTGCCTATCAGGGCAGATCTGGATATCAAACCCACGGAAGAGGAACTTAGCAAAGCAATTGACTTACTGCCATGGGCAGAGCTCCAGGTGTTGATGCTTAACCACCTGAACTTATCCAGCACTCCAGCAGCATCTGCATGAACTTCTCTGTCTCTGCTGGAGCGAGGGTTCAGTGCCCCAGGAAATGCAAGATGCAAAGAACGAGGGTGACCACAGCAATTGCAACAATTATTGAGGCATCTCCCTGCTGAGCATCATGGGAAAAATGTGCCCATGTTGCCTTCGTAAGACTGCAGATCTTGGCTGAACACATCTACTCCAAATCCTAGTATGGCTTCAGAACTGGAAGGTCTATAATTGACCTGATCTTCTCAGTCCAGTAGCTGCAAGAGAAATGCTGTGAACTAAAGAGACCACTACATAATGCCTTCATTGATCTCACCAAGATATTCAACCATGTGAGTGGAGGTGGCCCATTTAAGCTGCTGGAGAAAACTGGCCGTCACTGAAGCTGCTCAATGTGATCTCCTCTTTCCGTGACAACCTGATGGGCAAGATCAGCTATGACAGGGCAACATTGGATCCCTTTGAGATCCGCAGTGGGGTCAAACAGGGTTGTGTTCTGGCTGTTCAACATATTCTTCTTTTAGCTTCTGTCACCAGCCTTCAGTTCATCTATAGAGGGTGGAGCAGGGAACGGTGGGGCCATTAGTGCAACATTGGAGATGAAGAGTCACAAATAGCTTTACCTTTGTCCATAGCTGGCTGGTGCAGACTGATCGCCTACTATCCTTTGTGTTGGCTCGTCTGGAATGTTTATGCAATGCAGAGCATGTTATATTTCAGGGGGTTTGATGTCCACTTTCAAACAGTTCAGAAACTTCCAGAAGCTAGCATGTGATCAGCTATATATATATATATATTATATACATTTCTTCTTGTCTCCTGGACGGGACAGTGGACATTGACATTGACAGCTCGGAGGCGGACACTGACGGCCATGACCTCTGGAGACTGACTGTTTGGAAGGGCATTGGAAGAGACAAGCAGAAACGAAAAGCTCAGCTGGCCGAGTAAAGGCCCAGAGAAAACAGAGGTCAGTGAATTGTGCACCTTCTCAGTTCACTGTCTTCCTCTGCAGAAAATGTGGCAGAGACTGCCATGCCAGAGTGGGGCTCTTGATCCACACCAGGCAATGCTTGACAGAGTTGACCACCGTGGTGCTGACCACCAAACCTTGCGAGACGGAATGCTGCCGTGCTTATATAGGAAGTGCGGTAACCAATTTGCAAACAGTAAGGTCCTTCAAAGAGCAACAATGATTTTTTTTTTAAATTAATTGGATGTGGGTGTTGAATTATTGTCCATCCTAAATGCCCTTGAGAAGATGGTCTCAACAACCGAGGGGCTTGCTGGGCCATTTTGGAGGGTAGTCGGGAGCTAACCACATTTCTATGGACCTCAAGTCACATGTAGGCCAGACCAGGTAAGGACAGCAGATTTCCTTCCCCAAGGTGAACCAGATGGGCGTTTACACAGATCCAATAATTTCATGGTCACCATGACTGTAAACTGGATTTTTAATTCCAGATCTAACTCCAATTCCCCAGCTGCCGTTGTGGGGTTTGAACCCACAGCACTGAATTGCCTGTCTAGCTACCATAACCACTATGCTACCGTTACCATTGGTAATTAAAATAGTTTAGTAATGTTAGTTGTGGGGAGACAGTGCCTTAGCTTAACATCTCATCTGGAGGACAGTACCTCTGACAGTGCAGCACTCCAGCAGTACTGCACTGAGTGTGTCAGCCTGGATTAAGTGTCCCCAGAGTGAAGCTTGAACCCACAACCTCCCCCTCGCTGAAACGAAGGCATGATACCCACGCAATTCCCTTCCTTGCAAGAAAATCGACAAATTGTGGACATTAAAATTCATCGCGGCAAAATCTGCTTACAATATTAATAAAAAGTATAGATTTGAAAGACTTTCATCTTCGCAAAGGCATTGATCCCTGAAGTATGGGGTTAGTGCTAAAGGGAGATACAAGTCCATAATTAATTTCATCTGGCAAACAGACAGTGCGGCAATTTACCATTCTGAGATTGAAATAAACAGGTACATAACACAGGCAGCATTTCGAGAATAATCCCACTTATCAAAAGTAGCGTGATCAATAGTTTCCATTTATGTTGGCATTGGTTCAGCAGGAAGGAGAGAAGACAGTGCTTTCAATTAACATATTAGATTCTCCTTAACTCATTGATACACTTCATATCATAGCACGGAAGAAGCCATTAGGCCTATTGTACTTCTGCCAGCCCTTTGGAAGAGCTATCCAATTATTCCACCATTTCTGTTCATTAACCTCAGCGAAATAAGTTTGTTGTTAAAGGAGTCACACTTCTGTGTGCTTTAGCCTGAAGGTAGCTAATGAAAACATGCCCCTCAATCCTTTAAATCCACAGCTCTTGCTTGAGACCATTTTTAAGATGATAGTCCAGAAGGCGGAGGAAACACAGGCTGATTGAGCCGGCCTTCTTCCAGAGATGAAGTCACCCAAATTACAAATCTGCAGCAAGACTCAAGTGCAATCTTTGATTCATCTGATCTTCCGGGCGAGGGATGTCAGTGCCGGAAGTGGAAACTGAAGCCCTCCTGGAAATTCCATTGAGGAAACATTCATCCTTTTAACTGAATTGTCCGAAGAGGAATCTCGGCAAAGTGGGAGAAATCGCACCTCTGAGTCAGATGGTCATGAATTCACATTCCATTCCAAGTGCATGAGCGTGTAAACTGGAGTGACAATTACGCGCAGTGCTGAAGGAGTGCTGCTGTGTTGACGATACTGTCTTTTGGATGTGACATTAATTCAAGGTACCATTCCCCTATATATATGGCAGCAAAGGATCCCATGGAGTTATTTGAAGAAGGGAAGTAGAGTCCGGATTGAAATGTATCTCTGTATCAGTACCTCCAACGGCTGATTAAACTCACGGCTCTTTGTGGGAGCTTGCTGTGCGCAAATGGGCTACAGCATTTCCTACATTGCAGCAGTGACGACACTACAAAAGTAATTAATTGGCTCTGAAGCACTTAGGAAACCCTGAGGTCTTGAAAGGCATTATGTAAATGCAAGGTTTTTTTGTTTACAATAGATGCGAGGTAACATTACACACAGTGATAGAATCAGTCTAATCTTGCACTTAAGATATTTGCTTCTTGCTATGTTTGCAATGAAGATTGTCACACCTACTGATCAAGAGAATCATTACCAAGTTGGATGTCAGTGGGCAGAATGTACATGACTCTGAATGGAAGCATATCCCACAGCTTTCGCTTAATCATATTGCATTCTTTCAAAAGATGCAACTGCCCTGGAACATTTTGTGACAATTTGATTAAAAAAAAACAAGGGACAGGAATTTAATTTGCTTTACGCTAATTAAATTTTCACGTTTATTCTGCTGATTGACAGAAAAACATTAAGAGTTAATTGTTGTTGCATAAATGATCAATTAATTAAAGTTGCCTGCTGCACTGGACTGGACTCAAATTTTCTTTCATTAAATTTGCTTTTTGGTTACTGAAATTTGCATTTATGAGTGCCTGCTGCTCACTCTGATTGGCCGTGGCTGCCATTTTAAATGCCGATTTCCAAATTGGATTAGCATATTTTAATTTAAGCCTTTTACTTTCTCTTTGCAAATTTTCTCTGGCAACCAGTAACACAATGAGTTTTGATAAATGTGTAAGTGTTTGCTAAGCACAAGGCAGGAACCTGTGAGTTAGGTTGGCTTGCACTAGTGAAACTGTAAACAACTGGAAGAAAGAACTTGCATTTATATAGCACCTTGCGTGACCTCAGAGCATCCCAAAGGGCTTTACAGCAAATGAAGCACTTTTAAAGGTGCAGTTTGTAATGTAGGAAATGCAGCAGCCAATTTGCGCACATTAAGTTTCCGATCAACAGATAATGAGATAAATGATCAATGTTTTAGTGATGTTGGTGGAAGGATAAACCTTGGATAAGAATTGCTGAAATCACTCCTCTGCTCTTTGTCAGCCATGGATCAGTGGGTAGTACTCTCGTTCTGGGTGAGAAGGTCATTGGTTCAAGGCCCACCACGTATAAAATCCAGGCTGGCACTCGAATGCAGAACAGAGGGAGCTACAAAGGGAATGTCTTTTGACTGAGACGTTAAACCGTGACCTCATCTGCCTTCTCATAGAAACGTAGAAAATAGGAGCAGGAGTAGGCCATTCGGTCCTTCGAGCCTGCTCCACCATTCATTATAATCATGGCTGATCATCCAACTCAATAACCTGCTCCCGCTTTCTCCCCATATCCTTTGATCCCTTTCGCCCCAAGAGCTATATCTAACTCTTTCTTGAAAGCATACAATGTTTTGCTCTTAACTACTTCCTGTGGTAGCGAATTCCACAGGCTCACCACTCTCTGGGTGAAGAAATTTCTCCTCATCTCAGTCCTAAATGGTCCAGTCCACAAGAGTCCACAGGCAGGAAGGGAATGGGTGACCACCAGGCAAAGCAAGAGGCGTAGGCAGGCAGTGCAGGAATCTCCTGTGTCTATTCTCCTGCAAAACAGATATACTGCTTTGGGTACTGTTGGGGGGAATGGTCTCTCAGGAGAAAGCAGCAACAGGCAAATTTGTTGCACCGTGGTTGGCTCTACTGGACAGGGGAGGAGTAAAAAGTGTAGGATGCAATAGTCATAGGGGATTCAATTGTAAGGGGAATAGATAGGTGTTTCTGTAGTCGCAAACGAGACTCCAGGATGGTATGTTGCCTCCCTGGTGCTAGTGTCAAGGACGTCTCAGAGCGGCTAGAGGACATTCTGAAGGGGGAGGGTGAACAGCCAGTGGTCGTGGTACATATTGGTACAAACGAAATAGGTAAAAAAAAGGGATGAGGTCCTAAAAGCAGAATATACGGAGTCAGGCAGTAAGTTGAAAAGTAGGACCTCAAAGGTAGTGATCTCAGGATTACTACCAGTGCCACGTGCCTGTTAGAGTAGAAATAGCCCCTTCAGAATGTCCTGTAGCTGCTCTGAGACATCCTTGACCCTAGCACCAGGGCATTCCAAAGCACTTTACAGCCAATGAAGTGTTTTTTGAAGTATAATCAGGGTTGTAATGCAGGAAACACTGCAGCCAATTTGCATACAGCAAGATCCCATAAACAGCAAAGTAATAATCACCAGATAATTTGTTTTTATGATGTCGATTGAGGATGCTGGGAAGAACGCCTCCGCTGTCCTTCCTATAGTAGCCGTGGGATATGTTACATCCACCTGAGTTGCAGAGGAGCGTGAGAGGAATCAGAAGTTGAAAAGGAGCGCGAGAGGAGCCGGGAGTGGAAGAGGAGCGCGAGAGGAGCCGGGAGTGGAAGAGGAGCGCGAGAGGAGCCGGGAGTTGAGGAGGAGCACGAGAGGAGCCGATACACTAATACAAGTCTGAAGTTGCATAGGCATTACAGGAATCACTCTAACCCATTACAGGAAACATTCTAAACCATTACAGGAATCACTCTAACCCATTACAGGAAACATTCTAAACCATTACAGGAATCAATCTAAACCATTACACAAATCATTCTAAACCATTACAGGGATCACCCTAAAGCATCACAGGAATCACTCCCATTACAGGAATCACTCTAAACTATTTCAAGAGTCACTCTGAAACATTACAAAACTCACTCTAACTTAATGGAAGAGTCACTCTAAACCATTGCAGGATTCATGTTATGCAGTGATTACTGGATTTGGTACACCTGTACAAGATGTTCTTTCCTGTAAATAAATGTCAATATTAATGACTTCAGCAATAATAGAACAATTTACTAAACAGCTTCCAAACCTGTCTAAGACTTTTGAGAAGCAGAATGGACCATAAAACTAAATATCTGCTCAAACAATGGCAGAAATTGGGATGAAATGGTAGAATGTGCTCTGCTAACTCTCAGCCAGTAGCAAACTGACTGAAGATCATGGCAGTTTCGTTCTCCAAATTGACCCACATCACGTCAATACAGGAGATTCTTGGTAATCACTTGATTAAAAGGACAGACAATGAAATCAGTGTCAAAGCTGGTTATAATAGACATGTCTCATTGTTCTAAATTGATTCACAATGTGCCTGGGTCTCAGTGCTCTTAGTACTATCTCAGTAATGTGTCTGGGTCTCAGTACTTTCAGGACTGTCTCAGTAATGTGCCTGGGTCTCAGTACTCTCAGTGCTCTTAGTACTGACTCAGTAATGTGCCTGGGTCTCAGTACTCTCAGGACTATGAATACTGTCTCGGTAATGTGCCTGGGTCTCAGTACTCTCAGCACTCTTAGTACTGTCTCATAATGTGCCTGGGTCTCAGTACTCTCAGCACTCTCAGTACTGTCTCAGTAATGTGCCTGGGTCTCAGTACTCTCAGCACTCTCAGTACTGTCTCAGTAATGTGCCTGGGTCTCAGTACTCTCAGTACTCTCAGTACTGTCTCAGTAATGTGCCTGGGTCTCAGTACTCTCAGTACTCTCAGTACTGTCTCAGTAATGTGCCTGGGTCTCAGTACTCTCAGCACTCTCAGTACTGTTTCAGTAATGTGCCTGGGTCTCAGTACTCTCAGCACTCTCAGTACTGTCTCAGTAATGTGCCTGGGTCTCAGTGTTCTCAGTACTGACTCAGTAATGTGCCTGGGTCTCAGTACTCTCAGCACTCTCAGAACTGTCTCAGTAATGTGCCTGGGTCTCAGTGCTCTCAGCACTCTCAGTACTGTCTCAGTAATGTGCCTGGGTCTCAGTACTCTCAGTACTCTCAGTACTGTCTCAGTAATGTGCCTGGGTCTCAGTACTCTCAGCACTTTCAGTACTGTCTCAGTAATGTGCCTGGGTCTCAGTACTCTCAGTACTGTCTCAGTAATGTGCCTGGGTCTCAGTACTCTCAGTACTGACTCAGTAATGTGCCTGGGTCTCAGTACTCTCAGTACTGACTCAGTAATGTGCCTGGGTCTCAGTAATCTCAGCACTCTCAGTACTGTCTCAGTAATATGCCTGGGTCTCAGTACTCTCAGCACTCTCAGAACTGTCTCAGTAATGTGCCTGGGTCTCAGTACTCTTAGCGCTCTCAGTACTGTCTCAGTAATGTGCCTGGGTCTCAGTACTCTCAGCACTTTCAGTACTGTCTCAGTAATGTGCCTGGGTCTCAGTACTCTCAGTACTGTCTCAGTAATGTGCCTGGGTCTCAGTACTCTCAGTACTGACTCAGTAATGTGCCTGGGTCTCAGTACTCTCAGTACTGACTCAGTAATGTGCCTGGGTCTCAGTACTCTCAGCACTCTCAGAACTGTCTCAGTAATGTGTCTGGGTCTCAGTACTCTCAGCACTCTCAGTACTGTCTCAGTAATTTGCCTGGGTCTCAGTACTCTCAGTACTGTCTCAGTAATGTGCCTGGGTCTCAGTACTCTCAGCACTCTTAGTACTGTCTCAGAAATGTGTCTGGGTCTCAGTACTCTCAGCACTCTCAGTACTGTCTCAGTAATGTGCCTGGGTCTCAGTACTCTCAGTACTGTCTCAGTAATGTGCCTGGGTCTCAGTACTCTCAGCACTTTCAGTACTGTCTCAGTAATGTGCCTGGGTCTCAGTACTTTCAGTACTGTCTCAGTAATGTGCCTGGGTCTCAGTACTCTCAGCACTCTCAGAACTGTCTCAGTAATGTGCCTGGGTCTCAGTACTCTAAGCACTCTCAGTACTGTCTCAGTAATGTGCCTGGGTCTCAGTACTCTCAGCACTTTCAGTACTGTCTCAGTAATGTGCCTGGGTCTCAGTACTCTCAGTACTGACTCAGTAATGTGCCTGGGTCTCAGTACTCTCAGTACTCTCCGTACTGACTCAGTAATGTGCCTGGGTCTCAGTACTCTCAGTACTGTCTCAGTAATGTGCCTGGGTCTCAGTACTCTCAGCACTCTCAGAACTGTCTCAGTAATGTGTCTGGGTCTCAGTACTCTCAGCACTCTCAGTACTGTCTCAGTAATGTGCCTGGGTCTCAGTACTTTCAGTACTGTCTCAGTAATGTGCCTGGGTCTCAGTACTCTCAGCACTCTCAGTACTGTCTCAGTAATGTGCCTGGGTCTCAGTACTCTCAGTACTGTCTCAGTAATGTGCCTGGGTCTCAATACTCTCAGCACTCTTAGTGCTGTCTCAGTAATGTGTCTGGGTCTCAGTACTCTCAGCACTCTCAGTACTGTCTCAGTAATGTGCCTGGGTCTCAGTACTCTCAGTACTGACTCAGTAATGTGCCTGGGTCTGAGTACTCTCAGTACTGTCTCAGTAATGTGCCTGGGTCTCAGTACTCTCAGCACTCTCAGTACTGTCTCAGTAATATGCCTGGGTCTCAGTACTCTCAGCACTCTCAGTACTGTCTCAGTAATGTGCCTGGGTCTTAGTACTGTCTAAGGTACTAATCCTCAGTTGCTCACCTTTATTTGTACAGACTCCATGACAATTCAGTGTGCAGCAGCAGCACAGTCTTGCCTATTAGGAGCACAGGTGAGCTGATTCGACAGTGACTGCAAATGCAGCTAACCCAAAAAGAATGGCTGACAGAAGATATTCAGTTCTTCCTTCCTCTTTAAAGTTAGTTGCACGACAGCTTGCTCATAACTGAAAACACAAAACCTTACAGTCACCAAACATAAAGGATTCTGCTGGCAGCTCCAGTTAAAGTTCTCAGGATCAAGGCCTTGCAAACAGATCTACACTGAGAAGTATTGTTAAAGGAGAGTTACCCAGCTGTCACCTCCTCTTCAAATCCCTCTGTGGCCTTGCCCCTCCCTATCTCTGCATCCTCCTCCGGCCCTCAACCTTCCACGATCTCTGCACTCCTCCAGTTCTTTCCCCTTGTGCACCTCAGAGTTTCATCGCTCCCCCACTGACGGCCGTGCCTTCAGCTGCCTGGACCATAAACTCTGGAATCCCCTTCCTAATCTTATCTACCCCTCTTCCCTCATTTAAGATGCTCCTTAACACCAACCCCTTTGAACCAACTTTCCTCCCCCTGTTCTAATATCTACACGTGTGGCTTGGCGTCAAATTTTGTGAATAATTGCTCTTGTGAAGCACTTTGGGACGAAATAACTACTTTAAAGATGCCATATAGATGCCAGTTGTTGTTGCATTTAAGGAATTGCTGGTACTCTGTTTCAGTGATGAGTGGGCAGTGCCTCATTGCCATCAGGGCTTCTCTCACTGGATAGAACTGATTTCTAATTAAACTGCAATATTCCTTGTCAGACCCTTCCCAGTAACCAAACCTAATAGGAGACAAATTAAGATAAACCTGACCTCTTTATACAGCGTCCTCGCGAGCTAATACCTACACCATCTGCTCATAATGCTCCTTTAAAGAGAGACATGACCTCTGCTACAACAGTCCACCGAGGGAAGTAAAGACTTGCATTTGCAAAACACTTCTCACAACCTCAGTTTTATCATTCGCAAAAAACCATGAATGGTAGAAAAAGAATTGCATCAAATTTGAACAGGGTAGGAGATAGGATAAGATAAACGAGAGGATATTGTTTCTATAACTAAATTACGGGTAAGAATGAAAGGAATACTTGCATTTATCAATGTTTTTCATGACCTCAGCATAATGCAAAGTGTTTTTGCAGTCATTGTTGCAATGTAAGAAAGCATCTCTCTCCGATATATTAATATGATATTTGTTACAGATGCGGAACTAATGGAGCTGTTTTCAAATGATGTTTTGAGGTCATAACAAAAAGGTTAGATAAAGGGGAACCAGTAGATGTAATATATTTGGATTTCCAAAAGGCATTCGATAAGGTACCGCACATAAGATTACATAATAAGATGAGTCCATTGTGTTGGTGGTAGTATATTAGCATTGATAGAGGATTGGGAGTTGGCATAAGGGGGGTATTTTCAGGATGGCAACCTGAAATGGTAGAATGTGCTCTGCTAACTCTCAGCCAGTAGCAAAATGACTGAAGGACAGCGACAGTTTCGTTCTCCAAATTGACCCACATCACGTCAGTAGAGGAGATTCTTGGTAATCATTTGATTAAAAGGACAAACAATGAAATCAGTGTCAAAGCTGGTTATAATAGACATGTCTCATTGTTCTAAATTTATTAATAATGTGCCTGGGTCTCAGTACTCTCAGCACTCTCAATACTATCTCAGTAATGTGCCTGGGTCATAGTAATCTCAGCACTCTCAATACTGTCTCAGTAATGTGCCTGGGTCTTAGTACTCTCAGCACTCTCAATACTGTCTCAGTAATGTGCCTGGGTCTCAGTACTCTCAGCACTCTCAGTACTGTCTCAGTAATGTGCCTGGGTCTCAGTATTCTCAGTACTGTCTCAGTAATGTGCCTGGGTCTCAGTACTCTCAGTGCTCTCAGTACTGTCTCAGTAATGTGCCTGGGTCTCAGTACTCTCAGCACTCTCAATACTGTCTCAGTAATGTGTCTGGGTCTCAGTACTCTCAGCACTCTCAGTACTGTCTCAGTAATGTGCCTGGGTCTCAGTATTCTCAGTACTGTCTCAGTAATGTGCCTGGGTCTCAGTACTCTCAGTATTGTCTCAGTAATGTGCCTGGGTCTCAGTACTCTCAGCACTCTCAATACTGTCTCAGTAATGTGCCTGGGTCTCAGTACTCTCAGCACTCTCAGTACTGTCTCAGTAATGTGCCTGGGTCTCAGTACTCTCAGCACTCTCAGTACTGTCTCAGTAATGTGCCTGGGTCTCAGTACTCTCAGTGCTCTCAGTACTGTCTCAGTAATATGCCTGGGTCTCAATACTCTCAGCACTCTTAGTAGTCTCAGTAATGTGCCTGGGTCTTAGTACTCTCAGTATTGTCTCAGTAATTTGCCTGGGTCTCAGTGCTCTCAGTACTGTCTCAGTAATGTGCCTGGGTCTCAGTGCTCTCAGCACTCTCAGTACTGTCTCAGTAACGTGCCTGGGTCTCAGTACTCTCAGCACACTCAGTACTGTCTCAGTAATGTGCCTGGGTCTCAGTGCTCTCAGCACTCTTAGTACTGTCTCAGTAATGTGCCTGGGTCTCAGTACTCTCAGTGCTCTCAGTACTGTCTCAGTAATGTGCCTGGGTCTCAGTACTCTCAGTGGTCTCAGTAATGTGCCTGGGTCTCAGTACTCTCAGTCCTCTCAGTACTGTCTCAGTAATGTGCTTGGGTTTCAGTACTCTCAGCACTCTCAATACTGTCTGAGTAATGTGCCTGGCTCTCAGTACTCTTAGTACTGTCTCAGATTCTTTTGTGAAGACAGAGCCAAAATATAGGTTCAAGTCGTCTGCCATTTCTTTGTTCCCCATTATAATTTCCCCTGTTTCTGACTGTAAGGGGCCTACATTTGTCTTCGTTAATCTTTTTCTCCTCACATATTTATAGAAGCTTTTACAGTCAATATTATGTTCCCAGCAAGTTTACTCTCATAGTTTATTTTCCCCTTCTTGATCAATCTTTTTGTCTACTTTTGCTGAATTCTAAACTGCTCCCAATCCTCAGGGTTGTTGCTTTTTCTGGCAATTTCATATGTCTCCTCTATGGATCTAATACTATCCCTAATTTCTTTTGTAATCCATGGTTGAGCCACCTTTCCTGTTTCATTTTTGTTCCAGACAGGAATGAATAATTGTTGTAATTCATGCATACGTTCCTTAAATATTAGCCATTGCCTATCCACTGTCAACCCTTTTAATAAGGTTCCCCAATCCATCATTGCCAACTCGTTTCTCATACCGTCATAATTCCTTTTATTTAGATTCAGGACCTTAGTTTCGAATGCAACTTCTTCACTCTCCGTCTTAATGGATATTTCTATCATTTTATGGTCGTTCTTGCCCAAGGAGAACAACAAGATTGTTAATGAATCCTTTCTCATTGCATAATACCCAGTATAGGATAGCCTGCTCTCTTGTTGGTTCCTCAACGTATTGGTCTAAAAAACCATCACGTACACATTCGTGAACCAGTCGGGCTTTCCTGAAAATCCATTACCTTCATTGTCACGTTTACTGAGGCCAACCTTTTATTCCCAGATTGGTTTAACCAAATTCGAATTGTCAAGTTGCCAGGGTGGAGTTTGAACCTTAGGCCTGGAATCATAAGCCTGGGCCTTTGGATGACCTGTAACGTGACTCCTACCCCATGTTTTGTGGCAAAATATTCCATCCCCCCGACCACAACCCCCCTGCCCCCACCACCCTACTGCCCCAACAGTATGTTTCAGCCCTTAAACCTAGAAGAACATGCCCTGGTTTACCAATTGGAGCTACCATAGGCCATTCTGAGGCCTCTCTGACTAAAAGAGAGACTTAGCCATAGAGTCATAAAGGCACAGCAGGAGGTCATTCGGCCCATCAAGCCCATTGCATTTATACAGGACCTCAGGACTCCCTAAATCGCTTTGCAGCCAATTAATTATTTTTGAAGTGTAGTCCCTGCTGTAAATATAGGGAACGCAGCAGCCATTTTTTGCACAGTAAGATGCCACAGGTCATGTGATAAGGAGCAGATCTTCTGTCTTTTAGTGATGTTGGTTGAGTGGATAAATCTCAGCCAGGACACTGCTGCTCTTCTTCCAAATAGTGCCACAGGATCTTTCATACTCATCTGAGCAGTCAGGTGGGGCCTGAAGTTTAACGTTTCACCCAAAAGATGGCACCTCCAACAGTGCAATGATTCCTCAAAGCCAGAATGGGCGCGTCAGCCTGAATTTTGTGCCTATGTCCCTGGGACTTTAACCCACAAACCTCTGATTTAGAAGCAAGGTTGTTACCCTTGAGTCATGGCTGATACTATGTAATCCATCACCATGGCTTAAAAAAATAATTAAAGATACAAATGGATAATGTAAAGATTTTTAGATGAATCAAAATTCACTGAACATTTTGAAAAGGAGGGTAAATGCTGAGTGAGAATCCCTCTTGAACTCAGCTGTACAATCTAGGCTGAAGTTATACTGAAGGATTGCACAGACCATTCATCGGTTGTGACACCGTTACTGCTTTTCCTAACCCCATATTAACTGAGGAACACTCTACCTTTTAATTCTATTCATGGTGCGGAACATTAATTCATGCCATCGACTCAGTTCTTCAATGGCCCTGGATGTCTGACAATATGAACTACTTCACTATACACCAGTCACAACCATGCTCCATTTGTTGGGATGTACAGAATTGCTAAAAATTGGCTGCAGAGATCTATGGAGAATGTTATAAATGGACTGCATCACAAGGTATTAGTGCTGAAATGCAAAGTCAGATGATTTCCTGACATGTAAATCCTCCCTCCCTCAGCTATCACTGCAAACTCATTCAAAGCCTCCATGACTGAAAGATGAGGTCAGACATAGTGGACATCCTGTAGTTGCAACTAGTGAATTGTACTATAATCCTAGAGGGAAATAGTTAGTTCTATTGGTGCTGCCACACTTCATTTCACCACCAAGTATTATTGCTCGACAGGTTACACACAGAGATGGATCATCTAGAGATGTGATACAGGATTTTGATTTGTCATACATGCTGCAGGGGGAAGACAAAATGAGTTACCTGTAGGAAGACAAGGGGACTGGTGCTTTATTATCCAATAAATGTCACCTCTTTATCGGTCAGACTCAGGAAACTACTGCCCGATTCTCAGAGTAGCCTTAACACATTGAGATTGTGCTCCTCAGTCTCCCTCAGTACACGGGGAGACAAGAGCAAGTGTTCTCTTCAGATGAAGGGGCATTCGAGTGTATCATTCTAGGGTATAGAGGTGTCGCCTAGTCCCAGAGGCGTGGGGGTGAGTGGGGTCAATCTTCAACTTACCAATCGAGTGTTGAAAAGGAAATTCAAGCTGTTCCTATAATGGGTCCGTGACACACAAGGCCATTCTTAAACTCCAATGGCCATGTCCCAACAATTTCAAACCATAATTTTGTCTTTTTTTTGGCTTTTGCTGTAAAAATTCCAAAAATTGGCAAAAGGAGTAAATGTGATGTGAGGAAAAAACTTTTCTGTCAGAGGGTGCTTATAGAGCCTGGAACAAACTTCCTGAAAGGGTGGTGCAGGCAGGTTCGATCAAGGTGTTCAAAAGAGAATTGGATTGCTACCTGAAAAAAGAGAATTTGCAGAGGTTACGGGGATAAGGCAGGGGAGTGGGACTAGGCGGAATGCTCCTTCAGAGAGCCAGTGTAGACTCGATGGGCCGAATGACCTCCTTCTGCTCTGTGAAGATACTGTGATGCTGTGATGTCCACCTTACAATGGAAACCTCTAATGTAAACATGTCACACTGAAATTACACCTTCCCACCCAGTGGTGGCACTGAACAAAGGTGTAATTCCAAACTGCCTAATTCTGAATGGGCCTTTTTAGCCAATATGGGAATAGGTGATTGCTTGCACCAAGTCTTTAATAGAATATTCCCTGGAAAGTCCAACAACCAGAGGCAGAAATGTGCAATAGTTTTAAAAGCCAAGCAGTGGGGAAACGGTTAATTTTTCCCTCATCACGTTCCAAAAATTCAAGCTACTCAGTTAAAATTCTGAGGTATTCTGTTGTTGCTGCTGTAGATAACAATGAAAGAGAAATGAAAATGACTTTGATAGAATCAGAGGATAGGAAACCAGGCGACACAGATTTAAGATAATTGGCAAAAGAGCAAGAGGAAAAACGGTGTGAATTTTTTTTACACAATGAGCTCTGGTCTGGAAGGCGCTGCCTGAAAGGGCGGTGGAAGCAGATTCATTAGGACCTTTCAAAAGGGAATTGGATAAATAGTTGAAAAATTTCTGGGGCTTTGAGGATAGAGCAGGGGAGCTGGATTAATTGGATAGCTCTTTCGAAGAGCAATGGGCCAAATGACCTCCTTCTGTGGTGCTTAATTATACAATTCTATGACAAAGCATGAGAGAGAGCACGGAGTCCCAGTGGGACAGTTAGTGCCAAGGCACCATGAGATGGGCACCCAAAAAAAACCATCCTCCTGGGAATAATTGCTCTTTGTTTCCTAGTGTGCTGAGCCTGGAAACCGGAAGCGAAATTGTGAGCCAGATGGTATTCAAATGTTGTGGGGGGGGGTGGGGCTACAAATACAAAACCAAGAAGGTGCGGGAATGATAATTTGGAAGAACTAGCTTCCTAGGCACCCTGCATTCTACGTGTACCATGTCAGTTACGCATACCGTGACGCTTAAAAACAGAGTTAGTGCTTCCTGTGGAGGAGGTTTTCTCTCAGCACTCCCTTTCATTATTCTGCCTATAGGCGTCTGGCACCAACTCTTAAGCATTGAACACGGTGCAGTGGTCTTTACTTGCTCATAATCACATGAGTGTTCTGCTGAAAGAGATCATCCCACTGGCAGAAGTCAAGAGGCATAATACACACGCCCCTCTCCCCCCCGCTTCAATTTACATTCAACACTGATACAACAATGGGTGCTATTGGAGGTGGGGAGGCTATTGAATCAGAGCAGCGGGTAGGGACGCTACCACCTTCACACCTCCGCCCTGAGTAAGATCTTGGTGGAAAGGTCACTGGACGGCCATTTGGCCCTGTCGCCGATTGAGGCTCTTATAAGTGGGGAGTTAATGTTGTCATGCAGAGAGAATGATGAACAAGCCCTGGCAGGTTGCCTGTGGTCTCCCAAGGGAGGGAGTCCCTTGTTCAAAGGCGCTCAGAGGGATCCGGCATTGGAAAGTGGGGGTCCTGCTGAGAGCCACACCCCTGCCCTTACTGCTGACCCCTGCCGCTGAACACGCCCCCCCCGCCCCTACAATCCACTCCCCCATGACTCTGACCCCTGCCCCCCCAACCCTCTCCCCCATGACTCCCACCTTATGAAATCCCCCCCTGTTATCACTTACCTCTGACCTAGGTCGCTCTGTGACCCTGGGCCATTCTGGCAGAAATCTCCACCTTCCTGGTGGCCCTGGTGAGCAAAAGAGCAGCCAGCCTCTGATTGGCCAGCCGTTCTCAGTGGGTGGGACTTCCTGTCCCCTGGGGTCCTGATCCCAAGGATGACCCGCTGATGGCCTGTTCATTGCCTGATTGGCTCATAATTCGGTGGGCCTTTCCCAGGGAGGCAACACACTCTCAACGACCCTCCAGCTGATGGTTGAGACCCCATCACCTTTATTAAACACCCCCCTATGTTGCTGGATTAGTAATTCTGAAGGTCTAGATTGCAGAGAATATTCAAATTCCTCCATGGCACTTTAAGAGCTTAAATTTGGATCAGGAACTGTGACCATGACGCTGGTGGATTGTCATAAAAACCCAACTGGATCACCGAAGGAAACCTGCCCTTGTAGAACCAGCTTGAAGGGCTGAATGGGCTATGCTTGCTCCTATGTACTCAGTCCGGCCTATATGTAACTCCAGTTCCACAGCAACATGCGTTGACTCTTTAATGGCCCTCTGAAGTGACTGAGCAACCCTCTCTGTTGTCTCAAAGCTGCTTAACTTCAGCAGGTAAACTGTAGTGATTCAGGAAGGTCCACTGCCACCTTCTATAGGCAGCTAAAGATGGGCAGTGAATGTTGATCTTGCCGGCAACACCCGCATCCTCCTGAGAACAAACTTTAAAACATGCACTTTTACCCCAGATAACAACCTGAGCCAGGTTACTATCATTTACCAATCCTTGGGGAGTAGTTACCCCCTGTCTGAAAGACAAGCGTTCACCACGACGCTCTGCTTCCTGCTCCTTAGCCAATTTATCTCTGATATCTATCGCTGCATCAGTCTCAATTTACAGACTCAATTCGTCTTGTGTCCTTTGAGTTGCGCGCCTGCTTTTCAGATTGGCGGATCTCAGAAGTAGCATCGCGCACACGAGGAAAGAACATAAGGAATAGGAGCGGGAGTGGGCCACACGACCCATCGAGCCTGCCCCGTTATTCAGTACAACCACGGGTTCCAACTCCATTTTCCCACCCGCTCCCCATATCCCTTAATTCCCTAAGAGACCAAAAATCTGTCTATCCCAGCGTTAAACGTATTCCACAATGGGGTACCGAATTCCAAAGATTCACAAACCTTTTGTGTGAAGGAATTTCTCCTCATCTCCGTCCTAAATGGTTGGCCCCCTTAACCTGAGTCTGTGCCCCTGTGTTTTAGACTCGCAGATCAATGGTAACGATCTTTCAATGTCTTGTTTAGCTTGGGAGCTTGTTTCGATGGAAGTATCAAACCTTTATCTCTGATCAATCAGCAACTCATATTGAAATTCCATGAAGTTTCACTGTCAATTTAAATTATCAAAGAAAATTGGATGCATATACTTGAGAAGGAACAATTTGCAAGGCTATGGGGGGAAGAGCAGGGAGTGGAACTAATTGGATAACGCTTTCAAAGAGTTGGCACAGGCATGATAGACTGAATGGCCCCCTTCTGTGCTAGGATTCTGTGATTGGGACTCTGATGCACAAATTTTAAAGGGGGGTTATTAACTCACGACCTCTGGCTTAACATCCCAGTGTCCTAGTCACTGGGTTCCCATATGCTAAATGGTCACTGTTGTATTGTTGACAAAAGTGGCCAGTTCCCACAAATGGAAACGGAATCCAGTTTGTAACCTTGTGCACTAAGCACTTTATGCTTTCGACCTCCAGGAAAATCACTGTTCCACTTCCCCAAATAGCGCTTCCAGTATTGGACGCAAGAGAATAACAGGGCCTTTTGGATGGGTTTCTTTTTTTGCCTTTGGAACTGCAGCCTTGGTTAAAAGAGAAATCAATTTCAAAACTGTCATAAATGCCAAGTCAATTCTGTTCTTGTCAGCAAAGGAGTTGAAACAGAAATTCTGAAGCTTATTTTAATCTCCCTGAAATGGCAAAACTTTCCACCCACATGGAACACAGAATTAAATAGCTCCGAGCTGCTTTGACAGCCAAATCCAAGGTGACTGAAGTCATTTCAAAAACTGCCTGAAGGCTTGAATCAGTGATGAACTTGCACTAGGCACAGAACACGTTTAGAGCCTCCTGTGGTTGGGATTTCCTGCCAGTCGGGCCTTTCATTATCGTGAAGCTGTCAGGCTCTGCCTCCTCTGCGATGTGGAGGGACAGCGGTTGCACTTTTGGCTTTAAAAGCAGGTAGCTGTATCTGAAGGGCACAATTAGCGCAGGGTCAATACAAGAATGTGAGTCACCAGCCTGCATCGATCATTAATGGTGAGGTAGGATTGCAACCTTGAAACAAGTTATCTATAATGCACATGCTGAATTCATCAGCCTGGTTTTACTGAGATCTGCGCTTTCAAATTTGCCATCAACATTCTCAGTAATAGGGCTTGCCAACCCTCCAGGATTGGCCTGGAGTTTCTGGGAATTGAAGATTCTGGTTTGTGGCTGAAAGTGAACTCCATCTTCTCCGAGCGCTTTGATTTATTGAGAGAAATTTATTGGAAACGCGGGGCAAAGGCTGTTTGACTGACGGCCACAAATCATCCAATCAGGTAACAAAGAGCCAGTTGATTTCTAATTGGCTGTGAGAAGGTGGGGTATCGCACGGATGGATGTGTTGGGTGACCCATGGCAGGAGTGTGGGCAGCCATTGGAGGGAGGTGAACTGACGATGAAACCTCCAGAAATATGCCCAGCCAGAGTTGGCAACACTACTCGCCAAGATGTGAAGTGATTGCTGTAGGTTTATTGAGGCTGTTCAGGGCAAGGGAGAGAAATAATAGACCGTGGTGCTTCTCCTGTTTCAGACCTGTTACCCCACCCCTGCCTTAACCTTCTCCCTCATATCCTTTGAATGCCCAGAGTTGGGAACCATAGTCACATTGCAGGCAAGCTGTTTTATTTGGTTTAAAGAAGCCTCTTGACTTTTGTACTCCATGCCTCTATTTATAAAGCCCATAGAAAGCTTAGGTTTCACTATGATACACTTTACAACCACAGCTTTGTCAGGCGATTACACACAACTTGCTTGTTCATATTATGCAGTTAGCTCCACTTCTTTGAACCAAGCCCTGTGCAATATCCATTCAGCAACATCCAAAAGACTTGAACCCCACAAGCACCGTAAACAACAATCCTAAGTATAAATGCGAATACCTTGAACTAACGGTGACATATTCTATTGGCGCATGACTCCTGATTTCACTTCCAAGTTTGCAAATGGCAAAGCCTCCCAATACATTAGCACCAACCAATTCACCTGCTATTTCTAGCCACACCAGTGGACCTTGTTAACAGAAAAATTACATTTTGTATGAATTGATAAATATTTTATTTTAAATTGAAACTAGCTGCACTTACAGATGCCCAGCACGGAGAGTATAATAGGAGAGCAAAGTACTGCGGATGCTGGAAATCTGAAACAGAAAATGCTGGAACTACTCAGCAGGCCAGGCAGCATCTGTGGAAAGAGAGACAGAGTCAATGCTCCAGGGTCCATGATCTGCACTAGTTCTGACAAAGGGTCATCGACCTCTCTTTCTCTCTGCACAGACGCTGCCAGACGTGCCGAGAATTTCCAACGCTTCCCGTTTCTGTTGAAGAAATAAAACATTTTGCCAGCCCTCCAAAAAGCAGTCAGACTCCTGTGAGCCTCTCCTTTCCCTTCGGCAAGAAACCCAGCAGCAGCTGCCTGAGATCCGATTTGGCACAGCATTAAACACGAATCCAAAAATAAAGTTAAGGTGTGGAGAAAACACAAACAACTTGCTGAGCAAACAAAAAAAAAACAAATCGTTGTCAAAGCAATAAATTGATCGTTTTAAAAATGAGTAATTAATAAAAATGACCATTAAAAAGTTTCGAGCAGAGGAGCTATTTAATTAAACCTTTCTCGCCTGCTCACTTAAGTAACAGCCATGGAGAGACAGACTAGCTCTCAATTCCTGGTCACCATGGAAGGGGGAGGGAACCAGGGCTGAGCTGATCGAGTCCTTCTTTTTGACCGGGATAAATTTTTGCTGCTGAGCGTAATGAAATATCTGCTTAAATGTCTGCCCCAGCTCATCCACTGACCTTACCCTTAGTCTCTTATCCCAGCCTGCTTCAGACAACTCTTTCTGCATACCTCTGTCATTGCCCTTCTTTAAGTTGAGGACACTGGTTTGAGACCCAAGTCGCTCACCCTCAAACTGAATTTGAAATTCTACCATGTAGTGATCGCTACCCCCTACAGGATCTTTAATTATGAGATCTCTTATTAATCCCACCTCTTTACACATTACTAGATCTATAACAGCCTGTTCCCGGGTAGGTTCTGCAATGTATTACTCTAGGAAACAATCCCTGATACACTCTACAAATTTGTCTTCCATGTGACCCCTGTCAATCTGATTTATCCAGTCAATATGCAGATTAAAATCACCCATGACAATTGTAGTGCCCTTCTAGCATGCCTCCATTATTTCCCGGTTTATACTTTGTCCTACAGTGAGGCAGCTCTTCGGGGGCCTATAGACAACTCCCACCCATGACTTCTTCCCTTTGCTATTCTTTATTTCCATTAAAACTGATTCCACATCACAATCAATTGCACCTATATCACTACTCACCACCTCACTGATACCTTCCTTTACTGACAAAGCTAGCCCACCTCCTTTATCCTTTTGCCTATTTTTCTGGAATGTTGAACACCCTTGAATACTGAGTTCCTGGTCTTGGTCACCCTGCAACCATGTCTCTGTAATAACTATCAAGTCATATTCATTTCTATTTGTGCCGTCAACTCCTCTATCTTGTTACAAATGCTGCGTGCATTCAGATAAAGTGCCTCAAGCTTTGACTTTTTACCATTATTGCTCATTCTGGTTCTGATTTCTGCTGCACTCTTCTGTTTATATTTTCTGCCCCTTCCTATCACACTTTGATTATCGTTCGCCTCTCCACTACTCTGCACCTCTGCTCTCTCGTTTTTTTCTTGATTTTTTTAAACTTCCTTTCAATGTGCACCATAGCAGTGCTGGGCTTGTTTGTGGGCAGATATCAACAATTGGATTTTGTGGTGGGGCAAGTTGCTCTTGGGAAGTCTTTGGCACAGTTTGGAAGCATTTTACTTCGATGCCTTTGGCTCACTTCAGAACAGCAGCAGTGGCCTCGCTCTGCCTCTGTGTCTGGTCGTTTCTAGGAAGTCCCATGTCCAGTTCAAACCAGATTAACATAACCTGCAGCCATTTCCCCAACTGGCCTGGACCAGTGTTTATACTCCACACAAGCCTCTCCCACTCTAGTTACCTCCCCCTGCTCTGCTCCCATATCCCGCTATTCCCTTCTCCTGCACACACGTGTTTGGAAAATTTACTGCTCAAAGGAAGTGCAAGTCAGAGATTGACCTTCATCACTGCAGTCTCAATTACTCTAGAACAGAAGAAATAGGAGCAGGAGTAGGTAATATGGGACCTTGAGCCTGCTCTACATTCAATATAATCATGGGTGATTGTTCTCACAAAAACTCCACTTGCCTGCATTATCCCCATATTCCTTAATTTCCATTGTGCCCAAAAAAAAATCAATCGATTCCTGGGTTGAATATACTCAATGGCTGAGTTCCCACAGTCCTCTGGGGTAGAGAATCCCCAAAATTCACCACCCTCTGAGTGAAGACGTTCCTCCTGATCTCAGTCCAAAATTGCCAATCCCTTACCCTGAGGCTGTGATGTCCAGTTCTGGTCACTCCAGCCAGGGGTAGAGGTTTTCAGTATTTAATTCCCTGACTTGGGCACTCATATCCTGCGGCTCAGTTTGTGATTGTGTGGGGGAATCACTGAATTTACATTATGATGATCTCATGGGAAGAGAACGATTCTTTTTGGATGGTGAATCAGAGATATCATCAATGTAGCGAGAAGGTTCCTTCTAATGGATCTTGTCTAAGGAGGTTGTAAATGAGTACTTTTGGGAAGACTTTCAGAGTTCTTCTGGAGTCAGAATGAAATCAGTATAAAAATAGCAGTTAGGTGGTGTGTGATAATCTAGTTGCTGATCTTCCTCCAACTTTGTGTTGTCTCCCATCAATTGCACTTCAACTCAGTGATGCCTGAACTCACACATGTGAGAATGCAGGAGCTGAATGATTTAAAATGTGCAACATTCAATGAACAGACACTTAAATTGGGCCTGTTGGATTGGCACAATGGGCAGTGATAGGTTGTTGCAGTGAAACATATCTGTACCTTGAATGAGGATTGCCTGCAATTTCTGTTCTGGGCTTCTTTGAGAACTAAGAGGGTGATTGTCATTTCTCAGTTGGTGTACTCTGTACATTTGTACTGAACTGTCCATTTTGAACTGGAAGATTCACTGGTGAGGCAGGTTCGTCACTGTGATGGATGGTGAGGTAGGGTCTTCACTATGATGAGTGGTGAGGTAGGGTCTTCACGTTGATGGATGGTGAGGTACAGCCTTCACTGTGATGAATGGTGAGGTACAGCCTTCACTGTGATGGATGGTGAGGTAGGGTCTTCACTGTGATGGATGGTGAGGTAGGGTCTTCACTGTGATGGATGGTGAGGCAGGTCCTTCACTGTGATGGATGGTGAGGTAGGGGTTGTGACTGTGATGGATGGTGAGGTAGGGTCTTCACTATGATGGATGGTCAGGTAGGGCCTTCACTGTGATGGATGGTGAAGTAGGGTCTTCACTGTGATGGATGGTGAGGTAGGGCCTTCACTGTGATGGATGGTGAGGTAGGGTCTTCACTGTGATGGATGGTGAGGTGGGGGTTGTTGCTGTGATGGATGGTGAGGTAGGGCCTTCACTGTGATGAATGATAAGGTGGGGGTTGTCACTGTGTTGGATTGTGAGGTAGGGTCTTCACTGTGATGAATGATGAGGTGGGGGTTGTCACTGTGATGGGTGGTGAGGTGGGGGTTGTCACTGTGATGGGTGGTGAGGTGGGGGTTGTCACTGTGATGGATGGTGAGGTGGGGGTTGTCACTGTGATGGATGGTGAGGTGGGGGTTGTCACTGTGATGGATGGTGAGGTAGGGTCTTCACTGTGATGAATGGTGAGGTGGGGGTTGTCACTGTGATGGGTGGTGAGGTGGGGGTTGTCACTGTGATGGATGGTGAGGTGGGGGTTGTCACTGTGATGGATGGTGAGGAAGGGTCTTCACTGTGATGGATGGAGAGGTGGGGGTTGTCACTGTGATGGATGGTGAGGTGGGGGTTGTCACTGTGATGGATGGTGAGGTAGGGTCTTCACTGTGATGGATGGTGAGGTGGGTGTCTTCACTGTGATGGATGAGAAACAGGAAAATTGTTACTGTGCTTGTTATATCAAGGGATCAACAAGGGACAAAGGACCAAAGAGTTAGCCATGGGATCTATATGCCCACCTGGGGGAGCAAACAGGGCCTCAATTTAACGTCACATCACAGTGCAGCACTCCCTCAGTATTACACTGGGAGTGTCAGCCTGAATCGTGCTCAAAAGGCTGGAGTGGGGCTTGAAACCATCACCTTCTGACTCAGAACAGTAATCCTCTGACTCGCCTGTCCTGATTGACGACAAGAGTGAACCAATCGCACATCCATCACGCGTTGTCCGCTTCATGGAATTCCTGCTCCATCTCAGAACAGATCGTCAAAATGTTTATTGCCCTATATTTATATTCCTGTGCTGGCCAGGGGACCGAGCCTCTGCAGAATTTGCTGCATTTTGAAAGGAATTGTTTATTCAGAAACCTTAGATTTTTTTTAATTCTCTGCATACTGGCAAGGGTGGCATTTATTGCCCCCTCTTATTCTTTGAGAAACTAGTTATCAGCTTTCTTCTTGAACCACTGCATAGCAGTTGGAAACACTTCATCTCTAAACTGTTCATAGCTCAGTTTGGAGTCAACCATGCTGGTATAGCGTCTGGAATCACGTATTTATGTCCAGACAGGGTAAGGATGGCAGGTTTCCTTCCCTAAAGGATGTTTAGTGGACCACATCAGGTTTTCTTACATGACAAACTGATGGCTTCGTTGCCTCTTCTCTCCTGTACCAAAGCTGGGGTTTAGAAACCTTTTAGATTGCATTGGAGAGGGACAGCTAGTTGAGGTAAGAACCTCAATATTTTTGAGCTGTACGGTGAGGACAGATTAGGTCCAAGTGCTCCTGATGGGGATCGTGTGCCAAGTGGAACATGTTTGAGAGAGTGGGCATTGTGCGACATTGTAGCTCGATTTCACCAACCCACACGCTTCTCGTTCGTCGTTCTTTCCTAGCAGTGAGGGAGCGGTGAATTTATCCTGAGTTAGAATGAGAGACCCCCCCCCCCCCCCACAGAATTCATTTCCGGCTACTTCAAGCAAGGACAGAGGGGAGAGGAAGAGCAGGAAGGAGTCCGGGAGGAATATGATGGGGGTGGGGGTGGGGGGGGGATGCTCAAAGAAACTCGGTCCCTTGTGAAATCTGTTAAAGCAGAGAGCATCGTGAAAGATTTATCCACGTCCGGTACAACATGTGTCACAGCTGAAATGCTGAGGGAATTGTTTGAAACAAAAACAAAAACAGAATTACCTGGAAAAAACTCAGCAGGTCTGGCAGCATCGGCGGAGAAGAAAAGAGTTGACGTTTCGAGGCCTCATGACCCTTCGACAGAACTTGAGTTCGAGTCCAAGAAAGAGTTGAAATATAAGCTGGTTTAAGGTGTGTGTGTGGGGGGCGGAGAGATAGAGAGAGAGAGACAGAGGTGCTTGTGTAGACAAACAAGCAGTGATAGAAGCAGATCATCAAAAGATGTCAACGACAATAGAACAAAAGAACAATTGTTCTTTGAGGGAATTGTTTGTGGGCGTTTGGGGATTGATTGAGATGTGGAATGTGCCTCCGGCAATGAAGCCCAGAACGACTAAGATGTGTGATCTGCTCCCATGCCGTACTGCGGTCCATGTGACCCCTGATGGTGGTGAGCTGGAAGAGGGAAGGACGTGCTTATCTGAGTGAGATTGAAATGGTATCTGAATGTTTTACCACTTTGATCTTGTTCACTTTTATTTTACACTTCATTAGGAACCAGTTAAGGGAACAGTCGGCCTTTACCGGCTCCCCTGTGGTTCCTTATTTCCCTCCCGCGCATGTACCATACAGGATTTCAGAAGGGAATTGGGTTATTATCTAAAGAAAGGCTAGTTGCGGGGCTAGAGGGAACAGGCAAGCGAGTGGCATTAGCTGAGCTGCCCTTGCAGGTAGATAGCACAGGCATAATGGGCGGAATGGCCTCCTTCTGTGCTGTAACCATTCTATGATCCCATGACACCTTGAAATTGTAGAACTTCTGCCGACCCTCCGTTCAGAGCCAGACGCAGGTGAGCCTGGTATTTCTTAAATAATGTTTGTGACTAATTAACTGCCACAAGACGTATTAACAAAGAGCATCATTCATAATTTACAAGTTTTTCACAAAGGCATCCGAACCCTCAAAACGCATTTTTTTTTTTTAAAATATATATTCTTTCATGGGGATTTGGGCATCACTGGCAAGGGGCCAGTATTTGTTCCCCATCCCTGGAGCAGAAATTTTTGCTCGGTGGACAGGCGGGCGGGAGCCTGACCCCCTCGAGCGTGAAGTGAAGCGCACTGACATCAACGCGCAGTCGCACGATGGTTTGGCCAGCCGGCGCACACGCCAACAATTAAGAGGCCTGTTAAGGCCACTAAATAATCGATGAACCTCAATTTTTCGCTGTCCGTCCAACTTAACTGGAATACCAGCCCAGTGACGATACGCACTATGCCACCGTCTCCCCCCACCCCCCCCTGCACCGCCCCCCCAACCCCCCGTACATCCAGTTCCCTTCTCAAAGTTACTATTGAATTTACCTCCGCCTTTCATGCAGCGCATTCCAGACCACAACTTGCTGAGTTAAAAATAATTCTTCCACACCTTCCCACACCCCCACCGCCCCACCCCCAGCTTTACCGTCTGCCAATTATTAAGGTGCGTTCCTCCGTCAGCGTGAGATTATGTGTCGACTGCCAAGTGCTAAAACTGTCCTGAGTCCCTCTTCCAAACCAGTTTACAATGCACAACTCTTTCAGCAGGCCGCGGTGCCTGTGTTTTGGCCGGTGAGATCAGTAGTAGCGCCTAGCCAGATCTATGTGCCTGCTTTGATTCCCATTGGGATCAATAAGGAGCACAGATGCGAGGGCCAAGCATGCCTGGGAATGAGAAGACTGCCCCTTCCCCCGCTCTCCTGTGCCCAGCACACTGGAGACACGATTCACTGCGCTGCACATGACTCACAGCGCATTATCGAAGCAAGTGAACATATCCACAGCACATTGCTGGAAAATTGGATTCAGCACGCTAGCTAGAACATGCAGCAATTGTTTTGACGAGCAGCCTGGTCCAGTAGCTGCCAACCCTGCTTACCAAATAACAAAACGTCTTCAAAGGAAAGTGGCCTTTTCAAACTGGGCTGATAACAATAAAGGAGCCCTCAATGTCCACAGTCTCTGAGGAGAGTTTATAACTGAAGCTCCACGTTATTCCTATCTAATCGTTTGGTGGTACAGAACTTGAGTATTGCTGAAAAGAGAGACAATTCCTTTTTGAAGCTTTGCGTCGTGCACTCATCAGGACAGTTCGCAAGAATATACAAGAATGTCAGGGAAAACGGCACATTTATATTGTATGAGGAGAGAGAGTTGATTGGTTGGCCAGCGGCCTCTGATTGGCAGAGGCGTTGCCACGGAAAACGCACCAGTTGATGGTGACTGACAGTTAACTGCCGAGCGTTATTTGAAATTCAAATCAAAATGTTGTTTCCCCCGACACTGGCATTTTTCTGGCAAATTGTCCTGAAAATGAACAACTTCAACAAGAAATGTCTCTTATTTTTTCCAGCAATACTTCTATCTGTCTGCTAATCCACCCAGAAATGCATTTGAACAATGTGAGCCAGGAATTATTAATGCAATGTGTTTACCTGATGCAGGGCAGCAGGAGCAGGGTGGGGGGTGGGGTGGGGGGTGCGTGATGTGGGTGGTGGGAATGTGGATGATAAGAAAATAAATAAACTCCAGGGAATATGGGCCTAGCCTGCTCTAACCCTCCTCACAGGGCTATCCCCTCGTCCCAGATATCAGCCTTGAGAACTTGTATGGCGCTCCGTCCTGAGGCAAGTATCTCCTTCCTTAAGCAAGGAGACCAAAACAGTTGGTGCTCCAGGGGCTGAGTTTGATGCTCTTCCCGTGGGGAGTCTGATGAAGGGGTCATTTAGTCAGGGTGGTGGACAGGGACCCCACCATCTTTCCACCTCTGCCCCAGTTAAGTCCGTGGTGGGAAGGACCATGGGTGACCTTCCTGCCCCACTGCCAATTGAGGCCCTCAATAGGCAATGAATCCCCCGGCTTACATTAACTAATGCCCCAGGTGTGGCCTCATCAAGTATAGTCGTACTAAGACTTCTTTACTCCTGCACTCCAAACCCTTTCTAACAAGAGCTGTTAACCTTCCGTGATTCCTGTACCAGGATACTAGGTCCCGCGGAATGGACACATTTTCATGTTTCTCGCCATTCAAAAAATATCCTGGTGTTTGTTTAATTTTTCCTACCGAGCTTTACACTTTGCCACATCTTATGCCATCTTTGTGTCATCACAATCTTGAATAAATTGCACTCAGTCCCATTCTCAAAGTCGCAGATTTAGATTTGTAGATAGCTGAGGCTGAAGTGCTGATCCTTGGGGGGCACCCTGATAGTTACACATGCAAATCAAAAAATCTCCCTGTTATTCCAACTCTCAGTTTTCTGCTAATTAACCAATCCTCAATCCATACCAACATATTACCCTCAATTCCATGGTCCCTGTGTTGCATTAGAAGAATCTGGAATGCAATCCACAACCCCAATCAACTGAAATGCTTAAATGGTGAGAGATGCTTGCGTGCAACTTCCTACAGCAATGTGGCCATTGTTCCATTACTGCTTGTGGGATCTTGCTGTGCACAGGATGACTTTTGTGCTTCCCTACATTACAATGGTGACTACACTTCGAAAGAACTTCATTGGCTGTAAAGCACTTTGGGATGTCCGGAGGTCATAAAAGGCGCTTTAGAAATGCAAGTTGTTTTCTTTTTATTAGAAGATCTGGAGAAAGGGTGGGGCATTGGGATTAAAGGCCTGGATGTTAGAGAAGGCTGACTGGCCTATTCCTGGTCCTACATTCTGGGATTGCTTTTCCATTTCCTAGAAATCCTGACCAAAATTTGTCACTCCATCCTCCCTCCCCACACTCCACTTTCCCCTCAACCCTCCCTCCCCACACTCCACTTTCCCTTTAACCCTCCGTCCCTACACTCCACTTGCTCCTCAACCCTCCGTCCCCACACTCCACTTTCCCCTCAACCCTCCCTCCCCACACTCCACTTTCCCTTTAACCCTCCGTCCCCACACTCCACTTTCCCTTTAACCCTCCCTCCCCACACTCCACTTTCCCCTCAACCCTCCATCCCCACACTCCACTTTCCCTTTAACCCTCCGTCCCCACACTCCACTTTCCCTTTAACCCTCCGTCCCCACACTCCACTTTCCCTTTAACCCTCCCTCCCCACACTCCACTTTCCCTTTAACCCTCCGTCCCCACACTCCACTTTCCCTTTAACCCTCCCTCCCCACACTCCACTTTCCCTTTAACCCTCCATCCCCACACTCCACTTTCCCCTCAACCCTCCGTCCCCACACTCCACTTTCCCTTTAACCCTCCGTCCCCACACTCCACTTTCCCTTTAACCCTCCCTCCCCACACTCCACTTTCCCCTCAACCCTCCGTCCCCACACTCCACTTTCCCTTTAACCCTCCGTCCCCGCACTCCACTTTCCCTTTAACCCTCCGTCCCCACACTCCACTTTCCCTTTAACTCTCCCTCCCCACACTCCACTTTCCCTTTAACCCTCCGTCCCCACACTCCACTTTCCCTTTAACCCTCCGTCCTCACACTCCACTTTCCCCTCAATCCTCCCTCCCCACACTCCACTTTCCCTTTAACCCTCCGTCCTCACACTCCACTTTCCCCTCAACCCTCCGTCCCCACACTCCACTCTCCCTTTAACCCTCCGTCCCCACACTCCACTTTCCCTTTAACCCTCCGTCCTCACACTCCACTCTCCAAAGTGACCCACACACAAATTACAATTGAACTTGAGTTTGCGAGGCTGCCTCACTCAGACGTGATGGCTTCATCATCAGGGACTGGATGCACTCCAGGATCCTGTGGAAGTCCCGACAAACTGACTTGGTGGGAATAGTTCAGAAAGTTTGAACTCCCGATAGCCCATTCCCAACTCCCGATAGCCAATTCCCAACTTCCGAAAGCCAATTCCCAACTTCCGATAGCCAATTCCCAACTTCCAATAGCCAATTCCCAACTTCCGAAAGCCAATTCCCAACTTCCGATAGCCAATTCCCAACTTCCGAAAGCCAATTCCCAATGCTCCCGGGCACCCCAGGGAAAAGCTTCCTACTCTGAGTTAGAGTCAGAGAATTCAAATAGTTCCAGCTTACGTACCTAGATAGTTACCCAGGAAATGTTAGACGGAAAACTCCTAGTCTCACTCCTGGGTAACTACACAACTGAACTCCCCAACTCTCCTCCTGCCCAACTGCCCCCCCCACCCCGAGTCTCCGGCTCCCCCCTATCCAACTCACCCAAATTCACCACCCTCCCTAATTGCCACCCTACCCCCTCACCCACCCTATTCCCTTACCACTCTTCCCCCTTACCCACACCTTACCCACCCTACCCACTTACCCACCCTAACCCCCTTACCCATTTCTCCTACCCACACTATCCCCTTACGCACTTCCCTTCTCGCCGTAGCTTCTCGAAGCAGCTTTGGGACATTTAGACTCCTCACTTACCAGAATGCGGCTGATCCAGTGCTCCAGAGAAGCAATTCCATTTCAGGTACGCTCTGTACTTCTGGAGAAGCCGGGGATCAGAAGTCTCGTCCGGAAATGTGGAGCTCCTGCGAGGCGGAGAAAAGCGGGAGTGGGATTGCCCCTCCTCAGAGAACTTAGGCCTAAATGATATGATCCGACCTTGTAAAAACTAATCCCCTCCGTTTTTATTACAACACATGTTTGGCTCGCATTTACATTACTGTAATGGCCGCACAGTTGCTGTCAAAAAATTCTTGTTGCATTCAGGGTTTCCTCCCATTTGAGTTTGGTGATCCCTTAACCTGTTGACCGTGGTAGACATCAGCCAGGATTTTACAGTCCCACCATGGCAAGTCTCCCCCCACTCCCCCGCCCCAGGCGCATGTGGCAAGTCATCTAAATCTCCATTCGGTTCGGTGGGACTGTAATATCCCACTGGGGTGGGGAGAGGCCATAAAGCCCTGGCCGTAGAGTATGTCAACATCTGTCTCCACGTATTGCAATGGGTCTGGGAAAGGGTCCAGACTGGGAAGAGTACAGAAAAGGGGATCTAACTGGATTCAAGTCAGAGGGGTTGAAGCAGGATTGATGTAGGATTTTATCTGATGCGTGATACTCAGCAAGGAGGTTTAATAGAAACATAGAAAATAGGAGCAGGAGTAGATAATTCGGCGTTTGGAGCCTGTTCTGCCATTCTTTATGGTCACGGCTGATCCTCTATCTCAACGCCATACTCCCTCTCTCTCCCCATACCCCTCGACACCTTTAGAGTCCAGAAATCTATCTATTCCTTCTCAATAGTGAATTCATTTCAATAACCGTAGACTAAGAGACAAGGGTGGGGACATTAACATGAAAACTGCACAGTGGTTGGATATCATTGTTCCTTTTTAGGCTGACTGTCAAGTGTATTACTCAAGTAATTCCACAGCGGGGCTGTAACCCCCGACTGGTGTTGGAAAGAGCTGGCCCGCGGGAATTAGAAAAAATAAATGCACGCTTACCTGATCTTAAAAATTGTGTTGCCACTTCCCTTCACCCGAACTGCTTGGAGCCTGCTTCAAAAGACCCCCTCACAGGCCCCAGGCCCCAGCGGAGTGTAGATCCAGCGAATTCAAGGAGGCTGGGCCCCCCTTTTCTTTACAGGTAAAGCAGGTAAGTTTAAAGGGCCAGAGAAATTGGCAGGCCGGTGGGGGGCGGGGGGGGGAGGTAAGTGCCTAAGGTAAGTGGATAGGATTTGGGGGTTGGGGGTGTTCGGAGATCGGGGGGTGGTGAGGGGGCTGGGGGGAGTCTCGGGGTGGTGGGTGTGGGGATGGGGATGAGGGGAGAGTTCCTAGGGGAGTCTGGCCCGGGTCTTTACCATAGTTACCCAGAGGTTAGAAGAGGTTTTAATTCTTCTAACGTTCTCTGGGGAACTATTGGTGTAACCCCGGCAGAACCATCTGAAATTTGCGATTTAAGCCACGTTTTCGGATGGTTCCCAGCGCAGTGCAATTGTCCAGAGCAAGTGTGCACTTCTGGGCAATTGCTGAGCAAACCCTTACCTGGGAACTTGCCAGAGGGATTCCCCAGCGCCTCTTTGGGGTGCCCCCCAAATCCGATGCTGGGGAGCGTGGAAGTTACCTGCCAATATTACAGTTAATTCACGTGGATACAATGAGGCAGGGTCCTCTGTGTGCTCTAGTAATGACGAGAACATATCAAGGGCACTGCAACTAATGTTTAATATTGAAAGGTTCTTGTGCATTGCAAGCTGCAGATGAGATCATTAATTTATGTCATGCTTAGTTCTGTCTTGAAACAAGGACTTTACCATTTATTATAAATCTCTGGAAATATTCTGGGAATGAGGTTTTCAAAAGGCAAACTCACTATGAGACAGAATGAGCTGGTAAATATGAACACACATTCACACCCTGGACACACTGTCATATAAATCATTCAGGGGCAGTTCAATATTCAACTCATATTTTTGTCGTATTTGCATACAACAGCATTTTGCATTTGTATAGCACCTTTGATAAGGTCAAACGTCCCAAGGTGCTTTGCAGCAACAATAATCAAACAAAATTGGACACCGACCACATAAGATATGAGGACAGATAGGTCATAACGTTGATAAAAAAAAGGCAGGTTTTGTGGAACATCTTGAAGGAGGAAAGAGAAATGGAGAGGCAGAGAGATTTAGTAAGTGAATTCCCGAGCTTAGGGCCTTGTTAGCCAAAGGTACCGACAATGCTGGAGCACCGGGAATCAGGCACGCTCAAGAAGCCAGAATTGGACCACACTTGGAGGACTTCGGCTTTGTCGGTACCCCAAAGCACCATTGCACATGTGGGCACACCCAACCTCGTACATAGAAAGGTCAGTCAGATACTGATAGTGACAGTCGTTCACGCAGAGCAACAGCCACACACACACACTCACACACACACACACACACACGGTCACACACACACACTCACACATACATACACACACACACACACACATAACACACACACACACACACACACACACACACACACGGTCACACACACACATGGTCACACACACACACACACACACACACACATGGTCACACACACACACACACACACACACGGTCACACACACACACACAACACACACACACACACACACACACACACACACACACACGGTCACACACACACACACACACACACACACACGGTCACACACACACACACACACAGACACACACACACACACACACACAACACACACACACACACACATGGTCACACACAAACTGGAGAGTCACGTGTATGTGGGTGGTTGGTGACACAGCCTTGTTTGGAAAGTTGCTGGGAAGTGGCCTTATCCATGACTTTAATTAATGAGCATGGCAAATGGGGGTGAAGTAATATCAGTCATACAACTACCTCTTGAAGCGCTCACAGAATTGGCCTAATTCCCCATTGACTCCAGGAGCTGCAGGCTCCTAGCTTTATCTGGCAGATGCTGTGCTGCCCTATGTCAGGTTCGAGTTGCACTGCAGACCCTTAAATGCCAGGGCTTCTTTCAAGGGTAGCATCACTAAGGCAAGCGAAGATTAAGCTTAACAAAGTAACGTATCTTTCAATCCTAAATTATTGATAAGAAATCTGAAGAAACAAAAATCTGACAAATAATGGCTCCTATTATGTTCAAAGGCATGAACTGCTGATTATGTAAACTTTTTTATTGGAAAACTGATGTTTCCCTGATGTAATGGGCTGGTTGTGAACAGTGTGACATGGCACTCTAAAGTGATATTTATGTTTGCGCAGTAAATTTGAAGGGACAGATTTAGGACTTTGAACTTTTTGGCACTGGGGTTTTGATAAAGGGACTCATTAAGAATTTTAAATGCCTGTCATGAGATCCTGGGACAGCTAAATAAAGCTTGATTGTTTATGGTCAAAGATTACAGGCCATTTCGAGTAAGATAAATAGGGTTGTTCTCGTTTCATTCATCTGGTCGTTCACATTAAGAGTTTGCTCTGTAATTTGCTTGAGGCAGACTTGGCTATTTTTTTTTAAACCTTTGCTGTTGGGTACCTTCCATAATGGCCGCATGTGTACTCTACATCTTTTTAAAGCGAGAAAGCTCGAGTACGTAATTATCTTCTGGGAGTATCACAGATGTTTCACCGTAGCTTTTCCTGATTCTGTGTCTGAGGGTTTGAATTTCCTGAATACAGCAAATAAAGGAAGATTAGACAGGGAGGAATGCAGCTTTCTTTAAAAAAAACTGTCAATTTATTCATTCTTACGATGTGGACGTTTAATGTCCATCCCCAGTTCGCCCTGAGTAGGTGATAGTGGGCCGCGTTCTTGATGTATATAAATAAATAACTTGGATATTGGAATATAGAGTAAAATTTCAAAGTTTGCCGATATTACCAAACTTGGAATTGTGTGAGAAACAGTGAGGATGATACATTCGACTACAGCAGCGTATGGATGGGCTATCAGAATGGGCAAACAAGCGACAGGTGGAATTTTATACAGAGAATTGTGAGATGATGCATGTTGATGGAAGGGAAAGGGAGAGGTAATATTTACTAGCTGTATGTCCCAACAATTGGCTGATCAAATCAAGCAGCTTGTTCCTTCAGATGCTTGTAATAGGCAGAGTACAGACCATATTCAGCCAGCCCGCGCTTGCAAAACCCAACACAAAATGTCTACTGTTACGTGTGGTTTCACAATTGGACAGCACTCACTGAACAATCCTGAGTGCACCAATAGCTACACGAACAGCAAATTTAAGATAATTGGTCAAGCTCATAACTTGGTTCATTTACACTTGCTCAGAGTGACATACATTCATACACAGGGACCTATTCTCTGCAAACAAAAGGAATATGTTCAAGCCTTGCACATTTTTTCTGGGAGCTTGGGGAGCCCATGATACCTCACTGCTTTCTCTATGGCAACGCCTCGGCCAATCAGAGTAACTTGCCAGCCAATCAGCACCCTTTTCTGCTGTGGTATGAATTGTTGTGATTGTTTGAAATTTGACAATCTGTCCTGATGAGTGCAAGATGAAGAACTTTGACAACCTCTCTCTCTCTTTAAGCAGTACTCTAAACATACTTAATAGCGCAGTTCCAAAGAGTGTGCAGGGACAGGGGAGGTTCATGTGCATTGATCTTTGAAGATGACAGGATACATTGAGTGTGGCCTCCTTCTGTGCCGTAATGTGGTTGACTCCTAACTGCCCATTGAAATGACAGAGCAAGCCACTCAGTTCAAGGGCAATTAGGGATGGGCAACAAATGCTGGCCTTGTCAGTGACACCCTCATCCCATGAAAGAATAACTATAAAAGTTGAAACGCGGTGGGCGGAATTTTCCATGCTCGCCGGCATCAGACGTGTTCAGTGGCATGAGCGGACAATGTGGTGCGATCGGTTTCACAATGGCATGAAACCAGCTCGCTATTGTCCGCTCAGACTGCCGATGGCGGGGCTGCCGTGTTTCCCACCATCAGACGTTGGGAACCTCACTGTAACACATCAGCGTGTCAGTGTAAGGCCAGCCGGCCGGAATCGTCTGTCCACGTTGGCAGGAAAGCAGACCGACGTGTTTCACAACAGCGCATAAAAGGAGTGCCCTTGGCAGGGCTGCACTTTGAGGGGAACTCGGAGGTGAGTGCACAGCAACGTTGTTCAGCACTCGCCCGGGTCGCCTGTTGGACATCAAACTTGAAGGGTGTTGGGGGTTCGGTGTTTAGGGCAGCCCTGCTGTTGAGGTGACTTGTTGTTGGGGGGCGGGGGTTGGGGGGGGGGTGGCAGCAAGGGCAGCCCAGCCGTTGGTTATAGCGCACTAGCATTCGGGGTGGGGGGTAAGGTGAGCAAGAGAGTGGGGAAACTTATATAAAGTGACCATTCCTCTGCAACTCAGACAGTTCAGACGCAGCCAGATTGATATGACTGGAGTCTGGCTTCTAGCTTCTGTGCCCACTCAAGCAACACAGAGGCATGAAAATGCCACCAAGTGCTCCAGAGCTTATCAAACCTGTCCACCCCTCCCCCCACACCTGCCCTGCCACCCGCACCCCCCCAACCCCACTCACACACACACACACACACACACACACACACACACACACACACACACACACACACACACACACACACACACACACACACACACACACACACACACACATACACACACACACACACACAAGCACAAGCTGCAAACCTATAAGCGAAGTGTTTTAGTGGACCGCAGGACAGTTGGACTGCACACGTTGTACAATCTCCTTGCTGAAGCTGGCCACTAGTCACAGCCCCTTGCAATGTCATCATCCTGGTTTGGACCAGTCTCCCTCATGGTTCAAGCTAACAGTGCAGCCTTGCAGTGGGGGTTAGGAGAATGCCTGTACCTGAGCTGAGAGCACAGCCTGCAGTCCAATGGGCAAAGCTGCTGCCAATCGGTCGGGTGGAGTGGGGCGGAGGTGGGTGGGGTTTCGGGCAGCCATGCAGCGCACTAAACTCTGGCCATCCAAGTGGTGGTCAGCACTCTCCGGGAAGCATTAAGGGGCCTTCACACTTAACCAGGACAGGTACTTAGCATACCCATGCTAACCCACATGTCTCTGTCTTCCATCCTGCAGGAGGAGTACATCAGGATCATGAAGCCTGGTGAACTAGCTGTATGCCTGATGGCTTACAGAGAGCGAAGGCAATGGAGGAGAGAGTGACTGAGGCTCCCGGCTGTGCAGAGGGAGGAGCAGCAACCTCAGGAAGAAATGGCGGCTGGGGCTCCTGCACATGGACCCAAGAGCCTCAGCGAGCCGTTGCTGCTCTGTGCCTAGTGACACCCAGGGTCTATAGATATCACCAAAGACAGTGCACCTCCAGGGAACTGGTCGGTCACATCTGCCACTTACTGCAGGATTTGGCACCACAGGGACATGGAGGGCATCCACTGCCAGTGGCTGTGAAAGTGACCACGGTGCTCAATTTCTATGCCAGTGGCTCCTTTCAGGGCTCCACAGGTGACCTCTGTGGGATCACACAACCCTCCATTCACAAATGCATCCATGAGGGCGTCCTCTGGAGGGCTGAGACCTGGAGGGCCCCGGCCTGCTTTCAGGGTCCTGCTGTGTGGCTGTGACACCCTCCTCAGCCTGTGGAGCTGGAGTTGCCGAGGGCGCAGGAAGAGGGGATTCAGATGGGCCGGACACTCCCAGAGTCACCTGGATGGATGGTCCGGGGTGTGCACCTGCTGATCCTCCTCCTTATGGGTGCTCGGGAGCCCCCGGCTAACTCCTTGAGGAGCAGGGGTAGCTGGATTGAGATTGAGCTGCCCGACACCCCTCTCGTCTACACACAGTTAGAGGCCAACTTTGGCATCGGTGATGGAGTTGAGCCTGCGCAGCAGTGCAGGAATGATGTCCTGGACCAAGGTCTCTATGCGGCCACCATCCTGCCAGTGTTGACTTCAGTGCGCTGGCAATGCCAGCACTATCACCTCAGACTGAAGACAGATGGATCCTTCCATCATGCCTTGCAATCTGAGGAGTGCAGCAGACATCCCTTCCTGATGTTCCCAAGCTTGTCCTTACAGCTCCAGCAACTGTGACATGACCGAGTCCAGAGGCTCCTCATCTGACTCGGACTCAGCAACATTCTGGTATCCAGGAGTTCTCCAAGTGCTGGAGACTAGGGAAGTCCCTGCCGCCGCCTGCTGTGGATCAGACAGTGCGATGTGCTCACCAGATTGTGATCCCGAGGTTATTCTAGAGCTAGGTCCCACCGAGGTGTGTGTCTCTGCGCTGGTGGAGGGTGTGGGTGAGGCTGTGACAGGACTTTGGGGAGGGTGCCTCCAGATTCCTCTTCAGAGGTTTCTTCAGGGCCTGATTGGAGCCTCTGGGTCTGTCGGCTGTTTCCCAGATGTGCTTGTGAAACCAAGGGGAGATAATTAGTGCATGACAGTGGCCTGTGACAAAGGACACATCGCCCACAGCATGGCTGTCTGATGGATGTTATACTGCTGGATCCTCACTTGGTAGAGCAGCACCGACCTCACTGTCAGCACAGGACCGGTCCCGGTCATCACCGGCCAGCTGGATGGCTCTGTTTTCAAAGTCTGTGAGGACCTTGATTTCAGGCATTTCTCCACCAGTCTGCGACCTCTCCCTGTTGGTGTGTGCCAGCTTGTCCTGCATGGATAGAGATGGAGAGTGTGTAAGCAGGATGCCTGTCAGGCCAGATGAAAGGGATGTCTGGCCTGTGTGGGTGGTGAGTGGTCCCATGGACAGGATGAGGACAATGATGGTGTGTGTGAGAGAGTGAATGGTGATGTCCCTGGAACTGGCAGTGAGTGAGGGCCCTGTGGGTGTGTGATGGGTTTGTGAGTGTGTGAGTTGAGAGTGAAGAGAAGAGTGACTTACCCGGCAGGACTGGGTACTTTTGGCAGTGGGTGGCTGACCTCATCTGAAGGATGTTGATGCTGACCACTGGCACTGCCTCCCAAGCAGGATTAGCGAGGTTTGCTGCCCATCATGCAGCCAGAGCGGGGTTGGGGGGGGGTGGTGGGGGTGGGGGGTGGTAGAGGATGTCCTGGCCGGACTCTACGGCGTCCAAGAGGCTTACCAGTGACCCGTCGCCGAACCGGGGTGGAAGCTGCAGTCTTTTTGCCTGTCAGGGCCATGTTTCCTTTGCAGCAGTCGTGGGCTGGAAGCACCGAGAAGGTGGGCGTGTGGCTGGACTTTCAATATGGTGCCGGGCATGATGAAGCGGCGAGGTGATGGCGGGCGGGTGAATGAGAGCCCGCCTGCCATGGAAACGACATGTTTCCCGGGAATGCATAAATAACGTGGCAGGTTTAGGACGATGCGACGTGAAAACCCACCGTTGCGGCTGACGGGTCAAACGTCGCAAACCTGGGACGATTCTGCCCGGTATGTCTTTTGAAATAAGTGCGTCTATCTATTTATTGGGATAAATATACTGGAACGTAAATGGCTGAAAGGCTGAGTGACCTACAGAGCAGTATCTTCTTTCAGTACAAATGAATCTAGTTGGGCAATATTCTCCGTGCATGAATTTCACCAATTCAGTGAAGTTCAGGAGTCTTTCCAACGTCCAGAGTCTATTACCTCTCCGTGAACTGTAACGGTTTGGGTTAGTAAGCCCTTGCAATGCATACACATCAGCTGATAGGGTGAATAAGGAGGAATTGCTTCCAGTGGCAGGAGGGAAATAACCAGAGGACACAAATTTACAATAATTGGCAAAAGTAAGAAGGGGAAGATGGGGAGAATTTTTTTATAACGGCGCGAGTTGTTGTGATCTGGAAGGCGCTGCCTGAAAGGGCGGTGGAAGCAGATTCAATAGTAACGTTCAAAAGGGAATTGGATAAATACTTGAGTAAGGAAACATTTGCAGGGCTATGGAGCGAGAGCAGAGGGAAGTGGGACTCATTGGATCGCTCTTTCGAAAACCTGGAAACAGGCACAATGATCCAGAATTTTATAGAGGTACTTGAGTAAACTGTAAGAGAGTTGGTTGGCTCAGGAGCTAGAACATGGTGAGCAATTACACTCAAGTAGATGTCACAGAATAGGCAATAACTAAGCGTCTCTAGTGTTCAATGGTTTAATTGATCTGAGTTTGATTATGTGAGTCTGGTAACTGATCTATACTTACCATGCTTGATTAGTTAAGCCTGGGTGTGGACTCAGAGCCAAGTAAACATTCACCGCAGCAGCTGCTAGAAGCTGAGCTAGGATTACCATGAGTACAGACATTTTGTGATTTCAGAGGCCTTGGGCACTTGCTGTATTGAATGTCTTCACTAAAGATTCTTCTTATGTGGAAAGGGAATGCCTCCCACAACGTTTGGATTGTCACTTTGGGGCGAGGTTTCTGCCAGACCTCTGTGCAACTGGTGTGTGTATTAAGAATTTGAGATGTGTGTGTGCTCCCCATGATTTGCAATCCATTACAAATAGGGAGGTGGGATTGGGGGTCCCAAACCCAAAACACCCCCATGGGTGATGCTAGACACTGACAGTGCTAAAGTCACAAGGTAGTCCTCTCACTCGTCTAAAGGCCCCTCTTTGGAAATTGGTTCCCTGATCATTGATGCTTTTACACTTTGTGTTAATTTGGAAGTATTTTATTTTGATTGGAATACTTGCTCAATAATTTAGTGCTGAGTTTGTTTTGCTGTATGTAGAAATAGCAGCCACAACTACTTGTATTTATAAAGCACATCTCATGAGTTAAAATGCCCCAAGGTACTTCAAAAGACTGTTAGCAGATGGAAGTTTGACACTAAGTCACATAAAGGAGATATTAGGACAGGTGATAGAAGCTCGGTCATAGACATAGGTTTTAAAAAGTTTCGTGGTGCTTGTGGAGAGAGGGGTAGAGAAGCGGAGAGGTTTAGGGATGGAATTCAAGAGCTTAGGAACCCAGGCAGCTGAAGGCATGGCTGCCAATGGTGGAGTGATTAAATTTGGTGATGTACAAGAAACTGGGTTGGAGGAGCGCGGAGATCTCAGAGAGTTGCGGGTTGGAGGAGGTTACAGAGATAGGGAGGGGCAAGGCCTTGGAGGTGTTTGAAAATGAGGATCACAGTTTTAAAATGGAGGCCTAGTGAGACTTGGAAATCAAAGGTAGATCAGCAAATACGGGGGGGGATGAATAATGGGACTGGGTGCAAATTAGGATACAGGCAGCAGAGTTTTGGAAGAGCTGACATTTAGGGAGTGTAGAAGGTCGGGTACCAGCCAGGGAACCATTGGAATTTTCAAGCCTGGAGATAATAAACCAAACTCCATCACATCACCTTTATACTTTATGTATAATTGTACCCAAGGCCCACAAATTGCCCACGTGGAGGGTAAATACCAACACAGACTAGTTGGGCTGTGACCTGCATCCATACTGCTTCCGTATTTTCAATTGCTCTGTACTCTTGACGATTCCGTTGTATTGCTGACTGAGCTCCTGCACCCCCTGCCCACACCACCCCCCCCACCCCACCCCAACCACCATCTAATTTCACCTCTGTGAATCCCCTTGGGTCATTTCACCATGTTAAAGATACTACATCAATGCAAGTTGATCCTGATGGAAGTGCTATAGATATTTACATGGTAGAAGGAGGCCATTTGGCCTACTCTATCTAGTACTGCCCTTTGAGCAATGCAAAGCTAATCTAATTGTCCTGATCTCAACCTTTAACCCTGTATTTAATATTGCATTTTTTTAAGGGATAATTGTATAAAATCATAAAACATGATTTTGCTTCAACCACACCATGCTGTAACAACCCTGTGTAAATAGATTGTCTCTCTTCATTCACTGCATGACAATTTGAAATTATCATTGATTCCCTAGAGGAAATAACCTTCACTGATTTGCTTTTTCAAAACCTTTCATAATTTAAAATATCTCTGTTGGCCGTCACAGTCCTCGTGGATTAGTGCCATCGCTCCTTGTCGATGTTTTGGAGGAGTGAAATCAAATGCATTAATTCACCTCTTCATTCCTGACCTTTCATCTGTTCTCCTGTAATAATGGAGTGCACACTGACAGAGCATCGGAAACATGGCCAAAGAGCTTCCAACTTTGAGAGTTGTTCTTTCTGCTCTGTCAGATAGACTTTGCTTCCAATTTCCTCTGAAATGAATTAAGCCAGAGAAATAGGTTTTTGATAACGTAAAGCGAGAAGACCATTAAGAAAACGATTCTAAACCCAGCATGTTGCAACATTATGCTTGCCTCATGGATTAAATGATACACCAACTTTAAAACACCAATTTAATTAATATCTAATAATATTTCAGCTCAATTTTTAACGTGATATGCAGGCCTAATAGGCTTAGGTAGTGTGAAATGATAGAAATCCTAGTGACAATGACTTCTTCGACCAGTTATTTTCATTGATTATATTTTTAATAATGTTCACCTTTCGCAGCACAGAACAAATGCAAATAGTTAAATAAGTGACACATTTGTAAAGCTTTCTAATCTGAGAAATATCTGACTCTAGCTGTTAGGAAGGAAATAGCACTGTGTGATATTAACAGGCAAAGGTCTTAACAAGTGTGTATGAAATTCCTATCTGCTATTTTAATGGGTGTCTTAATCTTAATACAAGGCTTATTTATAGGGATGAAATGTTGGGATCTATTACCTACAAGAAACATACTTATTTCCACCTATGTAATGTCAGCCAATTTCACCCGTACCTCAGCTCATCTGCTGCTGTAAAACCTCAATCATGTCTTTGTTACCTCCAGACTTGACAATTCCATTACACAGCTGTCATGTCTCCCACATTCTACCCTTCATAAACTTGAGGCTATTTAAACCTCTGCTGCCAGCGTCCTAACTCACACCAACTTCCAGTAATCTATTACCTTACACCCACTGCTTCACTTTGGCTCCCAGTCTGGCGGGTTTCATTATTAAAATTCTCATCTTTGTTTTCAAACCCCTCCAATGGCCTCCCCACACCTGCCCCGTCTCTGTAATCTCCTCCAGCCCCACAACCCTCCAAGATCTCTGGGGTCCTTTCATTCAGGCCTTTTAAGCATTGCCAGTTTTAATCATGTCACCACTGGTGGCTGCACCCCCAGTTACCTGGGTCCTCAACTCTGGAATTCCATTCCTACACCTCTTCCCCTCACATTTCTCCTTTAAGACATTCCTTAACGCCTACCTCTTTGACCAAATGTTTGGCCATCTATCCTAATATCTCCTCATGTGGCTCAGGTCTAATGATGTTTTATAACGCTCCTGTGAATGGGATGTTTCATTATATTAAAGGTGCTGTATCAATATTGCCATGGGTCTATGCCCCCTCATTTTGAAAATATGTTTTTTTAACTTTCAATTGACTGGAAATTTTGATATTTGAACTAAGACAGAGCAAGCTGCTTAAAAATGCAAGGCTACATTCCAAGGTCAGAAACCAACAAATCACCCTCAAGGGAGTGTGACGAGAGAGACCTTTCCTATAATCCAGACATCCATTGAAACTCATAACTGTCTCAGGAAGAGACTTTAAAAATGCAAAGTACTGGATATTGAAACAATGTCTGCTACAGACAGACACACCCAAAACCTCTTGGAAATATACAATGGGTGAAGTATTTCAAGGCAAGGCTGTCCAGCCACTAGAGGGAGATTGCAAACGATATAGGCAGTGTCAAAAAAGTCTTCAGCAGAGTGAACAGGCTGAGGGCTGCTCTCTCTCTGTCTCTCTCTTTAGGAATAAGTGTGTTGCCTTGTTCGAGAAGCCAGCTCTACCAGAAACCTACCAGCAAACTGAGATTTTGTAATAATTGCAACATCGTCTGTATATGACCTCATCCAAGAAACCAGCTAACCTAAATTTGCCACAGCAATTAAAACCAAGGAAAATCAAAGGACACTTAACCACATTATTCTTTTAGCTTTTTTTATTGGACTCTAACTCCCCTTAACTAATTTGTTCTTTCTTTGACTCAAGAAGACCTTGTTTGATTTGGGTCCTTTTGCTCACAGCTTAAATAGTTAAACACATTCTGATTTGGAAAAGGTATATCCTTGTGAAGAAGAAACTTAAACCTTTGTTGTGACCAACCGAAGAGGCCGAATAGAGGGGAGCCAGTTTATCCTTCCTCACCCGGTCGTGACAAAATAAGTTTCTCCTGTCTTTGGAACATCCCCATTTTATCCATCCTCTAGTTGATAGGCAGTCACTTTGTATATAATTGGGTTGAGCGTTGTCCCTCATCATTATCCAGGTTTTATATAACATTTGTTCTTGGGTTGTGGACAACACTGGCAATGCAGCCATTATTGCCCATCCCTTGTTGCACTAAGACCATTAAGGTTCAACCAGATATTATGGACTGGAATCACCAGTAGGCCAGACTACGTAGGTGAAAGATTTCCTTGCCCTGAAGGTCATAAGTCTTGTTTTTTTTAAGCAAAGCTGGCAACTTTCAATGGTCATTTTCTGGTGCCATGAGATGATTGGTGCACGGTGCTGTGGAACGATGACACTGGGTTTTAGCTCCAATAACCCTGACAAACTCACTTCTGAATACACAGGTCTGGCAGTGTGGAGGCAGCATGGAGGTCCTACCGTGCTCGAGGGTGGCCCACATCGAACGCACAAAGAAGCCGTACAACAACGACATTGACTACTACGCAAAGCGGAACGCACTGCGAGCAGCCGAGGTCTGGATGGATGACTTCAAGTCACACGTTTACATGGCATGGAATATACCAATAAATGTGAGTATGGGTTGTACAGTTAATACGTGATCTTGACAGACGAATGGTTTCTAGCAAGCCTCCCCCACTGGTGTTTTTGTTTTTGTTTTTGAGAGATGATAGGAGTGTTGTGCAGCCATTAGGGAGAGCTATTAGGAGCTAGGAGATGCACATACATTCTCCAGTCAGTTGCAGACATCTCCAGGTCAGGTTCCCAAACTCGTGTCTTGATCCCAATTTCAGAAGTCCTGAATAATGCTTTTCATTTCCCATGGCCAGTAACCTATGGCCTTGCTGACTAAGGTCCCGCACTCAAAAAGAACAAATATAAGATAGAATTAGTCATCCAATCCACACAATGAGGTAGTTGTTCAGCTGGGTGTAAAACTGATACTGAGTGCCTCATTTTCACTTCTGTTGAAATCTGCAATTCCAGTTTTCACAGCAAGTGGAAAAACACTCTATGCCGATATCGTAAATTGGAAATTGCCACATCATTCTTAGGTTAATGCGAGGGTGGCTGCTACGGGGTCCAGGACTGTAAGAATGCCCCACATGGTTGTATTTGGTCTTCAATGAACCAACCAAAATACAGGGGGATTCAGCTACCTTCCTGGAAGACTAGGAATGAAATTTGACCACTTCAAAGGTAGTCTCGATGTCACCTGTTCACACACTTGGCCAAGGTTGTTCTTTGAGGGTGTAGGGTTGCTACAGGATAGTAAGGAGTTAGACCCTCTGACTGTATTCTGACGGGAATTGCAGGAACCTACAACGATGCAATAATTGTCTTCCTCCTGAAGAGGCCAAGTTTGTGTTGGGCAGAGTCCTGAGTCACTGAGAGGCCCATCATGTGACTCCCAGGACCTACAGCTGGAAAGAATAGGATCGGCATTGCAACTTCCACCTGAGTCCAGAACTTCATCAACCTTCCTCTGAGAGGGAGGCAGGGTTTGGGGGGATGGGGTAGCTTGGGGGGTGTTTGGGGAGGGGACGTTCAGGGGGGGTGGATGAGTTTGGGGTGGAATAGTTTGGTGGAGGAGTTATTAATATTCTTTATTGGTTATTTAAATATTGAAGATGGAGAAAGAACAACCATTTAACTGAGAGCCAAGAATCATCCAATTAAGTAACAGGGAGTCTTATTTTCCAATCAGCATGGAGAAGCTGGGGCACTGTGAGGATGGACATATCAAGCGACCAAGGGTGTGAGGGGTGGGGCAGGTGGAGTCATGTGACAAAACCTGCAGGAATACATCCAACCAGAGTTGGCAACCTGGGTGGCACCAGAATTCCCAGAAGCATGGAACTGCACTTTGGAATTCTGGGGCTGGTTGGGGGTGTGGGGCGGGGGATGGGGGGTGGGGGAGGGTGTTAGGTGGGGTGTGGGGTGGCAGTGGGCGGGGTGGGTGTTGAACTTCAGTGGGGGGGCTGTGGAGGGACAGTATAATGGGCAGTAGCAGCTTTCTCATTCCACTTTCCTTTCCCCAATGTAAAGTTCTAGAATGAAACCTTGCCCATTGCTTGGAGTTTTTTGAAATGCAAGGAGAAATAATAAAGCATTAATCAACCATTGGGTGTCTTCATTTAGGGAACCTTTTACCCTAATTATTTCATATCTGGTGTAGCGAGATTAGATCCTAAGGACCAATGGGATGCAATTTCTTTCCAATTCATTGTGTGGAACATGACTCAGTGATGTAGGTCTGCCCTTGGGCTGGATATAAATCATTTCCTGAGAATCCATTGAAGGTTTCCTCTATAATTCGTGAAAGACAAGTTGGTCTTTTCACCCCATCAGAAGAAAGGGAGATGAACTATTTAAAATTGCCTTACAGCCATTTCATTACTTTTCAAGTGTAGTCACTGGGGAGATGGACCAGTTGGAGACAGACAGTGATACGATGAAATGCTGGAATGTAGGAAACGTGGCAGCCAATATTTGAAGAGCAAGATCCCGCAAACAACAGTGTGATCATGGCCGGATAATCGGTCTTTTTCTCCAGTCGTAAGTTGAGGACTAAATATTGGCCAGGATTCTTTTTTGAAAGGTGTAACCTTTAGTATTCACTGAGAGGACGGGTGGGGCCTCAGTTTAATGTCTCACCTGACGACACTGCAGCACTCCCTCAGCACTGCACTGGGTGGGTCAGCCTGGATTATGCGCTGAGGCCTCTGGAATGAAACTTGAACCCATGGTGACATCTCAGTAGTGACAGTGCTGCCCCCTGAACCATAGCTGAGCTCTGAATGAGAGTGAAAAAAGTCTTGATGGTTCCAGCAGTAGAAATCTATGTAAGTGTGTCTCCTTCATGAGGTCACAGTTCGCTGGTAATTTTGACCCCTCACTCGAGCTGTTGGGCATCACCCAGCCTGGAACTCGTGAATCTGTGAGTTAACATGGGGTGCCAGCACCAACAACTTCAAATCTGGTGAAAATCGAATGCCATCAGGTGGGAGTCTTCTCCCCCTTGCACCGTTTCCTCAAATATAGAAGATTAAGGGGTGATCTAATTGAGGTGTTTACGAAGATTAAGCGATTTGATTGGGTTGGTAGAGAGAAATTATTTCTTCCCGTGTTGGGGGGAGTTCAGAACAAGGGCACAGAACCTTAAACCTAGAGCCAGGTCATTCAGGATGGACTTGTACACGCAAAGTGGAGTGGAAATTGGGAACTCCATGCATAACATGGCTGGGAGTCAATTGAAAATTTCCAAACTAAGATGGATGGATTTTTGTCAGGCAAGGACATTTAGAGTTGTGGAACTCAGTTGGTTAAATGGAGTTAAAATACAGATCAGCCATAATCTAACTAAATCTTGGAACATGTCCAAGGGACTGAGTGGCCTCCTCTTAGTCCTAGGTTCCTATTGGGAGGTCAGAGGGGTTGAAGATGACGCCTATATTGGTCTTATCTCAGGTCTCTAACAGATGGGTGTTCTTTCTATCTTATTTTAAATTTAACTCTAAAGAACAAGCACAATTGAAAATTAATTTCTGATCTCCCAGAGTATGAAAAGATTTATTGCACAATAATGCGAGAGATTGAAACAGGTTCATTAACAGGGCACTTATACACAATGACCAAAAGTGACTAAAACCCATGAAACAAACATTTTACACATTAGCATCATTATATCTCATTGATAAAGTACAATTTATTCAGAGATAATAGTAGCAATTACATGAAGTGACAAAAAGGAGAAAGCATTTTCTCCCTTCAGATTCCATAGGAACTTTCAAAAGCCAATTGGACATTTACTTGAAGAGGATTAATTAGCAGGGTGATGGGTAAAATGGTGAGGTATGAGACTGAGTTAGACAGAGCTGACACAGGCACCATGTGCTGTAAGATTCTAATGATTCTTCTCATTTTGCATTCACAGAATCCAGGGGTTGATTTTGGTGATGTTTCAGAGCGTGTGGCGCTGCGCAAGAGGTTGAACTGCCGTAGCTTCAGGTGGTACAGGGACAACGTCTATCCCGAAATGAGGATCTACAACAACACCATCACGTACGGAGAGGTAACCTATCACAGCAGAGAGAAACCTGACCGGCACATGCGGGGAAAGTGTCTCACTTCCAACAGCTGGCCCTGGCGCTAAGGGGGACCCACACCAGATTCTGGTGGGGGTGGGGGGGCATCAAGAGCGCGGTGATTGAGGAATCTGTCCTCTGTTATCGAGCTACTGTGAAAGTGGAGGCTGAGAAGTGATCTCTTCAAAGACCTGCTCTTAAAGTTGGATTTATGGCAACAATCTAATCCATTCTGGGATTTTAGTTGGTGCCAGCTTTTTATTTCTGAATTAACTGAATTAAAATTTTAAAACTGCCTCGGTGGCAGCCATAATTAAATTGGTTTGCATGCTCATGTGGTTGCAGATTCAAGTCCCACCCAGGAGACTCGAGCACAAAATCTAGGCCTAGTCTCCAGCTCCAGTACTGAGGGGGTGCTGCACTGTGGGAGCTGTCCTCTTTCATTCGGGGATGTTAAACTGAAGCCCTGTCCTGTTCTCTCAAACAAATGTAAACGATCACATTGCACCGTTGCAAAGGAGGGCAGGGGAGTTCTCCCCAGTGTCCAGGCCGGTATTTATCCCTCAATCGACACCATAAAAGCAGCTGGTTCTGGACATTATCACCTTGCTGTTTGTGGGAGCTTGCTTTGTGCAAATTGGCTGCCGTGTTTCCTACTTGACAACTATGCTCACACCTCAATAGTGTTTCAATGACTGCAAAGAACTTTGGGGCATCTTGAGGTCATGAAAGGTGCTATATAAATGCAAGTTCTTTCTTTCTGTTGGGAACTGACCCCACCCCCCCCTCCCACCTCCACCCCCCACCCCCCTGCCGTTCTCTGGATTATTACTCCAGATAGTGTATAGTGTTTGTGAAACAAGATGCAGGTGCAGCTGATCTTGTTCTTCGGAAACAGGGCTGACTCGAGGAGGTTTTTGTAGAGGCTTTTTACATCTCTAATTCTTTCCAGTCTTTCTGCATAATCACAAGTGACATGTTAAGTAATCAGACTGCATTCCCTGCCTAATCCACTGCTCACTCATCCGGTGCATATTGCATTAACGCTGATTGAGTCTCTTGTTACTGTGCCCTCCCTGATTCCCTCTGCAGTCACTGCCCTTCTTACAGTCACCGTGTCTGCAATTGGAGACTCCACGAGCTCAGAACCTCCCATTCCACAGCCCGGAAACCTTGGAGCACAGTGAGAGCCGCCTCACAACCGAGTCAGTCTGAACAGTTTTATTCTTCCAAAACTGAATAAGAGAGACGGGAGGGAGTAAAGTCTGACGACGCATGGTCTGAGAGAAGCCTGTGGAGGTGTCCCAGGCAGATTGACAAGTCTTTAATCTGGAGGATTGGCCAGTTGTTAATATTCAAGCATCCTGTTACCATGAGAGCAAGGCAGAATTTTGTGCCTTTATTTTGATCATATGGTACTGCAAAAAGAAAAATCCTTTTGCATTCCATCCATTTGACCTGTAGTGGATGGTATTCTGATGATCTATTTTCTTTGTTGAACAACTGTGTGCATCCTGCAAAGTGAGAGAATGCCAAGGATCATTAGAGCGGTGAAACAAAAAAAACATGAATTTCTCTGATGCCTTTTTTGAACTCAGGACATCCCAAAGTGCTTCACAGCCAATGATTAATTCTGAAGTGTGATCACTGTTGTAAAGTAGGAAACACAGCGGCCAATTTGTGCACAGCAAGCTCCCACAAGTAGCAATGAGATACATGACCAGGTAATCAGTTTCTCTTAGTGCTATTGGCTGAGGTGTAAATATTTGCCAGGATAATGGGCATAAACTCCCTTGCTTTTCTTTAAAGAAGTGTTATGGGATCTTTTACATCCATCTGAGAGAACAGATGTGTTCTTGATTTACATACGAGCATACATACGAACATATGAATTAGGAGCAGGAAGAGGCCACTCAGCCCCTCGAGGCTGCTCCACCATTCAATAAGATCATGGCTGATCTGATTGTAGCCTCAACACATTCCTGCCTACGCCAGATAATCTTTCACCCCCTTGTTAATCAAGAATTTATCCAACTCTGCCTTAAAAATATTCACTTCCACTGCCTTTTGAGGAAGGGAATTCCAAAGACTCATGACTCTCTGAGAGAAAAAAATTTACCTCTTCTCTGTCTTAAATGAGCGACCCCTTACATTTAAACAGTGACCCCTAGTTCTAAATTCTACCGCAAGAGGAAAGACCCTCTCCACATCCACCCTGTCAAGACCCCTCAGGATCTTAAAGGTTTCAATCAAGTTGCCTCTTACTCTTATGAACTCCAGCAGATGCAAACCTAATCTGTCCAGCCTTTCCTCATAAGATAACCCAGCATTCCTGGTATTAGTCTAGTAAACTTTCACTTAACTGCTTCTAACGCATTTACATCATTCCTTAAATAAGTAGACCAGTACTGTACACAGTATTCCAGATGTGGTCTCACCAGTGCCCTGTATAACTGAACCATAACCTCCCTACTTTTGTATTCAATTCCCCTCGCAATAAATGATAACATTCTATTAGTTTCCTTAATTACTTGCTTTGAGGCATCTGTATAGGAACATAGGAACATAGGACTTGGGAGCAAGAGTAGGCCATTCAGCCCTTCGAGCCTGCACTGCCATTCGATAAAATCATGGCTGATCTGGTTGTGGTCTCAATTCCTCTTTCCTGTCTGCCCCCAAAACCCTTGACTCTCTTGTCTAACAAAAATCTGTCTAACTCAGCCTTGAATAAATTCAGTGACCCAACCTCCACTGCTTTCTGGGGAACAGAATCCCACAGACTAACCACCCTCTGAGAGAAAAAAAATTCTGCTCATCTACGTCTTAAAAGGAAGACCTCTTATTCTTAAACTGTGCCCCCTAGTTCTAGACTCACCCACAGGTGGAAATATCCTCCCGGTATCCTGTAACGTCCCCTATATGTTTCGATAAGATCACCTCTCATTCTTCTAGACTCCAGTGGATACAGGCCCAACGGTGTCCAACCATTCCTCACCGGATAAACCCTTTATCCGAGGAATCAGCTGAGTGAACTGCAATTTCTTCTTTTGAGGCAGAGCAAGAAACAATTTGATTAGATGAAGCCTGGTATAAATCCTTAAGCGACTTTGCAGATAGCAGGAGATTTGCAGAACACTCGAAGCAAACCCCATTGCCTTCACTCAATTTTGCTTATCTCCTCAACAAAATTAGAAAGATGTAAACCTGCCATCCTGCCCCTTTCATAGATAACTGCAGAAAATAGCTCCGACACTTCAGCTTCCAGTTCCAGCCCCCAAGGCTTCGAATCCACTGTCTCCTGTTTAACACCTGGATAAATGCCCGGCAATCCCATTTCTTCTCTGATCCCTGAGTAATCTTGGGACATAGAAAGGCTGGGCCACTGACTCCTTCTCCATTGGGAATTCACCAGCATACTTGTCAAATAAACAGAACATAACCCTCCTCTGAGAGTATATTATCAGCAGAGTCCTGGCGATGTGTGTGTAGGTGTAAATCCCTGACTCGCTGGGTGGAATTTAATGTAGGTGACAGGAGTCTGGCCTCCCAGCTGGAGAGCCCTGCATTACCCCTTTTCGGGAAGGCCCACCACATCAGGAAGTTCAGTGGGCAGCGGCGGACCTCCCCACACACACACCCCCCCCCCGATCAAGGACCCCAGGGGCAGAAATCCCACCCGCCAAGAGCTGCCGGCCAATCAGAGGGCGGGAGCTCTCCATTGCCCAGCAGCGCCGCTGAGGAGGCGGTGGCTGCTGCTGGTACTGCTCCCACCCGCCAAGAGCTGCCGGCCAATCAGAGGGTGGGAGCTCTCCATTGCATCAGCAGCGCCGCTGAGGAGGCGGTGGCTGCTGCTGGTACTGCTCCCACCCGCCAAGAGCTGCCGGCCAATCAGAGGGTGGGAGTTCTCCATTGCATCAGCAGCGCCGCTGAGGAGGCGGTGGCTGCTGCTGGTACTGCTCCCACCCGCCAAGAGCTGCCGGCCAATCAGAGGGCGGGAGCTCTCCATTGCCCAGCAGCGCCGCTGAGGAGGCGGTGGCTGCTGCCGGCACTACACCCACCCAAGGCCCAGGACTGACGAGGGGCCCAGGCATGGGTGAGTGATGGCAGGAGAGGGAATCAGAGGTTGGGGAGTCTTGGCAGCAAGGGCAGGGGTGGCCCTCAGCAGGCTTACTTTTGCTTTAACCTTTTAAAATAGAAAAATACTTTTTTGTGAGTGGGCAGTAAATCTGTAAACAAAGCACGTTTTCCAAAACCACAGCAGTCAGTTGATTGGCTCTCTGAAAGGGAACTGAAACAGCAATGCATTTTCCTGAGAGACTAGTGTCCTTAATATAACCTTAGGAAAGCTTTTACTTTTTTAGCTGTTCTTGCTGATGGTTTTATAAAACGCTTCCATCTCCTTTTTTTTTTAAGCATTATATATTCAGTCTGGCTTCTAATTTCAGCTCCTGCATTAAAAGCAATGTTAATGACACTGAAGAACAAAAACAAAAACGTCAGCATTGTGGAGCAGCACAGTTTTCCATTCGGGGCCCTAGCGTGTCAGGAAACGTGCGGAGGTGAAGTAGAGCATTGTTTAGGCGCAGGGTAAAGTTCTCTCTGCTGCATCCGCGAGCGTTCCTCTTAAACTCATCATTGTTTAGGCGCAGGGTAAAGTTCTCTCTGCTGCATCGGTGAGCGTTCCTCTTAAACTCATCACCCACCCTGAGCTTCCCAAAGTGAGATTCCCATTTTGTTGAGCATCACAGAATGATGTAGCACACAAGGATGGCCATTCAGCCCGCCATGCTTGCGCCAGTTCTTTGAAAGATCTATCCAATTAGTCCCACTCCCCTGCTCTTTCCCTCTTGCCCTGCAATTTTTTTTTTCCCTTTTCAAATATTTATCCAATTCCCTTTTGAAAATGACTGTTGAATCTACTTCCACCGCCCTTTCAGGCAGCACATTCCAGATCACAACAAGTAAATGCGTAAAATAATTTCTCTTCATCTCCCCTCTGGTTCTTTGGCCAATTATCTTAAATCAGTCTCCTCAAGCTACTGAATCATCCTCCAGTGGAAACAGTTTCTCTCCAGCTACTCCATCAAAACCCTTCATGATTTTGGAAATCTTAATTAAATCTCCTTTTAACCTTCCCTGCTCGAAGAAGCACAGACCCAGTTTATCCATTTCCCTGATCAAATTGATGTCCTTCACCCCTGGTCCCATTCTAGTAAATCTCCTCAGCAACCTCTCCAATGCCCTGACATCCTTCCTAAGGTCTGGTACCCAGAATTGGACACAATGCTCAGTGGAAGCCAGATTGGGGACACTAGAAATTTAATTCAGGTCTGCTTGGAAGGGTGAGATTTTAATTTATTCAATAGCTATCCACTTAGAGTTAAAATTGGTCCCTGATAAGTTACAAGGCAAGGAGAAAATCCTTATCCCTATGAATCAGGGCAGGCCTTTGTGGGACCTTACATTAAATAGTTCATCTGAAGAAGTTACTGAATTGCTCTTGTCGTATTAGCCTGCTCAGTGTTGAAAGGGTTAATATGTGGGACTGGAGAAACAGTACTGCCCACATGATGATGTAAGAGACACATGACTTGGAGTCAAGAGGGAGAAAGCTCATGACTAAGTAACACCTAATCTTCTATAACAAAAACAGAATTACCTGGAAAAACTCAGCAGGTCTGGGAGCATCGGCGGAGAAGAAAAGAGTTGACGTTTCGAGTCCTCATGACCCTTCGACAGAACTGTCGAAGGGTCATGAGGACTCGAAACGTCAACTCTTTTCTTCTCCGCCGATGCTGCCAGACCTGCTGAGTTTTTCCAGGTAATTCTGTTTTTGTTTTGGATTTCTGGCATCCGCAGTTTTCTTTGTTTTTACCTAATCTATATCCGTGTATAGTTATGTTCACCTACTAAACCAGTTATTGTTCAGATATTCCCATGTTTCAGATATTGTTCCTTAGCCAGTCACAACCATCGTACAACAGCTCCCAAAACTCAAACTTTAATAATGACTGTAAGACTAAAAGAAAACAAACAGCTTCACCAGGCCTTGGCTAAATTCTTAGCTTCATCCTTTAACTGTGTCACAATCACAAAACAAAAAATCTTATTAAGGAACAGCGGAACAGACTGGAAAAGAGAAGGCTGAGGGGTGATCTGATGGGTTTTTTTTTAAATATGAAGGGGTTCAATAAGGTAGAAGGAGAGAAGATGTTTCAACTTGTGGGGGAGACCAAAATAAAGGGGCCATGAACCATGGAAAGCAGTCGGTAAGAATTCCAGTGGGGAATTCAGGAGGAGCCTCTTTACCCAAAGAGTGGGGAGAATGTGGAACTGACTAGCACGGGGAGTGGTTGAGGTGAATGGTGTAGATACATTAACGCTAGATAAAACACATGAGGGAGAAAGGAAAAGAAGGATATGTTGGTAGGGTGAGATGAAGAGGGGGCTTATTGGAGAATAAACACCAGCATGGACCAGTTGGGACGAATGGCCTGTTTCTGTGCTGCACATTCGATGTCCCTCTCTGCAGCCACTCCTTGTTTTGAGGGGGCCTCACCACAGAAAGTGCATTGTCTTCCACGACCTCACAATGTGCTGAATATTTCTGGGGAAACTAACAGTTATTTTTGCTAGAAAGTGCAAAGAGAGCAAACTGGAATTGTCAAAAGAACAGTCGTGACCTTTGGCAAGAAGGCCTTTCAACGCCCCCTCGATAAGGCATGTGTGTGGCTTGGTTTTTGAACCGGAATTCCTTTTAATCCGACAGGTACGAAACGGCAAAGCGAGTGGCTATTGCTTAGACCAAGGCTCGGAAGAGGATGACCGAGCCATTCTATATCCCTGTCATGGTATGACCTCACAGGTAGGAACACTCTTCCATGAATTGCTCTTTCATTTGATCCTTTAGGATGTGCGATAGCGAGCAAGAGCCAATAAGTGAAGCTCCACTCAGTCTCCGGGTTTTCTGATGATGAAGATAATTTCAAAGGTACGTCTTGCGTGTCAAACTGGATATTTTGCATCAGGCTTAATTCCAAAGCTAATCAATGCACATTATGAAAACTATTCTAATCTTATTTGACCAAATTGATGAGCAAGAAAATGCCAGCTGGTTCACAGAGCCTCAAACCTCTTATGGGGGGAGATTGAGGTTTCTAAAAGCTCTTATGGAATGGATGAAGGATGCTTCTTAATTTATTCAAATATCAAAGCCTTAACAAGTAATGGCATGCTCAACGAACCAGTGGTGTACTTCTCTGATGATTCTGTCTGACAGTGATAGGGCAATAAAATGCACAACATCATCCACAGTCAGGAACTCTGTCCTGCATTGACTTCTTGAAGGTCATGACCTGTAGTCACCATGGCTATCTGGATCAGTCACGGACTGAACCCTTACCATTAGGCTTGAAAATCATGTTTTGGGTAGCTTACTTGGAGTCAATTCATAGGATTACATTGGAAAAATGGCATAGAAAGAGGCCATTTGGCCCAACCAGTCCGGTGTTTACATTTCCACTCAAGCCTCCTCCCATCCTTCGCCAGCTAATTTCATCTCTAATTCCATCACCCTCTCTTCCTTTCTCCCTCCTTAGCTTAAGCCCCTTAAATTTAATGATATTATTCACCTCACCCATCCCTGCTCTTGTGATTTCCACATTCGCACCACTTTCTAAGTAAAGACGTTTCTTCTGAATTCCCTATTGGATTTCTTGGTGACTGTCTTACGTTGACGGCCTCTAGTTTTCCTCTCCCTCACAGGAGGAAACATTCCTTCAGAATCTACTCCACCAAAACATTTTGCAAATTTATAGACCTGTAATAGTTTACCCCACAAGAAAAAAGAGACCCAGCCTGTTCATCCTCTCCTGACACATATAACCCCACATTCCTAATATCATCCTTGTAAATCTCTTTCATTCACACCCCCTTATGCTTCTGAATCCTTTTATAATGTGGAGAACAGTAACCCAAGTGTGGTCTAACCATCTTTGATACAGGTTTATTGTAGCTTATTTACTTCTCAATCCCTCCAGAAATAAACCCAAGTGCTTGGTTTACTTTTTGATGGCCGTGTTAACCTGAATTAAAGCTTCTAGCAATGGGTGTATTTGTACTCCCAAATTCCTTTGCTCCTTGACCCCATTTAGATTCTTATTTTCTAAATAACATGCAACCTGCTTATGGTTCTTAGCAAAATGTAATATGTCACACTGAGCTGGATTAAAATTCATTTGCTGTGATGACATAGGAATACCTCAATGAGAATTGAGATGTGCAAAGTGAGGTGTTGGGTCGAGATAAAGCTATAAATGTTTGTTTAGAACTGTTTTGTGACAGTGCAAATTGATAAATAGTTCCATAAAATGTGCAGCATCAACATCAATGGCCCTTGAAAATGTAGCAAATGACCATAGAACATTGGTTTTGTCATGAGGCTTTAACCCACACTGCTAGATTATTCCAATTATCACTTGGCTGCAATAGATGATTTCAAATACATTAATAATGTCAAACGTTATTTTAGTTCATAACGTGGCAACCATCGTCCTCCTGATTCATTTGGATTTCGGTCCCGACATCAAGCTTTGTCTAGCCTAAGGAATTACAGCTGTCACTACGATGTTCACCTGACATTTGTTTGTCCTCCTGCTTTACTGCGGGCATGAACCTATTCACCTCAAGTGGGTGAAGGACCTCAGCCCACATAGGAACTGTGACACAAGCTCAACCTCTGATAAAGCCAAAGACAGTTTCTCAATGCTCACCCTTCAAGTAACATTTTGTAGTATGCCTCAGACCATTGTCAATGGCCTCCTTGGATTGGCCTCCACAGGGGTATGTTAGTAGCCCACACAGGTTGTGCCCAAGTCTCTCTCCTAATTGGCGCTCACCGATTTTAGCTCAGTAACTCTCTCAGTCATACCCATGAGGCCAGCGATTTCCTTCCCGGGAAATCTCGTGAACACAGTTACATTTTGCCTCCATCCACAGGCTTCTTCTTGGTGTAAAGCTGTTCGTACCTCTTGCCCCTTGTCACAATTTAGTTATACTTCAGTGGAGCGCCCAAAGTACAGCAGATGCCATCACTTTGACTGGGGAGCATCCATGCTTGCTATTGAGTCCTCCCAACAGTGGTGGCACCATAAAGTATTTCCCAGGCCTGCCAACCACTTTGGCCAATTGCAACAAACGCTGCCGCGGGAGGTTTGGACGATATTAAAGGCGCTATGTAAATGCAAGTTGTTGCATCGGTTGATGTGCCATTTGTGGCTCAGTGGAGCGCTCTCCAAAACGTCTTTTCGTTTTTTTTTTGTTATCTCAAATAATTTCATCGTCTGACATTTTGTGATTACTGAGGCTCACTTTCGAAGGTGCCACTTTTCAATGAGATGTTAAACCGAGGCCTGTCTGTCCTCTCGGGTAGAGCGGCCTGACCGGACACCTCGGCTTTGCTGGGACGGTCCCAGTGCCTCCACAATTTCCTCAGAAAGTCCCGTTTTTCAGCTCTTCCCTTTTTAAGACGAGTTTTAAACAATGCTAATGGGAATAGGGCAGCAACAAAATGCTAAATGGCGACTGGAAGGTAACCTGAAAAGATACAGCAGGGGCTGGGTGAGGGGGTGGTGGGGGGGGTGAGGACAGGTGGTCCCAGGGGAGACATCCCCAGCCGGACTTACGCTCCAGGAGCTCTTGCGGGTCTGGGTCATTATCTCAGATGTGGCGTTGACAGTGTCTTGTAGCAACTGTGAGCTCGCTGACAGTGGAGGATGCACACAGGTGGCGCGTAGCTCCAGGTAAGAGCACTCAATGAGGGAGCCGTGGAGATACAGCTCAGTACTCCACTGGAGTGAGGCACAATCACACAGACTCTCGTATCCCGTGACGCGAAACTCAGTACTACCAGCAGCTGCTCAACATGTCCCAGTTTTCACAGAATCTCACAGTGCAGAAGAGGCCCTTCGGCCCGTCGAGTCTGCACCGACACGTGAGAAACACCTGACCTACCTACCCTAATCCCATTTACCAGCACTTGGCCCATAACCTTGAATGTTATGATGTGCCAAGTGCTCATCCAGGTACTTTTTAAAGGATGTGAGGCAACCCGCCTCCACCACCCTCCCAGGCAGCGCATTCCAGACCCTCACCACCCTCTGGGTAAAAAAGTTTCTCCTCACATCCCCCCCTAAACCTCCTGCCCCTCACCTTGAACTTATGCCCCCTCGTGACTGACCCTTCAACTAAGAGGAACAGCTGCTCCCTGTCCACCCTGTCCACGCCCCTCATAATCTTGTACACCTCGATCAGGTCGCCCCCTCAGTCTTCTCTGCTCCAACGAAAACAACCCAAGTCTATCCAACCTCTCTTCATAACTTAAATGTTTCATCCCGGGCAACATCCTGGTGAATCTCCTCTGCACCCTCTCTGGTGCTTTTGAAAATCTGGTCACCCTAATGTCAGGTGGATGTAAAAGATCCTATGGCCACTATATGAAGAACAGCAAGGGGGTTCTCCCTGGTTTTTGTCCACCATCTTTTTTCTATTTCCTTACATAAACAACAGCAACAAAATAGCTTGTATTTATGTGGTGCCTATAATGTAGTAAAACATCTCAAGGCACTTGCAAAGCTCTTAACCCAGGGGTCTCACTACCCTCTGTGGTCTTCACCCCGTACTTGGTATCCAAACAAACTTTGGATACAATTTCCGCTTTATGTGGAAAGCCTTTATTAACCCACCGAGCAATAGTTTATACTTACAACACCAGCTGCTTAGTAAGACCCGCGTAGGGGGCTCGCTCCTGAGTGGTCGGTCCGCTGAATGAATTCCTTCACACGACTTCCAGTGACTGGCCAGATCACGCTTCCTCTTTGCGGCCCCCCCAGTGTCCTTGGGAGCTGTGGTTTTAAACCCCTTTCTGACCCTGGCCTCTCGTCCGACAAGATAATGTCTTAAATCGGGTCATCTGATTGGATTATCAATCCTACCCTGGCCTCGCAAAGACCACCTCAGCAAGGGTCGTCTCCAGGTACCTGACCAGCAATGGATGTGATTTCTGTGTCTTGGTGAGGCAGGGGGAAAGCCAATCACACATCCCTGAGAGACCATTATCTAGGCCGGTTTCTGTAATCAGGTTGTCTGGTGGTTAGCCACTCCCCCTCAGTGACATGTCCTGACACACTGTGTCTGTGTATATCCTTGTCCAGTCTTTATGTTTTTTATAAAGTTCCATATAAGCCTCAGAGTTGATGTCTTTAGTCAAAAATCTTCTCACTTTGCCCAATGTCCTTCGCACTCTGTGTTCCTACCACCCGACTCTGAGCTCAGGATAAAAACAGAAATAGCTGGAAAAACTCAGCAGGTCTGGCAGCATCGGCAGACAGGAACACAGTTAATGTTTTGAGTCCTCATGACCCTTCTGTTCTGCTGAAGGGTCACGAGGACTCGAAACGTCACCTCTTTTCTTCTCCGCCGATGCTGCCAGACCTGCTGAGTTTTTCCAGGTAATTCTGTTTCTGTTTTGGATTTCCAGCATCCGCCGTTCTTTGTTTTTATATCTGAGTTCAGGAGGTTGGTCCACCTCGCAACAGGTTACATGTTGACACAAGTATAAAGATAATACATGTTAAAAATCAACAAAGGGGGGAGGCCTTAGCGCATCACAGAAATGCAGAAAAAATCAAAACGCTTTACACACTTCCCAGGAATTGTTACCAAGTAAAATGTAACACCCAGCTGCATAAGGAACTGTCAGAACAGGCGGTCAGAATCTTGGTCGGATGGGTGGGTTTCAATGGGTGTGTTAAAGGAGGAGAAAATTCCAGAGGCAGGGGGGGTTTCGGGAGGGAATTCTGGAGCTGAGGGGCCCAGGCAGCTGAGGCCACAGCCAACAGTGGGTCAGTGATTAAAATCGGGGGTGATCAAGAAGCCAGAATTGGGGACGCGCAGAGATCTCAGAGGGGTTGTGAGGCTGGTAGAGGTTACGGAGATGGGGAGGTGGGGAGGGAGCAGAGTGGGGGGTGGTAGGGGGTGGGGGTGGTAGGGGTGGTGGGGTTGATAGGGGGTGGGGGGTGGTGGGGCGGTGGGGGTGATAGGGGGTGGTGGGGTGGGGGTGATAGGGGGTGGTGGGGATGGGGGTGGTGGAGGGGTGGTGGAGGTGATAGGGGGTGGTGGAGGGGTGGGGGTGGTGGGGGTTGGGAGTGATAGGGGGTGTTGGGGGGTGGTGGGGGTGATAGGGGTAATGGGGGTGGTGGGGGTGATAGGGGGTGGTGGGGGTTGCAGGTGATAGGGGCTGGTGGGTGGTGGGGGGTGGTGGGGGGTGGTGGGGGTTGGGGGGTGGTGGGGTGTGATAGGGGGTGGTGGGGTGTGGTGGGGGTGATAGGGGGTGGTGGGGAGTGGTGGGGGGGTGGGGGTGATAAGGGGTGGTGGGGGTGATAGGGGTAATGGGGGTGGTGGGGGTGGGGGTGTTGGGGGGTGGTGGGGGTGGTGGGGGGGTGGGGGTGATAAGGGGTGGTGGGGGTGATAGGGGGTAGTGGGGTGTAGGGGGTGGGGGTGTTGGGGGGTGGTGGGGGTGATAGGGGGTGGTGGGGTGTGGTGGGGGTGATAGGGGGTGGTGGGGGGTGGTGGGGGGGTGTGGGTGATAAGGGGTTGTGGGGGTGATAGGGGGTGGTGGGGTGTGGTGGGGGTGATAGGGGGTGGTGGGGGATGGGGGTGATAAGGGGTGGTGGGGGTGATAGGGGGTGGTGGGGTGTAGGGGGTGGGGGTGGTGGGTGGTGGTGGGGGTTGGGCGTGATAGGGGGTGGTGGGGGTGGTGGGGGTGGGGCTGGTGGGGGTTGTGGGTGATGGGGGGTGGTTGGGGGTGGGGGTGGTGTGGGTGGGGGTGTTGGGGGGTGGTGGGGGTGGTGGGGGGTGGGGGTGATAAGGGGTGGTGGGGGTGATAGGGGGTGGTGGGGTGTAGGGGGTGGGGGTGGTGGGTGGTGGGTAGTGGTGGGGGTTGGGGGTGATAGGGGCTGGTGGGTGGTGGGGGTGGTGGGGGAGGTGGGGGTGGGGGTGGTGGGGGTTGGGGGTGATAGGGGGTGTTGGGGGGTGGTGGGGGTGATAGGGGTAATGGGGGTGGTGGGGGTGATAGGGGTAATGGGGGGTGGTGGGGGGTGGGGGTGGTGGGGGTGGTGGGGGGTGGGGGTGATAAGGGGTGGTGGGGGTGATAGGGGGTGGTGGGGTGTAGGGGGTGGGGGTGGTGGGTGGTGGGTAGTGGTGGGGGTTGGGGGTGATAAGGGGTGGTGGGGGTGATAGGGGGTGGTGGGGTGTAGGGGGTGGGGGGTGGTGGGTGGTGGGGGTGGTGCGGGTGGGGGGTGGGTGGGGGTGGGGGGTGGTGGGGGGTGGGGGTTGGAGGGGGTGGGGGGTGGTGGGGGTTGGGGGTGATAGGGGGTGGTGGGGGTGATAGGAGTAATGGGGGTGGTGGGGGTGGGAGTGTTGGGGGGGTGGTGGGGGTGATAGGGGGTGGTGGGGGTTGGGGGTGATAGGGGGTGGTGGGTGGTGGGGGTGGTGGGGGGAGGGGATGGTGGGGGGAGGGGGGCAGCAGGATGTAGGACCATGGAGGCATCTGAAAAAAAAGTGGGAATTGTCAAATCGAAGTGTTGCCAAGCGAGGGGGCCAGCGGGGGTCAGCGAGAACAGGGGTGATGGGCGAACAGGGCTTTGCAGCAGAACTGTGAAGAAATCACTGCATTGGAAATCTGCACATATGTTACTGGGACTCATGCTGCCATCCCCCTGCTGTGTGTGTTTCTCTGTCGTTTGCTAATGTTTTCACCAATTCTGGCATATTCATCATCTGTTGTGTCATTGCAAGGGAAATGTTGGAAATAATGTTAATCATTGAGCCAGAATATGTTTGTTTTCTGTGGCTACATAGTTCAAATAATGCTCATTTTAAAAAATTCAATCCTTCACGGAATGCAGGTTTCACTGGGATTATGGACAGGGGAGAAATGTTTGATAATTTCTCCTTTTTTACTCACCTCCTGACTGACCACAAGGAGATATATTTTTGAGAAGGAGTGTTTTAACCCTTGGTGTGCAGCGACTTTAAATAACAGACACACAGCAGGCTTCCCAGTAAGGTTAAGTAAAAAAAAGGATAAATGGTTGTTTTGCACAACATCTGAAATGTAACCACAACAAATAACAACTCCTCATTCACACAGACACAGACACATACACACAGACACATACACACAGACACATACATACATACTGACACACACATACACACAGACACATACACACAGACACACACATACACACAGACACAGACACGCACATACACACAGACACTGACACATACACACAGACACACACATACACACAGACATACACAGATACACATACACACAGACACACAGACACACACATACACACAGACACAGACACACACATACACACAGATACAGACACACACACAGACACACACATACACAGACATACACAGATACACATACACACAGACACACACATACACACAGACATACACAGATACACATACACACAGACACACACATACACACAGACATACACAGATACACATACACACAGACACACAGACACACACATACACACAGACACATACATACACACAGACACAGACACACAGACACACACATACATACAGACACAGACACACACATACACACAGACACTGACACAGACACACACATACACACAGACACACACAGACACACATGCATACAGATACACACAGACACACACATACAGACACACACAGACACATACACACAGACACACATATGCATACAGATACACACAGACACACACAGACACACACATACATACAGACACACACACACACACATACATACAGACACACACATACATACACACATACAGACACACACATGCACACATATACACAAACACAGACACACATACTGACAGACACACACATACACACAAACATACACATACATACAGACACACACAGACACACACATACACACATACAGATACACACACAGACACACATATGCATACAGATACACACAGACACACACATACATACAGACATATATATATACACACAGACACACACATACATACAGACACACACAGGCACGTGCACGCACAAGGAAAGATGATTGTCATAAAAGGTAGCATGCACTTTAAGAGAGTTCAAAAGTCACAATTAGGCTGTTTTTTCAAGATGGTCATTGGAAGCATTGCAAGCCTGAAAATTCCCTTTTCAGTTCGCTGACAGAATAATGGAGATTGAAGGTCTTTGGGGATCAACTCACAAATGGTACTCCAAGCAGTAGCAGGTTTCTGGCTGTTACCAGTTGAAAGCTGTGGTTGAGCACCTGTAGTCAAAACATTACCTTGTGGGTAAAAGAAAGGCTGTATTCCTCTGCCTGAGATGACTTTTTCAGTGTTCCTTTCATTTAGAGTGAGATGTTTTCCCTCGGAGGCCTTTGCCCCAGACTGCTTTGTCCTAGCCGGTTCTTAGAATAATAAGATTTTTGCAATCTCAAACCAGTTTCCATCATGTGACCACAAAATCAATACTCCCATTAGCCACACAAATGATTTGAGTTCATAAGCCATTGCCACACAGTGGGGAATGAGTGGTGACCATTCACACCTGCTTATGAAGAAACGGTTCATTCACACCCTCTTTGTGGCTTTTCAGGCTTACTGACACTGAGTCTAGGGTGACCATTGTATTTCAGTTTCTGCAAAAAGTTAGACAATAGTAACTGTTAACTCCACAAGTGATCTGATGCATCTTAATGTCTCGTCAATGGAAGGTCCTCCAAAAGAACATCTACATTTTCATAACTTTCCAGAGGCATGTTCAGACATGAGTTCATTGTTGTCCAAACAGAAACCTCAAAAGACCCCTCTGGGCTCCATTTTGTCAAGGTAAATTGTCCATATCCCATGCTGCCTTTTAAAAGCAAAGTGTCCATCTTCCTAATATGTTTTACAAGCATATAACATGAACATAACTCTGGCAAGGCTGGAGTTTATTGCCCATCCCTAGTTGCCCCTTGAGAAGGTGGTGGTGAGCCGCCTTCTTGAACCGCTGCAGCCCATGTGGTGTAGGTACACCCACAGTGCTGTTAGGGAGGGAGTTCAAGGATTTTGACCCAGCGAGAGCAAAGGAACGTTAATATATTTCCAAGTCAGGATGGTGAGTGACTTGGAGGGGAACTTCCAGGTGCTGGAGTTCCCATGTGTCTGCTGCCCTTGTCCTTCTAGATGGTAAAAGTCATGGGGTTTGGAAGGCAATGGGAGGGAAAATGGATTTGAAGCTTTGGTGAGCTGCTGCGGTGCATCTTGTTGATGGTAAACACCAAGTTGTGTTAAACCAAGACATTAATTTGTTCCATTTTAACTCCCAGGTAGCTCTGTGGCCTAGTGAGAGGCCAGCTTGCTCCAGCATCAGTAGCAGGGGGCTTAGGTGATTTTAAAGGCTGGTCCTCATCAATACTCCACTTACCCAACCTCACTGATTGATTGAAACAACCAGAACCAGTGAAAAGCAGTTGCCCAACCATTAAAGTCACCAATGGTGGCGTAATGGTCCTGGCACAAGGAGATGAATCTCACTCAGTGAAAAGGTGAGGGGTAGATGGGGTATGGTGGGCTGGGGGGCCCAAGGTTTCCTCTTTGGGGCCTGGAGGAACACTCCTGCTTAGGTTACCAACCCTTGAGGATTGCCCTGGGGTCTCCAGGAGTTAAAGATGAATATACAAACACAAGAGATAGAAGCAGGAGAAGACCACACGGCCTGTCAATCCTGCTCCACCATGCAATGTGATCACGGCGGACCTTGAACTTCAACTCCATTTTCCCTCCCACTGCCTTGATTCTCTGAGAGACCAAAATTCTGTCTATCCCATCCTTAAATATATTAATTGACGGAGCATCCACAACTACCTTAATATCAACTGGGATATTGAGGCACAGGGAGCAAAGAAGTCTTGAACTGCATTCGAGAGAACTTTTTTAGCCAGCACGTGACAACCCCAACGAGAGGGGGTGCAATTCTAGGTTTAGTCTCAGGAAATGAAGCTGGGCAAGTGGGTGAAGTAGCAATGGGTGACTGTTTTGGACTTTGTGACCATAATACAGTTAATTTAGCATAATTATGGAAAAGGATAAAGATAGAACAGGAGTAAACATTCTAAATTGGGGGGAAGACAAATTTTACGAAGCTGGGAGGTGACATGGTGAAAGCGGGCTGGTTCCAGCTCCTTGAAGGGAAGTCAGTGACCGGCCGGTGGGGGGTATTCCAAAGGCGAGATTCTATGGTCACAGAGTGGACGTGTCCCCACAAAGAAAAAGGGTGGTGTTGCCAAATGTAGAGCCCCCTGGTTATCCAGAAGCATTCAGGGTAAGGTAAAGCAGAAAAAGAAAGCTATTTATGACAGTCGCAAAAAAACCTGAGGCCTGGATTTTGCCTTTATCGGGCGTGGAGGATCAGTGGGCCCGGGAGCAGTCAGGATACAGGCGCCCCCCACCCCCCCCAACAATGCAATCGGCCCCCGATCGCGATTTCACACCAGCTGGCCAGCCAACGGCCAAGCAGCGCTGCCGGGGAGAGGGCCGGGGAGAGGGCGGGCAGTGACGTTTCCGCGGGTGTGGGTGAGCGCTGTGAGAAACCTCCCTGAAGGCAAGGGAGCTGGAGACCTGAGAAAGCTAAAATAAAGGTTTAAAAATCGGCAAAAAAACAAACCCGGTCCATGCACCATCAATCGGCTGAAGATAATGTCGTTCGCAGGTATTTATTTTTATTTAGTTTCAGGACAGAAATTTCATCCCGCCCTAGGATGAGGATTGGTGAAACATGCAAAGGCCACCTGGCCGATTCACCGTCCGCCAACCTGCAAGGCAGGATGGGCCACGAGAAAGCGGAGACCATTGCGCTGTTACTGGGCTTAATTTCCCTCTTAATTGTCGGTGGGCGCGCTTCCGATTTATCAGCACGCCCGCCAAGCGAAATATTGTGCGCGTGCGTGATGACATCAGGACACGCGGCCAAGGTCTTCCCACGCGATTTTACACCCACCCCCGTGGGACTTAAAATTCGGCCGTTAATACCGTGGAAAGCCGAGAGGAGGGCAGAAAGTACAAGGGGCAAAGTAAAGAAGGTCATTGGGAAAGCAAAGAGAGGATGTGAAAAAATATTGGCAGGTAAAATCAAAGAAAACCCAAAGATGTTTTACCAGCACATTAAGAGTAAGAGAATAACTAAAGAAAGGGTAAGGCCGGTTAGAGATGTACGTGGTAACTTGTGCGTTGAGGCAGAAGATGTGGGCTGGGTTCTCAATGAGCACTTTGTCTCTGTCTTCACTAAGGAGAGGGATGATGCAGACATTCTGGTTAAAGAGGAGGAGTGTGAAATATTAGATACAATAAGCATAGTGAAAGAGGAAGTACTGGAGGGACTGACATCCTTGAAGGTGGATAATTCACCAAGGCCGAATGGATTGTATCCCAGGCTGTTAAAGGACGAGATACTGGATGATCATTTTCCAATTCTCACTAGATACAGGCGAGGTACCAGAGGATTGGAGGTCTGCGAACGTTGTATCATTATTTAAAAAGGGCATTAGGGGTAGGTCAAATAATTATAGACCGGTCAGTCTGACTTCTGTGGTGGGTAAATTATTAGATTCAGTTAGAGTCTAAAAGGATGAGTGTGTGTGTGTCCGGCTCACTCCCAGTCTTAGGGTGTTTACTCACTCACCCTCACTCACTGTGAGAGTGGTTGAGAGTATGTGTTGGTGTGTGAGGATGAGGGTGACTGAGAATCCTGAGACTGAGAGTGAGCCAGACACACACACACAGGCACTCACCCCCTCCCTCTCCCTCACACTCTCACTCCGTCTCCCACTCCCTCCCCCTCTACTTCACACACACTCTCTCCCTCACTCCCTGTCTCTCACACACACACTCTCTCTCTCCCTCCCCAGGCCCCACAGCCTCTCACTCTCTCTCTCTATACAGCCTCTCTCTTTCTCTATCTCTCCCCTCAGGCCCCGCAGCCTCTCTCTCTCTCTCTCTCTATCCCCCCACCCCCACCCCGGACCTGCAGCTTCTCCCTCTCTCTCTGCCCAGCACACTTATTGCCACTGGTGACCGCTGCTCGTCCGATCAGAGACTGTTTGTGGCCCACATTTGCTGCTGATCAGAACAGAGCCAGAAACTAACCTTCTGATTAGAATTTGATAGCGAACATTAAATAATCAAGACTATATTCAGTGATAATTCACTGTAATTGATAGTTGTGCTCAAAGGGCATCAGAGCAAGACCTAAAGATAGAAAGATTAGTTGCCTCGGCAAAGGAATATTCCTTTTCCAATCAATCGTCATTGAGATTCGTCGTGTTTCCTCCTCCCCACCCCTCACCGCTTTCCCGCCCTATAAAGTTTTACAGCATTCTAAAAACCTATGAATCTTTTGGGACAGTGTGTATACTCTTCCAATTCTGACATCTTGTACATCCCCAATTTCAATTGTTCCATTATTTGTATTGTTACACTCAGCAGCTGATGTTAACCGCTGAGCAAGCCAATTCCCAGAGGGAAACTTGTCTTACTGACCATAACCCTTTTTTTCTGTATTTTGAAAACAAGGGCAAAACTACTGATCCCAGAAGCATAGAATTCCAGTAACACTTTTAGGATTTTAAGATTAAAAGATTTAATAACTAGAAGAAAATACTTAAGCACACAAGATTAAAATTACACAGTTAGAACAGCTTTACAAAACATTACCCCAAAAATCCACTTGGTCAAAACACACAAGTAAACTACTCGGCAAGATTTTTAACCATAAAAATCCAGTAATATTACCCAAGGCAAAAAACTGCTGTTACCTTAGTAAAATATACCACATGACTTCACACTCTCTTCCACTCTGCTGTGGAAATCCAAGGAAGTTCAGAAACAGACTGCTTTCTGGAAACAAAGTCTTTTCTGGCTTGGAACCTGATGGCTGCTTCAAACTCACAACCATTCTGAGCGCAGAGCTGGTCTCAGGACATCTCCCCAAACACAGCCAACGCAACTCAACTCCACATCTTTCCTTAAATATCCTTTTTTCCCTTTCACCTTAGACTCCATTGTCCTAAGCACTTCTCAGAACTCAACATTGCCAAAATATAAAAGTCTTCCAAGTTTTCCTATTGCCTCCACTTTCAGGTCAAATAACATTTAACAAGCTTGCGTTGTTTATTTATGAAATCTCTGTAAGCTGTAAAAGTCCCTTGTCACTTCTAAACACCTGTCTGAAATTTAACAGCTGAGAAGTCAAGTCCTTACCTATCACCTTAATGCAACTTTTAAAACCCCAACTATTTGCTGGTAACTCCAGCCTCTCATTGCAAATGCATGCACCTAGCGTTTTTACCTTACATCTCTGAGTTTCCATAGACAAGCCCTATGAACTTTCCCCCAGTTTAGTTACCCATGGACGTACACACACACATACACACACACACACACACACACAGCCTTCTTTATAGCAAACCACCATATTCCCAAAAATATATTTTTAAAAATAACATCCACCTTCACAGTAGCCATGTTAGCACTTTGAGGAGCAGGCTTTGCGGGGAATTGGAATTGATGTATGATATCAGCCATGATCATATTGAACGGCAGAGCAGGCTCATTGGGCCATGGTTCCAGCTCCTCCTATCTCTCATGCTCTTATGTTCCTTCTGCTACCTGGGCCCTAAGCTCTGGAATTCTCTCCCTAAACTTTTCTGCCTCTCTTTCCTTTAAGACGCTGCTTAAAACCTACATTCTTGACCAAGCTTTTGGTCACTTCTCCTAATATCTCCTTATGTGGCTCATTGTCAAATTTTGTTTGATAATGTTCCTGTGATGCACCTTGGGGATGCTGTAATCCATTATTAAAGAGGTAGCAGCGGGACACTTAGAAAATCATAAAACCATCAGGCAGAGTCAACATGGTTTTTTTGAAAGGAAAATCATGTTTGACAAATTTATTAGAGTTTTAACGACCAATTAAGCAGTTTTTGTGATGTCCATTGAGGGCTGAATCAAGGGAGAATCCCCCTTGCTCTTCTTCAAAATAATGGGTGTATTTCCTTTCTGAGAGAGTAGACGGTATCTCAGTTTAGCATCTCATTGAAAGATGGCATCCTCGGCAGCGCAGCACTCCCTCAGAACTGCACTGACGTCTGAGGCTAGGTGATGTTTGTGAACCTTGTCTCCCTGTCCTGTTAGACTAGTGCCCAAGATGGGACAGCACATCAAAGATAAGAAACACAGCAGGGGGGGAGGAATCTCGATCCCATAAATCCCAATCAGGAATCTCAGTCTCAAGAATCACCACCTGCCATTCATTTGCATCCATCTCAAGCTGCTGATGGTGTTGCAATTTAGGATTTATCCACCACTGATGCAATAGTACCTGGAAAACCCTTTCCAAGCCATTGGAACGTTAAACGGGAATACAGACAGCAAGCGAGGAATATAAACACCAGGGGCAGGATTTTCAGCTCGGTGTGCAGGCGCATGTGTGCGATGATGCTGGGCGAGCGTCCCAATATCGTCGTGCACTCAAGTGTTATTTTGGTCAGCGGGTGCGCCCGAGAGTCAGCAGTGTGCTCGCTGACAGTTAAGAAAGCTGTCAAGCCCGTTAATTAACTTCATTGAATTTTTCACTGCCCGTCCAACCTTACGGCCAGCGGGCGGGCGAATAGACCAGGCAGCCTTTGCATTCTTTGCGAAACCTCATCCATGGGCGGGGTGAGGTTTCCGACAATGATTGACAAAAAAAATGATAAAAACAACAAAGGGACTTGGGAGTCCTAGTCCAGGATTCTCTTAAGGTTAACTTGCAGGTTGACGCAGTAGTTAGGAAGGCAAACGCAATGTTGGCATTTATTTCAAGAGGGCTAGAATATAAAAGCAGGGATGTGCTGCTGAGGCTTTATAAGGTTCTGGTCAGACCACATTTAGAATATTGTAAGCAATTTTGGTCCCCGTATCTCAGGAAGGATGTTCTGGCCCTGGAGAGGGTCCAGAGGAGGTGCACGAGAATGATCCCAGGAATGAAAGGCTTAACATATGAGGAACGTTTGAGGACTCTGGGTCTATACTAGATGGAGTTTAGAAGGATGAGGGGGGATCTGATTGAAACTTACAGAATACTGAAAGGCCCGGATAGAGTGGACGTGGGGAAGGTGTTTCCATTAGTAGGAGAGACGAGGACCCGAGGGCACAGCCTCAGAGTAAAGGGAAGACCTTTTAGAACAGAGATGAGGAGAAACTTCTTTAGCCAGAGAGTGGTGAATCTATGGAATTCATTGCCACAGAAGGCTGTGGAGGCCAGGTCATTGAGTGTATTTAAGACCGAGATAGATAGGTTCTTGATTGGTAAGGGGGATCAAAGGTTATGGGGAGAAGGCGGGAGAATGGGGTTGAGAAACTTATCAGCCATGATTGAATGGTGGAGCAGACTTGATGGGCTGAATGGCCTAATTTCTGCTCCTATGTCTTATGGGCTTATGGTACTGCAGCATTTTAAGCAATGTAAACATGCCCTTGCACACATTTCACAGATTATTTTTATGCACAGTGGTAGACTTTAAACATCTGCAGGCAAATTTTTTCAGATGTGGCTACAGCTCAGTATGCTAGTGTGGTAGATAGCAGTACTTCATCATGATAGTAAATAACAGAAAACCAAGTTTTTGATTGCCATGTCGCAGTTTATGGTCCTATTCTTTATGGGTCCCATTATTTATGGTTTACCTTTGGGGATCGTTCCTTGAAGTGCCGATTATAGAATTTGATATCTACTCAGTTAACATCTGGTCAGACAAATGTACGCTAATGTGATCACAGAGAAAGGGCCCTTTGGAGGGGAAAAGAGACACAAGGTGATTTGAGATACAGGTCATTGAAACGTGAAAAAGACCTTTTATAAACTCTTTGAAACAGCGACAGGCAAGACCTTAGTTCCAAACACTCAATTAACAGGACTCGTAACCAGCAGAAAATGCTGTTAATTCATGTGGCCCTGCTCCCTTTTCAACCCTCACTTTGAGTTCCTCCATAACTTGCTGCAGTTTACACAAGGGAGCAAGTATACCCGATGTATGAGAGAGGAGAACATCAACATTTATGAACTTGGATTTAACCTTGCGTGGGTTTGTAACTGGGGTTCCCTCGTCAAAGGCTGCAGCCTTCCCAATTGCAGCAGCGATATTTTTATTAGTGCTTGTCTGCTGTCAGCCGCCCGCTCACTTTCTCACCGCCAGTGCCTGACGTCTGCGCAGCACTTTGCTTGCCCCTCAACGCAACAATTTGCCAATACGAAAATGCTTAAAGCTGCAGCAACGCCACCCCCCGGAATGAAACTCCTTCCACGCGGGTGACGATGTATTAACAGCTCTCGGCTGCTCACCTCAGAACTATTTAAGGAATGTGAGGAGCCCCACGTTGTTCTCTTGATGTGTCTGCGTGAGTTACTGCCTGTAAACTGGACAGGACGCCTGCCATTTCAAGCACTTGAGTGTCAACGTCAAGTGATCCCATATCGGACTACACACAGTTAAGAGGCGGACAAGTACGATCCCTACTCTGCTCCAACAAAGGCCCAGATTTTCGTGGTAGTAATTATCGAACAACTATCATTATTCAATGTCATTTACTCCCCTGAAAATGACAGCAACATCTGGAGCCCACACATGTGCAACTTAAACATGCAAATCCAGAAGTTTCTGTTGGTGATTCCAAGCTTCTCTAGACAGTGTATTATTACCCCCACCCCCACCCACAATCAAATAGGAATCACTGAACTGATGCGAACCTCGGCTCTTCCTCACTGTAAGAACCCTTTCAAAAGTCACACCCTGTAGAACCTTGAGTTCACAATTACAACTAAAACACTCTCACTGGTCCTGAAAAACTAATGTCGAATGTCAAATTTCTCCATTATAATAAAGAAATTCCATAACTTAAAAAAAAAGAGAAATTAAAGACTTATTCTAGAGACTAAGTCTGGTAGAGGACAGGAAAGCCAGTGTGATTCCCACTGGCCGGTGGGGTGGCTAAACATACAGTAGCTTCCACTTTTTAGCTCATTAATTATGCACCAGCGGGGAGCTTGGCAAATCTCGAGGCTTCACCTGCCCTGCTGTTACCTCATGGGGGTCAAAGGTCCTGGCGCCATATTTGGACATTCACTCGCTGCGGGCCAGGTGTGGTATTGGGCAGGGAAGCAATGGCCCCGAACGGAAGCAAACCCTCTGCCTCAGCCAATCCTCCCTGCAGGTTCTCCTTCAGGACGTCCAGGGAAGGTGGGAAGTCCTCTTTCTGAGGGATGGGAGTAGGAAGTCCCCCCCCCCCCAACCCCCCCACCCCCCAACCTGACCACGTCGGCCTGAGAGGAGGTCACCGGGGAGGTTAGCGCCCATGGCAACAGAAAAGGGCTGCCCTGCAGTGCCGGAGATGCAGGAACGATCTTCTCCGCTCCGCCAGGGTGAGTGGAACTTCTCCTCACTCCAAAATCATACTCTCATAAGGGCATCAGGCAGTCGAAGGGTTCAGACAACAGGGCCTAGCAGTCAGCGGGCTGCCTCCACCTCTGCTGCGGTTGTTGGGGCTGCACCTAGATGTAGCGGTAGGGTTAGAAAAGTTAATAAGTTTTGAATGCGCATTGGTGGCAAGGGTGATCGCTCATTGTGTTGACTTCTGTAAGGATATGTTGCCGTAATCCTTCCCTGCACCTCATGGATTCAATTGATTTTCAATGTGATTAAATAATCCATGTTCATTTCAGGACTCAAAATGTAGTTCCCCATGAGCTCCCATTTGGATCTTCAGTTGTATTAATTCTCTCACAATCAAATAGCCTTTATTTCCACATCTGCGACATCAACAAAGCCACATCATATGTAACAATGATCGTTGCCTTGAATCTCAGGCAGACATTATTGGGGCTCAGGAGGATTGCTCAAGGTCAGTGATTATCCTCCTGCTATCACATTGATATCCATGTGTGAATTGGCTTTTCAGACATTCGCAAGCTGCCAATGCCAAGTGACTTAGTGACACCATGATTGAAAGTCACAGAGGTCTACAGCCCAGTGCATCACTTCAGCCCATCAAGTCTGTGCCGGTTAAACAAGTACCTAGCTATTCTAATCCCATTTTCCAGCACTAGGCCCATAGCCTTGTATACCATGGCATCGCAAGTGCACATGCAAATACTTCTTAAATGTTATGAGGGTTTCTGCCTCTACCACCCTTTCAGGCAGTGAGTCCCAGATTCTCACCACCCTCTGGGTGAAAAAATTCTTCCTCACATCCCCTCTAAACCTCCTGCCCCTTACCTTAAATCAATGCTCCTGGTTATTAATCCCTCCACCAAGGGGAAACGTTCCTTCCTGTCTACCCTATCTATACCCCTCATAATTTTATATACCTTAATCATGTCCCCCCTCAATCTCCTCTGCTGCAGGGAAAATAACCCCAGTCTATCCAATCTCTCCTCATAACTAAAACTCTCCAGCCCAGGCAATATCCTGGTAAATCTCCTCTGCACTCTCTCTAGTGTAATCACATCCTTCCTATAATGTGGATTCCAGAACTGCACGCAGTACTCTAACTGTGGCCTAACCAGCGTTTTATACAGTTCCAGCATAACCTCCCTGCTCTTATATTCTATACCTCAGCTAATAAAGGCAAGTATCCCATATGTCTTCCTAACCACCTTATCTACCTGTCCTGCTACCTTAAGGGACCGGTGGACATGCACACCAAGGTCCCTCTGATCCTCAGTACTTCCCAGGGTCCTACCATTCATCGTGGATTCCTGTGCCTTGTTTGTCCTGCCCAAGCGCATCACCTCACACTTATCCAGATTAAATTCCATTTGCCACTGATCAGCCCATCTGACCAGCCCGTCTATATCCTCCTGTAATCTAAGGCTATCGTCCTCACTATTTACTACCTCACCAATTTTCGTGTCACCTGTGAACTTACTGATCAACCCTCCTACATTCAAGTCTAAATCATTTATATATACCACAAACAGCAAGGGACCCAACACCGATCCTTGTGGAACCCCACTGGACACATGCCTCCAGTCACAAAAACACCCCTCGACCATCACCCTCTGCTTCCTGCCACTCAGCCAATTCTGGATCCAATTTGCCAAAGTGCCTTGGATCCCATAGGCACTTATCTTTGTTATCAGTCTTCCATGCGTGACCTTATCAAAAGCCTTGCTGAAGTCCAAGTAGACCACGTCAAATGCATTACCCTCATCTACACACCTGGTCACCTCTTCAAAAAATTCAATCAAATTGGTCAGACATGACCTTCCCTTAACAAAACCATGCTGACTGTCCTTGATTAATCCCTGCCTCTCCAAGTGTAGATTAGTTCTGTCCCTCAGGACTGCACTATATGGAGTTGCTTAAGGACGTGCTCTAAGTGGATGCTACTTGCATTCCACAGCAGCCACATGTTGCCAGGGCTGCTGTAGCTTCCAAGGATGACCCCATCATTAGGGCAGAAGGTGCTTTGACATATGCTAACGATCATTGCGAGATTTGTGACCATTCTGAGATGTTCAAGCTGAGAATGAAAGTACTGTTTCATCCCCGCATTGAAGGCTAAGGGAAACTTCGATGGTGACAATTTGTATTCAGTCTTATCCTCTTGGAATCTTGCAGCTACACGGCTGTCATGTACACACATTGTGCCTGTTTCAGCTAAACAAAATAAGTAACAGCCATTCGCTGACTCACTCCTCAGGGCAATACCTTGACCAATCAGGGTCAAGCTGCCTGGTTTAAATGTCAAACAATGCTTTGCAGTTAACTGTCAGTCACCATCATTGGTGCATTGTCAATGGCAACACCTCTACCAATCAGAGTACACTTGCCAACCAATCAGCATTCTCTTCACACATAGTAAAAACTGTTGTTTTCCCTGATATTGGTATTCTTGCAAAGTGCCCTGAAGAGTGCAAGACAAAAAGTTTCGGCATGTTTCTCTTTTCAGCAATGCTTAATGGATTCTTACCTGAGTGCATGCCATTAGTAAAGAAGCAAAGCTTGTTCATTGTACATCAGGCCCTTGAGTCCAGAACACATCTAAGCTATGCTCTCCATGGTTTGAGCAGGCATTTAATAGGGTACTTCCTTCAGTCAGCCAAAAATTGTCCCGCTGAACTCCTCCTACAAGCCTTGAGACCCTTGCCCTGAGGAATGAATCGGCGAATGGCTGTCACTTATCTTGTTTATAAAACAGGCACTTGTTCTTTCTGTTTGCAAAGAACAGGACCCTGTGTATTAATAAATGTAGCTTCCAGTACACACAAAAAAGCCACACTGTGAGCCCAGCTGACAATCTTAAATTGGTTGTCAGTGTATTTGTTAGCACACTGAGGATTATTTAGCAAATGTCCAATCGTGGAATCACATCTAACGTTGGACACAGTTTTTCCAAATGTGTCATTGATCAATGAAGACGAACATGGCACTCATCATATTCGTGAGTGTGACCAGCTTCCAATCTCCCACTGTCATGTACCCAGTTCCTCCCATCCTCCTCCACAGTCATCACCTCCTAATTCCCAATCCTCCTGTAACTATCCAGCTTCCCCCATTACCCTTGACCCCATCAACGTACATGTTGATACTCCCCCAATATTGATGTCCCCATGCCCTTTGTTGATCTGACTCCTCCCCTTCTCGAATCTCTTACTTTCGAGAACCCCCCACCCCCCATGAGACCATCCAACCCCCACCACCGCCCCCCACCCCACCTCCCCATGACTTTTCAGCTACTGACTTACAGGTTACAAATGCCTCCCCGAATGTCACTGTGCCCTCTGTCTCACAATACTATAACTCACATCGCCAGGACCAAATGCCTTAATTCAATGAGCAGGCCCTACACACCATTCTGTGCACAACCGTCACTGCCCAGAGAGGCCTTCTCCTACCCAAGACCATGTGTACCATGCAGAGCACTCTGCCAGGGCCAGCGCAGCCCCAGGTCAGTCTCTTACATATGCCCCGGACAGCATGGCCTCAGCCCCAAGGCAGCCTCTGAAGCTTCCTTGGACAGCATTTTAACTTTTGCCCCTGGGCGCTCTTTCAGCTTTTACCACTAGACAGTCATTCACTCTTCCCCTCTGTTCCTTGCCCGCTCCTAGTATTGCTTCCACCTTAGCCTTCCACTCTCATCTTCCCCCATAGTTCTGCCTCCATCTCACTGACCCCCTCTGGTCTTTGGCCCACCCTCGTCCTCGCTCCATTTCATCCCTCACTGCAGGTCGTGTCTCCCATGCCCAGCCTTGGCACAGCTTGCGCTGCAAGCACAATATATGTAGCAGTTATACATGTAGCAGTTATACATGTAGCAGTTATACATGTAGCAGTTATACATGTAGCAGTTATACATGTAGCATTTATATATGTAGCATTTATACATGTAGCATTTATACATGTAGCATTTATACATGTAGCATTTATACATGTAGCAGTTATACATGTAGCATTTATATATGTAGCATTTATACATGTAGCAGTTATACATGTAGCAGTTATATATATCGCAGTTATATATGTAGCAGCTATATATGTAGCATTTATACATGTAGCAGTTATACATGTAGCAGTTATACATGTAGCAGTTATACATGTAGCAGTTATATATATCGCAGTTATATATGTAGCAGCTATATATGTAGCATTTATACATGTAGCAGTTATACATGTAGCAGTTATACATGTAGCAGTTATACATGTAGCATTTATACATGTTGCAGTTATACATGTAGCAGTTATATATGTAGCATTCATACCATAAGACCATAAGACATAGGAGCAGAAATTAGGCCATTTGGACCATCAAGTCTGCTCCACCATTCAATCATGGCTGATAAGTTTCTGAACCCCGTTCTCCCGCCTTCTCCCCATAATCTTTGATCCCCTTACCAATCAAGAACCTATCTATCTCGGTCTTAAATACACTCAATGACCTGGCCTCCACAGCCTTCTGTGGCAATGAATTCCATAGATTCACCACTCTCTGGCTAAAGAAGTTTCTCCTCATCTCTGTTCTGAAAGGTATTCCCTTTACCCTGAGGCTGCGCCCTCGGGTCCTAGTCTCTCCTACTAATGGAAACATCTTCCCCATGACCACTCTATCCAGGCCTTTCAGTATTCTGTAAGTTTTATTCAGATCATCCTTCTAAACTCCATCGAGCATAGACCCAGAGTCCTCAAATGTTCCTCATATGTTAAGCCTTTCATTCCTGGGATCGTTCTCGTGAACTTCCTCTGGACCCTCTCCAGGGCCAGCACATCCTTCCTGAGATACAGGGCCCAAAATTGCTCACAATATTCTAAATGTGGTCTGACCAGAGCCTTATAAAGCCTCAGCAGCACATCCCTGCTTTTATATTCTAGTCCTCTCGAAATAAATGCCAACATTGCATTTGCCTTCCTAACTACCAACTCAACCTGCAAGTTAACCTTAAGGGAATCCTGGACTAGGACTCCCAAGTCCCTTTGCACTCCAGATTTCTGAATTCTCTCCCCATTTAGAAAATAGTCTATGCCTCTATTCTTCCTACCAAAGTGCATGACCTCACACTTCCCCACATTGTATTCCATCTGCCATTTCTTTGCCCATTCTCCTAACCTGTCCAAATCCTTCTGCAGCCTCCCCGCCTCCTCAATACTATCTGTCCCTCCACCTATCTTTGTATCATCTGCAAAATTAGCCAGGATGCCCTCAGTTCCTTCATCTAGATCATTAATGTATAAAGTGAGAAGTTGTGGTCCCAACACTGACCTCTGCAGAACTCCACTAGTCACCGGCCGCCATCCTGAGAAGGACCCCCTTATCCCCACTCTCTGCCTCCTGCCAGACAGCCAATCTTCTATCCGTGCTAGTACCTTGCCTCTAACACCATGGGCTCTTATCTCACTGAGCAGCCTCCTGTGCGGCACCTTGTCAAAGGCTTTCTGGAAGTCCAAGTAGATAACATCCATTGGCTCTCCTTTGTCTAACCTACTCATTACCTCCTCAAAGAAGAGGTCAGGCATGACCTCCCCTTGATGAAACCATGCTGACTTTGCCCTATTTTACCATGCACTTCCAAGTATTCTGAAATCTCATCCTTAATAATACACTCTAAAATCTTACCAATGACCGAGGTCAGGCTAATCGGCCTGTAATTTCCTGTCTTTTCCCTCACTCCCTTCTTAAACAGGGGGGTTACATTAGCGATTTTCCAGTCCTCTGGGACCCTCCCTGACTCGAGTGATTCCTGAAAGATCACCACTAACGCCTCCACTATCTCTTCAGCTATCTCCTTCAGAACTCTGGGGTGTAATCCATCTGGCCCAGGTGATTTATCCGCCTTCAGACCTTTCAGTTTTCCTAGCACCTTCTCCTTTGTAATGGCCACCATACTCACCTCTGCCCCCCGACTCTCTTGAACTTTGGGGATGTTACTCGTGTCTTCCACCGTGAAGACTGATGCAAAGTCAGTCATACATGTAGCAGTTATACATGTAGCAGTTATATATGTAGCATTTATACATGTAGCAGTTATATATGTAGCATTTATACATGTAACAGTTATATTTGTAGCAGTTATACAAGTAGCAGTTATATATGTAGCATTTACACATGTAACAGTTATATTTGTAGCAGTTATACAAGTAGCAGTTATATATGTAGCATTTATACATGTAACAGTTATACATGTAGCAGTTATTGTGTTAAAGGAAGGTGTAAGCAACATCTACTGACCTCCAAGTTGTAGGTGAAATTAAGCTTGGCAGCTACCTGCCACTTATATACAGTTGTAAAACAGACCGATCTAATTACCCATTGGTGGGGAACATGACCCTGGCTAGTTGGCCTTTTAATGAGCATTCAAGAGATGCAAATGAATGCAAACGGGGTTGCTGACATTGCTCAGTGGGAAACTTGAGCTGGTCTTTAACCTGCCTTGAAAGTTGGGAGAACAAAATTCCAAACAACTTCTCCCACCGGCGGGATGCTGATTTTTTTCATTTACGCCAAATTTCGTGTCTCCCCCCCTCCCCTTCCCCTCCCCCCCGCCATGATTCCCATGACTGGCGGGAATGGAAAATTCTGCCTTCCAAATAAATTAAAACTGTTCTTTCTTTAAAAGCCAGTTAAGTGTTTATAACAATCTGACGGCTTCCTTGTCACTTATATTCATTTTTATTTTTAAAAACTAGACACAAATTCTTAAACTGCCTTGATTGAAATCAAATTCTTTAGTTTGTTAGTCTGAGTCGCTTGAGTACTATTCCAGTGACCACCATAATACCTACAGTGCACCTAATTATATATATTATGTTGCTATGTTCAAGCCTTATTTCTTCATTGCCCTCCCTCTTGACATTCTGCAAATTATTCCATCCTTTAGTTCTAACTCAGTCAGCTCACCAAGTTCACAGGTATTACCAGGAATTATTAATTCAGTTACTGACTAATGCAGGCCATCTCGTGTTCTCAGGCCAAATGAGAAACTTGGACCTTTCACAGATCAGGTTTTGATCAGGATTGTAATAGCTCTTAAATGTATAATTTATTGTAGCCAATAGCAGTATTCTGTCTTTGCTCGAGTTGCAGCTAACTCTCCAGTACTTCAAGCACAGTGAGTATGGATCAGTTACCAGACTCACATAACCAAATATAGAACAATTGAACACTATGGTGACCTAAAGGAATGGACAGATTTCATCACCCGACCTTCTTGAGTACCTTCTTGCAGATTCCCATTTGGCAAGGCTGTAACTGCAGTTCTCTTCTCCAGAAAAGAGAAGGGCAAGGGTTGCCTTAATAGCGCTCTTTAAAATTATCAAAGGGTTCAAAAGGGCAGATATAGAGATGGTTCCACTTGTGGGAAAACCCAAAACAAAGGGTCAAAATGTAAGATAGTCACTAATAACTCCAATCGGGAGTCCAGGAAAAACTTCCTTACGCAGAGAGCGATGATAATATGGAACTCGGTAACAGAGAGTGGTTCAAGTGAATATAAAGATGTATTTAAGGGGAAGCTGGATAAACACACCTGGGGGGGGGTGGTGGAGAAAGGAACTGAAGGATAGACTGATTGGGTGAAACAAAAGGACGTACCTTTATATAGAACTCTTCATGACCCACCAGACGCCTCAAAGCGTTTTGCAGCCAATGATAAAAGCAAAGTACTGCAGATGCTGGAAACCTGAAGCAAAAACAGAAAATGCTGGAAAAACTCAGCAGGTCTAAGAACATCTGTGGAGAGAAAAAACCACAGAGTTAACATTTCAAGTCCGTATAACTCTTCTTCAGAGCTCCTATGGACTCAAAACGTTAACTCTGTTTTTATTCTCTCCACAGATGCTGTTAGACCTGTTGATGTTTTCCAGGATTTTCTGTTTTTGTTACAGCCAATGAAGTACTTTTGAAGTGTCATCACTGTTGTAATGTAGGAAACGTGGCAGCAAAGCTGTGCACAGCAAGCTCCCGCAAACAGCAATGTGATAACAACCAGGTAACCTGTTTTTGTGATGTTGAATTGAGGGATAAATATTAGCCAGGACACCAGGGATAACTCCACTGCCCTTCTTCAAAATGGTGCCAAAATGGATATTTTACATCCACAAAAATAGGCAGATGGGGTCTTGGTTTAAGGTCTCTTCTGAAAGAAGGCACCTCAGACTGTGCAGCACCCCCTCAGTGCTGCACTGGAGTGCCAGCCTTGATTTTCAAGCCCTGGAGTGGGCCATCAACCTGAATCCTTGTGCCTCAGAGGTGAGGGGAAGAGGGTGCGAAGATGCCTGTGAGGAGCATAAACACCAACCCGGTTCTATTCGGCTGAATGGCCTGTATCTGTGCTAGAAGGCAATTCACCCATTTTAACATCTTTTTCTATATTCCACCAGCTGCTTTTCTCTTCCACTGCCAGTTTTGATAATATGGAATTATTTTAATAGAGATTTTTCAGGCACCTGGTATTAATTGATAAGGAAATAGCTTCCAAATTTATTATGGTTGAAAAACAGCTGTATTTTTTGAGCAATATTCAGAACTTCCTCCACTCACAAGCTTCACCTCGCAAAATTAACCTTTTTCTCCCGACTGCTGCTACCTGGTCATACTTTAATTGAAACATTGCGAGGGGGAATAAGTATAACTCTTCAAAGGTGGAACTTACAAATTAGTGCTGAGGATACTGAGAATGAGCATTGGGAAATTGGTGGTCTCAAGATCAGCGTGAACCACGAACTCTTGTGTCTATTCCCAGGGTATTAATTCACAGCTACCCCTTTTCAGATAACAAGAGCTTGTGTCTTCGATGTGAGAGAAACCCCAACGTTCTTCACGGGGATGTATAAAATTTGACACAAACCATTTGAGGAGGTATTAGGATTGGTTTGGCCAAGAGGTTGGTTTTAAGGAGTGTCTTAAAGGAGGAGGAAGAGGCGGAGAGGTTTACCGAGGGAATTCCAGAGTTTAAGGCCCAGGCAGCTGAAGACACGACAGCCAGTAGGGAGCGATTAAAATCAGGGCTGCGCAGGTGGGCAGAATTGGAAGAGCGCACAGATCTCGGAGGGTTGTAAGGCTGGAGGAGATTACAAAGATAGGGTGGGACAAGGCCATGGGGGGATTTGAACACAAGGATCAGAATTTTTAGATCTAGATTGTGCTGGACCAGGAGCCCATGTGGGTCAGCCAGCACAGAGGGCAATGGATGACCAGGACTTTTTGTGAGTCAGGATATGAGCAGCAGAGTTTTGGTTGAACTCAAATTTACAGAGGGTGGAAGATAGGAAACAGGAGACAGGAGTGCTCGAGTCTGGAGGTAAGAAAGGAGCAATATAACATACACGTTGTTCTATTTAGTATTATAGGGCCAATGAGTTAAAAATACTTTAAGAAATTGCCTGTGACTTTTCTGATTTGAAGTTTAATGGGGGCTCAGGGTGTCTTATGACAGATTTCCCAACATTGAAATAGCGAATTGGCAGTAACTGGCAATAAAAGGGTGACAGGGAAATTTGATGATGGAAATGGAATACAAGTACAGTGAAAGAATTTGATTGTTCAGCAGCTGTGCTGTCATATTGAAATATTCATACATGATAAGCATGTCTTACATTTAATCCAATTAAACTGATTTAAATTGGACACATACAGTGTAAGAGGAAAGATATCTGAAGCAGAGTGAATTAAATCTGGGTACTGAACCTTGATCACCTGGCTGCTGAATTTATAATAGAATCCAGAGCCATTAAACACAGATGTCCAATCCTCTGCCGGTTGGTTGTATTCCAAAGGATTCTTAATCTGAGAACAACGCTTAGATGTATAGTTATCAAAGCGAAGAGGACACTGAGCTGTATGATGCTGAATCATCTGATGTGATGGAGGCTTTTCTTTCTGTAGGTTTTCTGCTGGGGTTTTGGTTACTTTCCCCAGGAGATGACATGGCTGTGAGCTGGGGCCGTGCTGAGAGGGTGGTTGGTGATGGGATGAGAGGTGCCTAATCATGAGGTTCCAGCCATCATGGTGTGTGGGGCAGGCTTGATGGGCCAGCTGCTCTTCCCCATCATTTCTGTAGATTGCCCCAAATCAGATAAGGATGAGTATCAGATTCGCACCATGTCCAGTAGACTGAGAGTCAGCTTGGCTTTGTTGGTAAACACTTCTCCCCTCTCAGGTCAGGTGGACTGAGATCAGACCCCATTCCAAGTTTTGAACACTTTAATCCAGGCTACCACACCAGTGCAGTACTGGGGCGCTGTCCGAGGTGCTGGGGTGTTTTTTTTGAATGAGATGCTAAACCAAAGTCCTGTCTGCCTGCACAGGTAGACAGAAAAGATCCCACAGTGCTTTTTAGACTATAGCAGGGGCTGTGCTGCTTCCCACCTCTCCATTGCTTGTTGTCTGTGGGGGACAGCCTTGGTGTGCGCAAATCAACCCCTGCATTTTCCTGCAAAAAAAAACAATAAAAGAAAAAAACCCAAAAAATCCAGCGAACCAGAGAAAGCACTTTGATTGTGAGCCATTGGTTGGAAAGGGCTTTGGGCTTTCCTCAGGGTATGAGATACACTGTACAAATGCAAGTTCTTTACAACCCTCTGTGTTGGCTGACCCACATGGGCTCCTGGTCCACCACAACCTAGATTTTAAAATTCTTATTCTTGTGTTCCATGGCCTTGTCCCTCCCGATCTCTGTTATCTCCTCCAGCCTTACAACCCTCCCAAGACCTCTGCACACTTCCAATTCTGACCTCCTGGGCATCCCTGATTTTAAATCGCTCCAAAATTGGCAGTCGTGTCTTCAGGCTGCCTGGACCTTAAGCCCCTGACGATCACCGAGGCACAATAAAGGCAGTGGCAGAAGAATCAGCAAGTCGACGGAGCCACCAGGGGACTTAGTTAATGAAGATAACTTAAATCCTTGGATCTTAAAAGATGACAAGTGAGAGAAGTTCTTACAGAGACATCAGAAACTAAGTGGTAGCAATAAGAATCCTCAGCACTTTTTCAAGAAGGGCAAGTAAATATGGCTACAATAAGGCTTGTGCTTATGTCCCTCCTTTCACCTTCTCAGGAAATCGCCAATGCATCACAGTCTGGGATTAGTGCAGTCGCTGCTGTTATGTGTGCAAACGTGGCCACTAATCTGCTCACAATTAGATCACACAAAAAATCAGTAAAATCCGTGGCTCAGTGGTTCGCAGTCTCCCCTCTGATTCAGAAAGCTGAGGGTGCAAGTGCCACTCCAAAGTCTGAGTAGGTAATCCAGGCCAGTACTCCCAGTGCAATACTGAGGGAGTGCTGTACTGCCAGGGGGGCAGCCTTCTGGCTGAGGCATTAAATCAAGGTCTCCCCCTATCCTGTTGGGTGGAATTGATAAAACCCCATGGCACTATTTGAGGAGGAGCAGGGGAGTTATCCTTTGTGTCCTGGATAATATTTGTTCCTCAGCCGACATCATTGGAAAACAAAGTATCTGATCGATATCACATGTGTTGTCTGTGGGATCTTGCTGTGTGTAAATTGTCTGCCGCATTTTTCACATTACAGCAGTGACCACACTTCAAAAAGTGCTTCATTGTCGGTAAAGCGCTGTGGGACATCCTGAGGTTGTGAAAAGGGGCTAAATATGTGTTAGTTTTCTTGCCCTTTGCCACCTCAGATTTGCCCATTTCAATCCATTCCTGGTCACCTTCCCTCCCTAAACCTTCCATAGGCTTCATTTCTTTGAAAAGTCCACTGGCCGCATCCTGTCACAAGCCAGCGCACTCTCAGCGTCACACCACGCTAAAAGGTCAGGTGAAAAAATGCTGATGGTGGGTGGGGTGTGCGGAGCTTCAAACCCTCAACTGACTGAGTCAAACTGACTCACAGAAGCGAACACTAGCTTTCATTTCAACATTGACATGAATAGAATTCTTGGGTTATTATAATGTAGAGCATGTATTTTAATTATTTTAATCTTTATTCATAAAGCAATTTATTTCTGGCACAAAGCTGATGAGTTAAATCTTAGTTTCCTTCACACAATCACTCTTCAAGCACTTGCTGTAACAAGTACGCTTCCCCCGACGGAATTATCTTTCCACGCCTGTCAAATCACGAAGAGTTTCTCTACAAAGTCTATGGTTTGAATTCCAAAGCCTCCTGCCTGCTGTTTTCAAATTGTTGCAGGGCCTTACTTCTCCCTATCTCTACAGCCTTGTCCAGCCCTACGGCCCTCCGCAATCTCTGCACACCAACAATTCTGGCCTCTGAACATCTCTGGTGTGAATCGCTCTACCTTTGGTGGCTGTTCCTGGGCCCTTAGCTCTTGAGTTCCCTCACCAAACCTCTCCACCTCTCTATCTCGCTCTCCTCCTTTAAGACGTTCATTGAAAGCTACCTCTTTGACCAGGCTTTTGTGCACCTATCCTAATATCTCCTCCTGTGGTTCAGTGTAAAAATTCTGTTTAATAGTCACCAAGATGGAGCACCTTGGAACGTTTTACTACATTACAGGCACTATATAAATTCGAGTTGTTGTTTTACACAGATCATTGATGCAATATGACAGGTTTGATGTCAGTCTTCAGTGACTCATAAAAATATGGATACGCAATTGGGCAATTCAATACATGCTTGGATTTTACAGGAAGACTGTCATTAGGTTATGAAAGGACAAAACAGATGTGAAAATAATAAGCCGCATCTGGTGTCTTACAAGTGATTTCAGGAAATTGTAGCTTTGACGGGAATAACCAGCCTGATCAAATGTCATCGCACACAAGACATAGAATGAAGCAATGTTCTTCACCATCGTCTGAAAGGTTGTCAGTTCCGAATCTCAGTCCTATATTTATTTCATTGTCAGACACAATCTGAATGCCTTCTACCAAACTATGCTGAGCAAACTTTGGTGAGGTAAATCTTTACTCCTTGGGAAAAAAAGGAAAGATGTGGCAGAGATAGTCTCACGTTTGACTGCAGAGGGTTTGAAGACGAGGAAAAGAATTTTAAATGCATTAGGCATCAGGGAGCCAGGATAGATCAGTGAGAAAGGGAGGGGGGAAGGGATGAGTGAAATTTAATGAGGGACAGGATATGGTAAGTACCCAAGGTGAAAGGGGAAGAGTTGAAAATTTGCATTCTGCATCCCAAACAGCATATTCCACTCAAAATGGTGGCAAGCCTCATACGGATGTCCTTGGGAAACCGTATTCATCTGGTAAGGCAGCAATATAGCTATCACCTACATCCGTGATTCCTCTGACACCTTACGTCACATCAACAATTTCCAGTTCCCTGGCTCCAACCGCTTCCTCTTCACCATGGACGTCCAATCCCTCTACACCTCCATCCCCCACCAGGATGGTCTGAGGGCCCTTAGCTTCTTCCTCGAACAGAGGCCCGAACAATCCCCATCCACCACTACTCTCCTCCGTCTGGCTGAACTTGTTCTCACGTTGAACAATTTCTCCTTCAACTCCTCTCACTTTCTCCAAATAAAAGGTGTGGCTATGGGTACCCGCATGGGCCCCAGCTATGCCTGTCTCTTTATGGGATATGTGGAACATTCCTTGTTGCAGTCCTACCCCGGCCCCCTTCCACAACTTTTTCTCCGGTACATCGATGATTACTTCGGTGCTGCTTCATGCTCTCGTCGGGACTTGGAAAAATTTATTAATTTTGCTTCCAATCTCCACCCCTCCATCATTTTCACGTGGTCCATCTCTGACACTTCCCTTCCCTTCCTTGACCTCTCTGTCTCAATCTCTGGTGATAGACTGTCCACCAATATCCACTACAAACCCACCGACTCCCACAGCTACCTCGACTACAGCTCCTCACACCCCGCTTCCTGTAAGGACTCCATCCCATTCTCCCAGTTCCTTCGCCTTCGTCGCATCTGTTCCGATGATGCTACCTTCAAAAACGGTTCCTCTGACATGTCCTCCTTCTTCCTTAACCGAGGTTTTCCACCCACGGTCGTTGACAGGGCCCTCAACCGTGTCCGGCCCATCTCCCGCGCATCCGCCCTCACGCCTTCTCCTCCCTCCCAGAAACATGATAGGGTCCCCCTTGTCCTCACTTATCACCCCACCAGCCTCCGCATTCAAAGGATCATCCTCCGCCATTTCCGCCAACTCCAGCATGATGCCACCACCAAACACATCTTCCCTTCACCCCCCTTATCGGCATTCCGTAGGGATCGCTCCCTCCGGGACACCCTGGTCCACTCCTCCATCACCCCCTACTCCTCAACCCCCTCCTATGGCACCACCCCATGCCCACGCAAAAGATGTAACACCTGCCCCTTCACTTCCTCTCTCCTCACCGTCCAAGGGCCCAAACATTCCTTTCAAGTGAAGCAGCATTTCACTTGCATTTCCCCCAACTTAGTCTACTGCATTCGTTGCTCCCAATGTGGTCTCCTCTACATTGGAGAGACCAAACGTAAACTGGGCGACCGCTTTGCAGAACACCTGCGGTCTGTCCGCAAGAATGACCCAAACCTCCCTGTGGCTTGCCATTTTAACACTCCACCCTGTTCTCTTGCCCACATGTCTGTCCTTGGCTTACTGCATTGTTCCAGTGAAGCCCAACGCAAACTGGAGGAACAACACCTCATCTTCCGACTAGGCACCTTACAGCCTTCCGGTCTGAATATTGAATTCAATAACTTTAGGTCGTGAGCTCCCTCCCCCATCCCCACCCCCTTTCTGTTTCCCCCTTTTTTTCCCCCTTTTTTTTCCCTATAAATTTTATAGATTTTTCTTTTCCCACCTATTTCCATTATTTTTAAATATTTTAAAATCCTTTATGCTCCCCCCACCCCCACTAGAGCTGTACCTTGAGTGCCCTACCATCCATTCTTAATTAGCACATTCGTTTAGATAATATCACCAACTTTAACTTTAACACCTATGTGTTCTTTTGCACCATTGTTACTGACATCTTTTGATGATCTGCTTCTATCACTGCTTGTTTGTCTACACAAGCACCTCTGTCTCTCTCTCTCTCTCCTTCCCCCCCCCCCCCCCCCCACACACCTTAAACCAGCTTATATTTCAACTCTTTCCTGGACTCGAAATCAAGTTCTGTCGAAGGGTCATGAGGACTCGAAACGTCAACTCTTTTCTTCTCCGCCGATGCTGCCAGACCTACTGAGTTTTTCCAGGTAATTCTGTTTTTGTTTTAGCTAAAAAGATAGGTCAGTAATCACATCATTCCACAGAGAAATTCAGCTGATAGCTTGGTATCAGGAATAAAACAATGGAAAATCCATATCTTAAACTGTTACCAGGAATAAGTGGTAGAAATGAAAGCAAGTTCACCAAAATAAAACAGGCAAAATGCTGTAAACGTAGATCTTTTGTTTTGACAGGGAGTCTAAACTCAAAAGGTTAATCTGTCTCTGTCTTTTCAGACACTGTCAGACCAACGTTTACAATTCCTCCTGATTAGTTCTGATTGGTTCCAAATATTTTGATCTTACTCAGTTTTCAACACAATGAGGTGGTCAGGTTAAAAAAAAAATATTGAAATACCTGGCTACACCTCAGCCAATCAGACTCAACTTGCCACCATTTTCTCTTGTAGAGTAAATGGTGATCCTCTGAAATTTGGCATTCTTGTGTTTGTCCTAATGAGTGCAAGATGAAAAACTTCGGCAACGTGTCTCTCTTTTCAGCAGGATTCAAGTATGGAAATACAGAGGTTGAGATTGTTAACTCTAGTTAGACATATTCCTGGAGATGTCACCACATACCTCCTGCCTCCAACCATCCCACACCCACACACTCACCATTGGTACCCACCCTACCCATCCCACCATGCCCCGTCTGCCCAGATAACTGGAAAGCCAACAGATGCTTCATTACCTGATTGGATGTTTCTTGACTGTCAATCAAACAAGCCTTTTATCCGTGTCCAATATTAATTTACCTCAGAAACCAAAATATCTCAAGAGCATTTTAAAAAGTCAAAAGCAAAAAATCATAGATTTAAAATCATTGGCAAAAAAAATCTCAAGGGGAGAAGAGAAGGGGAAATGTTTTCACTCGGAGAGTTGCCGGGATCTGGAGGCCCTCAACCTGAAGGGGTGGTGGAAGCTGATTCCATCAATAACTGTAAAGGGAGTTGGACAAGTACTTAAGGATGAGGAAAGACCAGTTCAAAGTTCTCAAATTCCAGTAAAAATCAGTAATACTGACCGGTAATACTGGAGTTCCATTTCAAGGTGTACAAGACCAGTTTGGACAAGTTTTCCTGGTACCCTTCATTTCCAAGTTTTATTAACTTTCCCTTCTGCACAACTGTTCTCCAGCACAGGCATGTCAAATGGCCTCCCCTTGTGCTGTAAATTTCTATGGTTCTGTTGCCTCTTTGAATGTTTCCCCAAGGCTTTTGCTCGCACCACTACTCCAAAGATTAATGTTTAATTCCTGGCAACTCCAGGAGGAGGAGGGGGGGGGGTGTAGTTGGCAACCCTCCTGGAGTTTCATTTCAGCCATAGAATGATCCATGATCTGATCCCGTGCATGAATAAATAATAAGCTGGATCAGCTGGATTTGGCAAGTTTAACACACTCAAATCTCTTCCCAATTGTAGGCAAGGCTGGAAATATGGTCAATGTTCATTAGATTACTGAGTTTTTAAAAAGTGTTGTGATAATTTTAGCACTGAACACAATGTAATTCCCATTCTCATAGTTGGCATTAACGCCACAGTCCCCTCTCCCCAATTGAAGTGATCAGCTAGCACCCCAGTCAAAAACTTCATGTCATCCCATCAACCTATCCTTCTATTCCTTTCTGCCTCATGTGTTTATGTAACTTCCCCTTAAGCTAGCGAGCTCAGAAATAGGAGAGTAGCGCAGATGAATATGTGGCTTAAGAGTTGGTGCAGGAGGGAGGGTTTTAGATTCCTGGATCATTGGGATTGTTTCTGGGGAAGGTGGGACCTGTACAAGTGGGACAGTCTACATCTGAACCAGAGCAGGACTAACATTCTTGCCGGCGGATTTGCTTGTGCTGTTGGGAGGAGTTTAAACTAATTCAGCAGGGGGAGGGGACACAGAATGTTAGCAGAATAGGGACACATCATAATACAGTAAAATAATCAAGTCAGAGGGAGTACAGCTGCATTAAGTTTCAAGGGAGTAAGGCAAGGCTAGATGGCCTCTACTTTAATGCCAGGAGTATTACACGTAAAACAGATGAGTTAAGGGTGAGGATTGATGCGTGGAATTGTGATATAGTAGCCATCACTGAGATGTGGTTGAGGAAGGAGTAGGATTGGCAGCTCAACATTCCAGGAATCTTCAGGCAAGACAGGGGAGGGGGTAAAAGAGGAGGAGGTGTTGTATTATTAGTTAAGGAGTCAGTTACTGCAGTAAGGATAGATGATATCTTGGGTGGGGGGGGGGCATTGAATGAAACTTTGTGGGTAGAGCTTAGGAATAAAAAAGGGGCAGCTGCATTGCTATGTGTTTATTATAGACCTTCAGATAGTCAGCGGGAAATTGAGGAGCAAATATGTGCACAATTTGTGGAGACGTGTAAAAACAATAACAATAAGGTGATTTCAACTTCCCGAACATTAATTGGGATAGACGTAGTGTTAAGGGCTTGGATGGAGTGGATTCCTCTAGGGTGAAAGGAAGGAGTAACAAGCCCAGAGAACCATGGATGACCAAAGATATTCAGGTTACGATGAGAAGGCAAAGAGAAGCTTTTAGCAGGTACAATGGAGGCAAATCAGCAGAGGCGTTATGGAGTACAGACAGTGCAGGGTGGAGCTTAAGAAAGCAATTAGAATAGCAAAGAGGGGATATGAGAAAGCTCTGGCTGGTAAAAGTAGGGAAAATGCCAAGATATTCTATAAGTATATCAATGGGAAGAGGATAACCAGGGAAAGAGTAGGGCCCATAAGGGACCAAGGAGGCAATCTATGGGTGGAGCCAGAGGACATCGCTAGAGTGTTGAATGAATACTTCACATCCGTCTTCACCCAAGAGAATGAGGATGAAGGAATCGAACTCAGGAAGAGAGACTGTGAGGTTCTTAAGTAAATTGATATAGGGAGTGACAAGGTATTGGAGGTTTTGGCAGGCTTAAAAATGGACCAGGTCCAGATGATTTGTATCCCAGACTGCTGAGGGAGGCAAGGAAGGAGATCACAGGGGCTCTGACCCAAATTTTTAATTCCTCTCTGGCCACAGGGGAGATGCCAGAGGACTGGAGAACAGCTAATGTGGTTCTGCTATTTAAGAAGGGTTGTAGAGATAAGCCAGGGAACTACTGAGTCTCACATCAGAGGTTGGGAAACTGTTGGAGAAATTTCTGAAGGACAGTATCTATCTCTACTTGGAGAGGCAAGGTTTGATCAGGGATAGTCAGCATGGCTTTGTCAGAGGGAGGTCATACCTAACAAATTTGATTGAATTTTTTGAGGAGGTGACCAAGTGTGTAGATGAAGTGCAGTTGATGTAGTTTATATGGATTTCAGCAAAGCCTTTGACAAGGTCCCACATGGGAGATTTATAAAGAAGGCAAATGCACATGGGATACAGGCTAATTTGATAAGGTGGGTTCAAAATTGGCTTACTTCTAAGGAGACAGAAGGCGATGACAGAAGGCTGCTTTAGTGACTGGAAGCCAGTGTCCAGTGGAGTACCACAGGGATCTGTGCTGGGTCCCCCTATTATTTGTCATTTATATAAATGACATAGATGACAATGTGGGGGGTAGGATTAGTAAGTTTGCAGATGACACAAAGATTGGCCGGGTGATTAACAGTGAGGTTGAGTGTCTTGGGCTACAGGAAGATATAGACGGGATGGTCAAATGGGCAGATAAGTGGCAGATGGAATTTAATCCTGAAAAGTGTGAGGTGATACACTTTGGCAGGAGTAATTTGACAAGGAAGTATTCAATGAACGGCATGGCACTAGAAATTTCTGAGGAACAAAGGGACCTTGGCGTGTGTGTCCATAGATCTCTGAAGGCAGAGGGGCAGGTTAGTGGGGTGGTGAAAAAGGCATATGGGATACTTGCCTTTATCAATTGAGGCATAGATTACAAAAGTAGGGAGGTCATGTTGGAGTTGGTGAGGCCACAGCTGGAGTACTGTGTGCAGTTCTGGTCACCACATTATAGGAAGGATGTGATTGCACTGGAGGGGGTGCAGAGAGGATTCACCAGGATGTTGCCTGGGATGAAACATTTAAGTTATGAGGAGAGGTTGGATAGACTTGGGTTGTTTTCGTTGGAGCAGAGAAGACTGAGGGGATGACCTGATGGAGGTGTACAAGATTATGAGGGGCATGGACAGGGTGGATAGGGAGCAGCTGTTCCCCTTAGTTGAAGGGTCAGTCATGAGGGGTCATAAATTCAAGGTGAGGAGCAGGAGGTTTAGGGGGGATGTGAGGAAAAACTTTTTTACCCAGAGGGTGGTGAGGGTCTGGAATGCGCTGCCTGGGAGGGTGGTGGAGGCGGGTTGCCTCACATCCTTTAAAAAGTACCTGGATGAGCACTTGGCACATCATAACATTCAAGGCTATGGGCCAACTGCTGGTAAATGGTATTAGGTGGGTAGGTCAGGTGTTTCTAACATGTTGGTGCAGACTCGATGGGCCGAAGGGCCTCTTCTGCACTGTGATTCTGTGATTCTGTAAATGCATCTGTGCCATTTGTCTCCACCACGCCCTGTGGGATTGAGTTCCACATTCTCACCATCTCTGGGTAAAGAGGTTCTTCCTGAACTCCCTGTTGGATGTCATTGACGATCTGATACTTACGGCCCCTAGTTTCAGACTCAAGTGGAAACGTCTTCTCCACATCTACCCTATCGAACAAGAAAATTAAACTAACAAATAGTTATTTTCTTCCAAGCATTATCACTAAGTGAGACTAATACACCAGGGAATTATGCCATCTCTGCATTATCAGCAGAGACAAGAGGACAGAAAACAGCCTGAAGCCCTATTTGTGTTGAGATTAAATTGAAGCCTATGACACACACACTGAGATTTCACAAGAGGCTTTATAGGATTAAAAAAGGCTTCCTCGGAACAAACCCTTGAGATATTGCTTATTGTTGCTGCTACAAATTAGACATTTTAAGATGAAGGCAAAGTTTTTGGCCAATTTCATGGGTTTGCAAAAATTTGAAAACCAAAGCAATTAGGAAAAACATTCCTCCTGTGGGCAAAAACGATGGTTTGAAGGATATTGCAACATTAGACGGGCGTGTAATTTTCTTAATAGTTTACAGAGTTCTGCTGGGAATCTATACAAGAGTGATAAGTGAAGTTTGTAGAATTGGACTTGCATTTCTTTAGATCCTTAATGTAAATCAATACAATAACTGACCTTCACCAAAAACAAATTAAATTGGGTTAATGAACTGAGGCTCTTTTCTCCAGAAAAGGTGACCTGATAGATGCCTTTAAAATTATGAAAGTGTTGACACAGGGAAGATGATTTGAAAACTAGGGACCATAATTATAGGAAAATATTTGAAAACCATAAATGTATCACGGTCACTAATAAGTCCAATAGGGATTTCAAGAAAAGAAAAACTCCTTCAATGGTGAGAATGTGGAACTTGCTCCCACAGGGAGTGGTTGAGGTGAATAGCATAGATACATTTTAGGGGAAGCTGGATAAACACATGAGCGAGAAAGGAATAGGAGGATATGCTAATGGGGTGAGATGAAATAGAGGGAGAGGAGGTTTGTGTGAAGCATTAACACTTTTAGGCTTTGATATTGTGCACAGCCAAAGAACGGATCAGAATTCACGTTCTCCAAATCCTGAGTTTTGCTAATCAGGAGGCTTCACATTAAGTCCTAGTCGTACTGAGTTGACTAATTTCCGTTCTGATGGGAGATTGAACACTATAATGGATCCCATTACCACAAGTTAAGTCATGTTTCACTCCATGCGTTGCCTTGACCCAGTGGGTAGCTCTCTCACCTCTGAGTCAATCATGGGTTCAGGTCCACTCATGAGAACATAGCGTAAGCTGCCACACCAATGCACTACTGAGAAAATGCTGCACTGTTGAAGGTACCAGCTGAGATATTTAAATGAAGCCATGCCTTCACAGATAGATGTAAGAGAACCCATGGCATTATTTTGAAGAAGAGCTGGGCATCCTGTCTAATATTTATCCCTCACCCAACATTACTAAAACAGATTATCTAGTCATTTATCATATTGCTGTTTGTGGGATCATGCTGTGTGCAAATTGGGTGCAGTGTTTCCCTGTATTATAATGGTGACTACATTTCAAAAGCAGTTAATTGACTGTAAAACACTTCGGGATGTCCTAAGTTATAAAGGCATTATATAAATGCAAGTTAGCTCCATTCCCTTACATACATTATTTCCCTTTTAATGAAGAAATTCAGAAGATTATCTACTAAGTTTTAAGCGCATGTATGAAACGCTTGTCCATTTTGTTTTAATTGAATGACTTATTACACTGCAGAATGCCAATAAACAACAAACTAAGCCTTCTGTTTCACTGATTCCATTAGGAAATGACCATAACCTGCCATAATGTTTATTAAAAAGTCAGACTAGATCCTTTGTGTTTAAAATATTATTCATGAGGCTAGGCATCAGGACTAAGTGACTTAAGCTGCTAGATATTTAAAGTGTTGATGGTCAGTTTGGAGAATGTCATGCGATCATCATAATATGGTGGCCTCTCACAGACCCTGACATTTTAATGAATTGATGAGGATACCTACTTCCAGATTTAGATCTTAAATTAGTTAATGGATAATTGATTAATGTTAACATGTAAAAATGGAAGCTCAGTAAATTATTAACATCCTACCACTTAGTGACACTGCTTCTTCCTGAATAATTTAGAGTCGTTCGTTAATAACATTGAGATCCGCCATTGGAAACATTTCAGATTCTGTGCCAAAGTTTCTCCGATTGGGACTAAGCCCCTCTCAAACATACATTTTTAACTTCTTCCAATATACAAAGAGAAAGAGCACTGGGGTTTGTCTCGACCAGACAGACCATGTGAACCCGGAGTGGGATTTCGATGGCGAGTTGATTTCCTGTCTGGTAGAGGCAGCAAGGAGCTGAAGGGACCACATTCCTCAAGCCGCTGGTTCACGACCTTCCCACACGGGTAGGAAGAGTTGAGGTGGGAGTTCAACTTGAGCTGCACACCATCCCCATCCAAAACTCTACTGTCCTTATCCGAACAAACGCCAGGTCCCATTTACAATTTACCCCGTGCTCACTGATCTCCATTGGGTTCCCAGTCTGGCTGTGCCTCAATTTTAAAACACTTATGCTTGTTTTCAAACCCCTCCATGGCTTTGCCTGTCCCTAGCTCTGTTATCTCCCCAAACCTAAACCCTCTGGCACCTCAGCTCCCCTCAAGTTCTGGCCCGAACCCCAGCATCCTATCTGACTGACCCCCACATCTCTCTCCTTCAACAAGACCACCTACTTGTCTCTCTGTAATACTGCCCATCTCTACACCTGCCTCAACTTATCTGTCACTGAAACGTTTATCTGTGCGGACTCAACCTTTACGTTGCATTTCTCACTGTTGTTAAGTAGGTGTGATTCTGTGATTGGACAGCACTTGCTGAACAACCCTAAGTGCACCAGTGGCAACACTAACAACCAAATTTAAGATCATTAGTCGAGCTGGAAATGTGGCTCATTTACACTTTCTGGAAGCCATTCATGGGCAAGGATCCATTCTCTGCAAACTTAAGGAATATGTTCAAGCCTTGTGCATTTCTTGAATTACCCAGGAGCTCTGGGAGCCTATAGTTCCCCATTGCTTTCTCCAAGGCAAAGCCTCGGCCAATCAGAATCAACTTGCCAACCAATCAGCACCCTTTTCTCCTGTGGTATAAATTGTTGCGATTGTTTGAAATTTGACATTCTTGCATTTGTCCTGATGAGAGGAGCAGAATGAAAAGCTTCAGCAACGTATCCCTCTTCTCAGCAATGTTCAAATTTGTACTAGCAAGCGGCGGTTGTTAAGTGTAAAGCTCAGCTTTACTTAATCAGCATTATTCCTTCAATGGGCAATTAACGCATTGTTTTAACACGTGAACAATTGACCTGGTCACATCAGTTATACAAACGTATCAATCTTTACCTCCTGAGCTTTCATATGACTGATACCTCAGCTATAAAACATCACGGCTAAAAAAAAAAGCAGAATCTAAGAGAAAACTGGCTGAAAGTCAAAAGAACATAAGGAAAAATTTAAAATGAAAGAGAGGGTTGTCTTTTAAAGCCATCTGCCTACAAAAAACAGTGATTAACTTGAAAAAGGAACTCATTTTTGTTAACTTGCGCAATGTGGGAGTCACTGGCTGAGCCAGGATTTATTCCCCATCCCTAATTGCCCTTGAGAAGGTGGTGGGTGAGCTGCCTTCTTGAACCGCTGCAGCCCATGTGGTGTAGGTACACCCACAGTGCTGTTAGGGAGGGAGTTCCAGGGTTTTGACCCAGCGACAGTGAAGGAACGGCGATATATTTCCAAGTCAGGATGGTGAGTGACTTGGAGGGGAACTTCCAGGTGGTGGTGTTCCCATGTGTCTGCTGCCCTTGTCCTTCTAGATGTTAGTGGTGATGGGTTTGGAAGGTGCTGTCGAAAGAGCCTTGGTGAATCCCTGCAATGCATCTTGTGGATGCACTGCTGCTACTGTGCGTTGCTGGTGAAGAGAGTGAATGTATGTGGATGGGGTGCCAATCAAGCGGGCGGTTTGTCCTAGATGGTGTCAAGCTTCTTGAGTGTTGTGGGAACTGCACTGATCCAGGCAAATGGAAATTATTCCATCACACTCCTGACTTGTGCCTTGTAGATGGTGGACAGGCTTTGGGGAGTCAGGAGGTGAGTTACTCACGGCAGGATTCCCAGCCTCTGACCTGCTCTTGTATTTATATGGCTAGTCCAGTTCAGTTTCTGGTCAATGGTAACTCCCCACAGAATGTTGATAGTGGGGGATTCAGTGATGATAATGCCATTGGATGTCAAGGGACGATTGTTGGATTCTTTCTTGTTGGAAATGGTAATTGCCTGGCACTTGTGTGGCACAAATGTTACTTGCCACTTGTCAGCCCAAGCCTGGATATTGTCCAGGTCTTGCTGCATTTGGACATGGACTGCTTCAGTATCTGAGGAGTTGCAAATGGTGCTGAACATTGTGCAATCATCAGTGAACATCCACACTTCTGACCTTATGATGGAAGGAAGGTCATTGATGAAGCAGCTGAAGATGGTTGAGCCTAGGGCTCTATCCTGAGGAACTCCTGCAGTGATGTCCTGGAGCTGAGATGACTGACCTCCAACAACCACAACCATCTTCCTTTGTGGTATGTTTGACTCCAACCAGTGGACAGCTTTCCCCTGATTCCCATTGAATACAGTTTTGCTAGGGCTCCTTGATGCCACACTCAGTCAAATGTGGCTTTGATGTCAAGGGCAGTCACTCTCACCTCACCTCGGGAGTTCAGCTCTTAATTCCATATTTGAACCAAGGCTGTAGTGAGGTCAGGAGCTGAGTGGCCCTGGCAGAACCCAAACTGAGCATCAGTGAGCAGGTTATTGCTAAGTAAGTGCCGCTTGATAGCACTGTTGATGACCTCTTCCATCGCTTTCCTGATGATCGAGAGTAGACTGATTGGGCGGTAATTGGCAGGTTGGACTTTTCCTGCTTTTTGTGTACAGGACATACCTGGGCAATTTTCCACGTTGTTGGGTAGATGCCAGTGTTGTAGCTGTACTGGAATAAATTGGCTAGGGAGCATTAGTCTCCATCACTATTGCCAAAATGTTGTCAGAGCCCATAGCAGTATCCAGTGCCTTCAGCAGTTCCTTGCTGTCACATGGAGTGAATCAAATCTGCTGAAGACTGGCATCTGTGATGTTGGAGACCTCCGGAGGAGGCCAGGATGGATCATCCACTCAGCATTTCTGGCTGAAGATTGTTGTGAATGCTTCAGCCTTATCTTTTGCACTGATGTGCTGGGCTCCTCCATCATTGAGGATGGGGATCTTTGTGGAGCCTCCTCCTCCAGTGAGTTGTTTAATTGTCCACCACCATTCACCACTGGATGTGGCAGGACTGCAGAGCTTAGATCTAATTCATTGGTTGTGGAATCGCCTAGCTCTGTCTATCACTTGCTGCTTATGGTGTTTGGCACACAAGTAATCCTGTGTTGTAGCTTCACCAGGTTGGTACCTCATTTTTAGGTATGCCTGGTGCTGCTCCTGGCATCCCCTCCTGCACTCTTCATTAAACCAGTGTTGATCCCTGGTAGAGTGGGGGATATGCTGGGTCATAGGGTTACAGATTGTGTTTGAGTACAATTCTGCTGCTGCTGATGGCCCACAGTGCCTCATGGATGCCCAGTCTTGAGTTGCTAGATCTGTATGAAATCTATCCCATTTAGCACGGTGGTAGTGCCACACAACTGGACGGAGGGTATCCTCAATGTGAAGGCGGGACTTTGTCTCCACAATGACTCCTACAGAGGTATCTGCAGTGAACAGGCTGTTGAGGATGAGGTCAAATATGTTTTTCCCTCTTGTTGGTTCTCTCACCACCTGCCATAGACCCAGCCTAGCAGCTATGCCCTTTTGGACTCAGCCAGCTTGGTTTGTGGTAATGCTTCTAAACCATTCTTGGTGATGGACATTGAAATACCCCATCCAGAGTACATTCTGCACCCTTGCCATCCTCAATGCTTCTTCCAAGTGGTGTTCAACATGGAGGAGTACTGATTTATGAGCTGAAGGAAGTGCGGGGGTGGTATGTGGTAATCAGCAGGAGGTTCTCTTGCCTATACTTGACCTGATGCCACGAGACTTCATTGGGTCCGGGGTCTATGTTGAGGACTCTCAGGGCAACTCCCTCCTGACTGTATCCCACTGTGCCCCCACCTCTACTGGGCCTGTCCTGCCGGTGGGACCGGACATACCCAGGGATGGTGACGGTGGAGTCTGGAACATTATTTATATAGTTGGTTCCATGAGGATGACTATGTCAGGCTGTTGCTTGACTAGTCTGTGGGACAGCTCTCCCCATTTTGGCAGAAGCCCCCTGATGTTAGTAAGGAGGACTATGCAGGGTCGACAGGGCTGAGTTGGTGGTTTTCGTTTCTGGTGCCTGGGTCGATGCTGGGTGGTCAGTCCAGCTTCATTCCTTTTTATTGACTCTTTAGTGGTTTGATACAACTGAGTGGCTGGCTAGATCATGTCAGAGGGTATTTAAGAGTCAACCGCATTGCTGTGGGTCTGGAGTCACATGTAGGCCCAGACCAGGTAAGGGTGACAGATTTCCTCCGCTAAAGGACAATTTGAAGATCAAAGAAATTTAAAAGCAAAGTTATTGCAGATGCTGTAGATCTGAAATAAAAACAGAGGCCAGAATTTTCCCCATTGACATGCAGGGAGGGCTCCACACACATCGACGCGCGGTGATGTCGGGCGTGTGTCCTGAAGTCACCGCGCACCATCACGATGTTTGGGTGGGCGGGCGAGCGATGTTCTCCGATGCGCGTCCGCCATTAATGATTCATGTAGTTAAAGCCCTCGAGGCAGCAATTGTCTGCTAATTTTCAGGGCCTGTGCGATCTTCAGGACTTGGCACTGACACACCGAGCAGGGGGGTAGGAGACATTTGTATAAACCTCATCCACGGGCGGGATAAGGGGGGGTGAGTGGGGGAGCGAGTGGTATCTGTTAGATATTTAATTGTGAAAGTTACTGTTACTTGCCTGTGTGGGCAGGAAGACTTCAAAACTCATACCAGCTGCTTGGACAGGAGTCAGGACTTGGTCAGGACTCTACAATAAAGATCATTTTTTGGGGCCTGCCGCTTTCAGGAAGCCTTCCCTTAGCCTGGGAATGGGAGTTGTGCTCTCCACTGGAGGTACCTCCTCTGAGGAAGAAGGGAGGGCTAGAAAGGGGAGGAGGCTAGGAGTCCACATTCAGCCTCCAGGGGAGACACCTGTGGGAGGGGAGGCGCAGGCACAAGGGGTGCAGGGCCAAGAGGGAGTCCCAGGCAGAAGGGGCCACAGAAGACGCCACTGAATCCTGCTGAGGTTAGGAACAGGGTTTACTGGCAGCAAAGCAGCTACCTCAATATGTCTGAGGTGCAGTCCCGAAAAAGGTTCCGTCTCTCAAGGGAGACAGTCACCTCCATTTGTCAGATGATAGGCCCTGAGATCAGCTCCGACTGTGTGAGTGGACACCCCATGCCAGTGGCTCTGTAGGTCACGGTGGCCCTAAACCTCTATTTATCTGGCTCTTTCCAAGGCTTAGTGGGTGATCTTTGTGGTGTCTCCCAATCAGCTGTCCACACTTGTGTTAAGCAGATTACAGATGCTCTGTTCAGACGGGCATTGACATTCATCCACTTCCGCTGGGACCAGGCCAGCCAGACACAGCGAGGCAGAGGCTTCACGGCCATTGCTGGCTTCCCCCGTGTCCAGGGTGCTATAGACTGTACACATGTGGCCATCAAGGCGCCAGCAGGTGAGCCCGGTGCCTTCGTCAACAGGAAGAGCTTCCACTCCATGAACGTGCAGATAGTGTGTGACCACAGGATGCTGATTCTACAAGTCTGTGCAAGGTACCCAGGCAGCTCCCATGACACCTACATCCTCAGACACTCCCAGGTGCCGGGGCTCTTCAGTGCTCCAGCCCGGCTGGATGGATGGCTGCTGGGTGACAAGGGCTATCCCCTCAGAAGGTGACTCATGACACCTCTCCGCCATCCAGGAACAGAAGCTGAGCAGTGGTACAATAGGAGCCACGGCTCCACAAGGGCTGTGGTGGAGAGAGCCATCAGTCTTCTCAAGATGCGCTTCCGATGCCTGGACCGCTCAGGGGGCACACTCCAGTACCCCCCAGGTCGTGTGTCGCTGGTAGTGGTTGCATGCTGCGCTCTGCACAATCTGGCATTGGAAAGGGACGATGCAGTGGACGATGAAGATGTAGACGCAGTTGCTCCAGATGCAGACGATGAGTCCAGCAGTGAGTCTGAGGATGAGCACACACAGGAGAACACTGAGGGGGTAGACGCTGACCCGGGCATACTCCAGGGAGGCAGGGACACCCGGGAGGCTTTAACCCAATGAACCTTCAGCTAATCCATCACAGATGGACCTTCAGCACAAGCCAGGGCTGCAGGCTCCACACTCGATACCTGAGTGCTAAATCTGCCTGGATACTAACATTAACTAAGCTTAATGTCAAACAACCTCACTCCTTACATCGTGCCTTCCTGTCCACCTGAAGAAGTGAGGAATTACCCTGAGGACTGGCAAAAGGTCAGAATTTATCGAGGGAACAAACATAACTTCATAAACCAAAAAAAAAAGTGCTGGACATCACACCAAGTCTTCCAGAAACTATTATAAGCCAACATAAAAGCACCAGTGAGAAATCTGTGGTGTGCCTAAGGTGCCTTAGATTTATGCTTACAGGTGGTACATCCAGGTGCTGCCCCCTCGCTGGCACTGGCACCTGAGCCAGCCTGGTCACTCTGCTGTCCTGTTGGCCTCGATGACCTTGGCAAACGTCCTCTGGTCTGTGGAGCCTTTGATCGCCCCGCCTTGGAGAGAGCGGCCAGTGGCACAGTTGGCATCTCCCCAGTCGCTGCAGCCTCATCGGATGCAACTGCCACTGGCAGAGGGGCAGAGGAGCTGCTGCCCTCATCGAGAGCACCCTGAGAGGAGCTCACAGAGACTACAGGCAGCTGCTGCACCAACATGAGGTTGCTTCGGACCTCCCTGCTCACTGTAGCTGGATGGGCACCGAACCGAGATACTTGGTGCCGAAACCATCTCTCACACTGGCACTGACCAGCTGAGGTTAATGCCGCTGTGAGGGCTTTCAGATCCGAGCGCAACCCCAGGATTGTTCTCCTGAAGGAGCCTCTCCACGAGAGTCACCACTCTCTCCATGGAAGAAGCATGGTGCTCGGCTATGAGGCTCATTGCATCGGTGATGCTCCACGTGGACTCCTCAAGCACGGGCACCATGCCATGCATAGCCTCGTGTATCTCTGCCAGATCCTCCTGCATACCCTGCTGCACTTCCAGTGTTCACTGCCTCATGGAAGAATCCAGCGACCCATTATCAGTCACCGACCGAGTATGTACCTGGTCCACAGCAGTTCCCCCGATTGCTGGTGCCCTGGGCACTCTCTGTCTCTGCCCACACCTCCAGCGAGTGTGAAATGCCCTCACTGCCGTGCCCCGGGACACTAGCTGAAGATCTAATTCCCACTGAGGTGCTAGTATCTGCGTTGGTGCCTGCCTGGCTGAGATGGTGTGACACTGGTGAGTGGGTTTCCTCTGGGGCCTCGGGGGTGAGAGGTGGGCCCTCTGTCTCCTCCTCCTGGCCCTGCTCCAGTGATGCTGAAAGGAAGAACAGGGACATTTGATTTGTTACAGTGCAGACAATGTCAATGTGCATGCTGCTGTCCCGGATCATTATGCGCTCATCCTTCCATAATCAATGGTCAACCCATGTTGCAAACTTCAATCACTGAACATTCAGCAGCGCCATGGCTGCTGGGACACACATGGTGACCTGACTGCTCGCCAAACCTACCTCCCCGTGTCACTCCAGCCTCACCGCCATCGGTGGACCTGAGGGTATGGTGCCTCTCCAGATCCATGGCCTGCTGCTCGTAAGGCGTTAGGATGGCCAACTGGGCCTGACCTCCACCAGTCCACATCCGCTCTGCGGAATTGTGTGCAGTCTTCTCCTGAAAAGGAGAGAAGAGCATTGATTAGTCCAACCTGTACCTGAATTCCCATCGCATCCCTGCCAACCCAGCCAGAGTGGGACATTGCAGGACTCCAGACAATCGCCACCCTGTAGCTGCCACACACTCACCCAGCAAAGCCAGGGCTGACCCCCCCCTCCATTGCCCAAATGATGCCTCCTTCACATGTGGCACCACAAGGTGTTACTTTGCTAAGCAAGGAGGCACAAGCAAGTGGGATGCAAAGACCAACAGATGGATTGGTGCCCCGCCAACTGGAAGCTCCCCTCCCAGCACGTTAGCACCCTGACTCTGACACGCTCCCCAGTTCCAGCTCTCTGTCTAGGTGCAGATCCTAGAGTATCACCCCCATTCTATACTCTGGGTGTCAGTGTCACACATACTGCGGGTGCAGAATCCATCCTAGCTCAACCCTCTCAGGGTGAACTGGGCATGGGCAATACCTGCTGGCCCACCCAGCGAGGGATCCATGCCGTGAGGGATTCAGTGCTGTTACTGTACTCAGAGTTGCTGGGCGGGGGAAGGGGGGGGTCAAAGGGAGGTGCTGCCACCTCCTGCAGGAGGGCAGGTAGGCACTCATCCGAGAAACGAAGAGCACACTGCCCGCTGCCTTACCCTCCGGCCTGGCCTGCGCCACTGCCCTGCCCTCCAGACTTGCGTGCTGCACATTGCCCCTCTGCTGTGCTCTGCTCCCAGCCGTTGTGAGCAGCCTTGCAAAGGCTGCCGGGCCTTCAGTTAAACAGGCCAGTGGGTGCCCACTGGACCTGGCGGTCTGTGCACGCCCACTCCCGCTATCCACTGGAGTGGAGAAATTCGCTGGGCGGGCCCTAATTGGCCCGCCCGGGTAAAATAGCTCCCGCTCGGACCACCAGACATGGAGAAATTCTCCCCAGAAAGCAGAAACTCAGCAGGTCTGGCGGCATCTGTGGAGAGAGAAACAGTGATAACGTTTTGAGTCCAATATGACTCTTCTTCAAAACTGGAGTAGAAACGTTAATTCTGTCTCTCTCTCTCTCTCTCTCGCCACAGATGCTGATTATTTACAGCAAAGCAAGTTCAATCAGGCTAAGAATGGGAAAAAAGAGAGAATGGAGGAAATAGGATGACAATGATTATTTTCAGAATTTCCTGGATGTTAAGAAAAGCGACGTCTACCTCTCTCCAGCTCTGAAACTGAGTCACATGGACACAAAATGTATCTCCAGCACGTTCTGTTTTTATTCTTATTTTTAATTCATTCACAGGATTGGGGCATCACTGGCTAGGCCAGCATTTTTTGCCCATCCCTTAATTGCCCTTGAGAGCTGAATGGTTTGCCAGGCCATTTCAGAGTTAACCACGTTGCTGTGGATTTGGAGTCATGGTTGAGGACTCAGTCACCATGACAAGGGGGAGCCCTCAGTTCAGGGAAAAGGAAAACGTACTGGAAATGCCGCTGTGGAGTGTAGCGTCATCAGAACAGATACGAAGCAGGCAGAGAAATGGGGAGAATGGAATGGAGTCCTGACAAGAAGCAGGGTGTGAGGCAGCTGTGGGAGTGGGTGGGCTTATCGTTAATATTTGTTGATCACCTATTCCCAGAAATGGAGACAGAGAAGTTGAAGAAGAGAGAGGGAGCACTGGAGATGCACCCAGTAAAATAAAAGGTGTGGCTATGGGTACCCACATGGGCCCCAGCTATGCCTGTCTCTTTATGGGGGATGTGGAACATTCATTGTTCCAATCCTATTCCCTCCCACAACTCTTTCTCCGATACATCGATGACTGTTTTGGTGTCGCTTCATGCTCTCGACTGGACCTGGAAAAATGTATTAATTCTAATCTCCACCCCTCCATCATTTTCACATGGTCCATCAATGACATTTCCTTTCCCTTCCTTGACCTCTCTATCTCAATCTCTGGTGATAGACTGTCCACCAATATTCATCACAAGCCTACCGACTCCCACAGCTACCTCGACTACAGCTCCTCACACCCCGCTTCCTGTAAGGACTCCATCCCATTCTCCCAGTTCCTTCGCCTCCGTCGCATCTGTTCTGATGATGCCACCTTCAAAAACAGTGCTTCTGACATGTCTTCCTTCTTCCTTAACCAAGATTTCCCACGTACTGTAGTTGACAGGGCCCTCAACCGTGTCCGACCCATCTCCCGTGCATCCGCCCTCTCACCTTCCTCTCCCTCCCAGAAACATGATAGGGTTCCCCTTGTCCTCACTTATCACCACACCAGCCTCTGCATTCAAAGGATCATCCTCCGCCATTTCTGCCAACTCCAGCATGATGCCACCACCAAACACATCTTCCCTTCACCCCCCCGGCGGCATTCCATAGGGATCATTCCCTCTGGGACATGCTGGTCCATCACCCCCAACACCTCAGCCTGCTCCCATGGCACCTTCCCATGCAATCACAGAAGGTGCAAAACCTGCCCCTTCACCTCCCCTCTCCTCACCGTCCAAGGGCCCAAACACTCCTTTCGAGTGAAGCAGCATTTCACTTGCACTTCCCTCAATTTAGACTACTGCATTCACTGCTCCCAATGCGGTTTCCTCTACATTGGAGAGACCAAACACAGACTGGGTGACCGCTTTGCAGAACACCTTCGGTCTGTCCGCAAGCATGACCCAGACCTCCCTGTCGCTTGCCATTTCAACACTCCACCCTGCTCTCATGCCCACATGTCTGTCCTTGGCCTGTTGCATTGTTCCACTGAAGCTCAACGCAAACTGGAGGAACAGCACCTCATCTTCCGACTAGGCACTTTACAGCCTTCCGGACTGAATGTTGAGTTCAACAACTTAAAACCATGAATCTCTCCTCCATCCTCAGCCCTTTTTGATCCCCTTTTTTCAAATACTAAATTTTAAAATTTTAGATATATATGTATATATAATTTTTCCCACCTATTTTTATTATTTTTTAGAAATTTATTTCCATTTATATTCATTTTTTTATCCCCACCTTTTAGCCTATTTCGATCTTTTCTCTCCACCACTGTCCCCTCCCCCCACCCCACCCCCACTAGGCTCACCTGTCACTTGCTCATCCTGCTTTCTACTCTTAATGTCACCACTAGCACCTCCTTTAGCCAGTATCACCACCATCAACACCCCTCGACCTTTTGTTCATGACATCTTTTGCAATCTCTCCTTTGCCTCCACCTATCACTGGCCCCCTATCCAGCTTCATCTGTCCCATCCCTCCCCCCCCGCCACCCCTCCTCCCCTTACACAGTATATATTTCACCACATTTTTACTTCTCTTTGGTTCTGAAGAAGAGTCACACGGACTCGAAATGTTAACTCTGTCTTCCTTTCCACAGATGCTGTCAGACCTGCTGAGTTTTTCCAGCACTTTTTGTTTTTGTTTCAGATTTCCAGCATCTGCAGTATTTTGCCGTTATTATAGAGGTGAGAGAAGGGTGGAAATTGGAAGCCTAATCATTTTCCAGTTTTGGCTGAGAGCAGAAAAGGGGCCTGATACCCAATATAGTTATTAATGATCGGTGAAGGAAGGGGCCCAAGTTGAGTTAGAACAAAGAATATTCCACATACCCCACAAAAAGGCAGGCATAGCTAGGATCTATTGGAGGCAGTGAGTGGAGTTAAAAGAGACGTTGTTCAATGTGAGGACATGTTCAACCAGATTGAGGAGGGTGGGGAGTTCAGGAAGGAAAGGAGAGCCCTAAGACCATCCTGTGAAGGATGGAGGTGGAGAGAGATTGGACGTTACTGGTGAAGAGGAAGGAGACTGTTCGGGCCAGGGATCGGGAAACGGTTAAAGTGACAGAGGGCATCAGAAGTGTCATGTATGTAGGTGGGAAGAAACCGGTCAAGGAGGGTTGGATAGGAGGAAATCAGTTCAGTGAGGCAGGAACAGGCTGAAATAAGGGGTCAGTCAACCAGGGCTTTGTGGATTTTGGGAAGGAGGTCAAAGTGAGCTGTTTGGGTTGGGGAAATTTGCAAACTGACTGATTCAAAGAGCCAGAAACCCCACTGGATTCTCCAGCAGTCTAGAAGTTAACGTCATTTCACAAAAATCAAATTTAGATTCAATGTTTCAGTGAATATTTTAAACTAAGGACTAAAAATACCAAAGGAGTCAATTATTGGTGAGAATCCAATTAGCTTCAGTCACATTGCATATCCTAATTAGTTAGCATTGTTCCACTGGTGCGAATGTTAATCTGGGACTGGGTCTCAACAACATTGACAGACTGAAGCCAGTCTTCCTGAAATTATTTTCTTAACCATTGGGTAGAACTTGTTGTTAACCGATGTGCACAGTAGACTGATGGGGGTGGGAGGAATTTATGTCTGCCACATTTGTTTAAGGTATAGTTTATGCATTCTCAATCACAGAATGATACAGTAGAGAAAGAGGCCATTCAGTCCATCACACCTGTGTCAGCTCTTTGAAAGAGCTATCCAATTAGCCACACTTAACCCTGCTCTTTCTGCATAGACCTACAAATTTCACGAGTATTTATACAATCCCCTTTTGAAAGTTATTATCGAACCTGCGTCCACCGCTCTTTCAGGAAGTGCACTCCAGATCACAACAACTCGCTGTGTGAAAAAAAAAAAATCCTCCACATCTCCCCACTGGTTCATTGCTAATTATTTTAAATCTGTGTCCTCTGGTTAGTGCTGATGGAAGCAGTTTCTCTCTCTCTCTCTCTCTCTCTACGCAAAGCATTTCCTAAATAAAGTAGCACAATATTCTGATTGGGTGAAGAACATAATTGCCCTGTGGTGACTTGCCACTCTTTATATTGTCAAGAATGGTACCAGTCAATAGAATTATGGAGTCCCATAGGTGAGTGAATATCAGAACGTCTCTTCCCTCTTACCCAGAATGGGCATAAAGCAATCCTGCTGAAGGTTCGATTTGAAAACCTAGACTTGACAGAGATCCAAGCTCAATAGATGAATGAGCATAGGAAGAATCAATGCATTCAAATCATAGAATCAAATCTCAAGGCCTTTTACCCATCATGCTGGCTCTTGGTAAGAGGTAACCAATTAGTCCCACTCCACACTGCTCAATCTCCATAGCTTTCCAGATTTTTCCTTCTCAAGTATTTATCCAGTTCCCTTTCAAAAGATACTGTTCCATCTGTTTCCACCACCCACTCTTTCTGACAACGAGGGCTGAATTTTTGCTCCAAATTTAGAAGCGCAGAGTTATAAAATTCCTAACTCCATAAAACCGGCTCTGGAGAAAGTGCCCCAAATCTTTGCACTTTCATTCTGTAAAGGGATGGGTGCAAACTGGAGTCGGGCTGCTTGCCCCAGGTAACCTGGGGTGCCAGGTACAACAGTATGATGTTTAAAAGACCCACCTCAGTGCTCTGGGACTTCACCCCTGCTCTGTAAAAACAATAAAACCAAAAACAGCCCCCTAGCCCTCACCCCTCATACCCTCTCACCTCCATACACTCCCCATGCCAACTCATGCCATCTCATTCCCCTCACCCACCGTCATACCCTTTATAGCCCCTATGCCATCTCATCCCAAAGCGTGATCCCCTCACCCTTTACCCTTTGCCCTTACGCCCTTCTCGCCAGCTCACTCAGTATCCACCACGGGCAGGTCTCAGGAGCCATGCTGAGATGAAATAAATTCTAAGGGCAGGACTTTTGGTGGGCGGGCATGGTGGGTGGGCTCGGAAGTGACTGGGCATGGTGGGCGGGCTCGGGAGTGACTGGGCATGGTGGGCGGACTTGGGAGTGACTGGGCATGGTGGGCGGGCTCAGGAGTGACTGGGAAATGACCCGCCACCCGTGATTGGGCCCCGACAGCAATTTCATGCTGGCTGGCCATTTAACAGGCGGACTGTGTGAAAGGTGTGCCAAGGAGCTCAGCGCTGCTAGAGCAGGGGTGGGAGGAGGGCGAGCGCTAAAGTCTGCGCATGCGCAGGGGGAGCGTGGACTGAAGGTGCCCTGAAGGCACAGAGCTGCCTCAGGAAGCTGAAAAATTGTGGATTCAAAAATAAAGCTTTTAAAAATGAGAGAAAAATGTCCCTACATGTGACTCAGTCACATGAACGAGGGACATATTGAATATGATGTTTAAGAAATTTTTATTTTAAATTACTGTTGGAAACCTCATCCCACCCCTGGATGAGGTTTCCTAAAAAAACCCAAAGGCCGCCAGGCCAATTCGCCTGCCCGCCAACTGAATGTTAATTGTCAGTGGGCACGCTGCCGACTCTTTCACGTGCCCACCGACTGAGGTATCGTGAAAATACACAGTGACATCGGGACACTTACACAATGTCATCGCGTGCAATTTTACACCTGATCAGGTCGGGTACACGCCCACCCATGGGACTTAAAATCCTACCCTAAGTGTCTATTTATAACTTCACTATTTAAAAAAAAACTCTCATTCATAAAAACCCATTCAATACATTTAATTTCTTTCAAGTATTTAATCCCATATGAAAACAAACATGTCCTTCAAGTACTTAATCCCTTATGAAAACTGACATTTGTATTCATAGCCTCACGTCAAATGCTTTATAACCACTTGGTACTGTCAATCAAACTGCGAACTTACAGACCCCCAATGTAGAATCGGTCATGCAGCACTAATCCTATAATGATAACCCTCACGTTTATGTTAACAGGGAGCTGGTGAAATTGTAACCACTGATTTTTTTCAACTGCAGGCTGTTGTTTTTTTTCTTAAATTTAAAGTGTTTGGGGACCTAAATGCCTTGGCAGCTTGACAATGCCACTGAGCTACTCCACTTTTCATGCACATTTATGTCTACTTTTAACAATCCCTAAGGTCACCTGACCTCTCTCGGGGTGGGGGGGGGGGGTGGTGTGGGAGGCGCTTGGGCTCTCCCAAAGGGGCCCTTGACCTCTCCAAAATAGCTCCAACAGCTTTAGATCTTTTTGTTCCAATGCCTAAAGCCCGTGAGTCGTCTTTTGGAAATCACGGTAAAGAAAACTGCATCGGCTTGAAGGCAGCTGCACTTCTACATGTGAAACACGGATGTGCAAAGTATAAGTTGTGCACTGCCACACACACTCACCCCCCCCCCCCCCCCCCACCCCCCTCCCCTGCCTTGGGACAGCGCTTCCAGAATTGGGCCTTGGGCACCATTTTGGCTAAAGGGGTGGAGCGCTTCCATCGTTGCGAAAATTCAGGCCTTGATTTTTGGGTTGCCTTGTTTCGAATAAAAACAATTCCATGCCAAAAATCGGAAAGCATTAAATTACCGAGCGTGAGAAGATTTTTATTTTTAAAAAAAGGCTGTCATTTTGATGAGCAGTGGGAATCAAGGAAGTAATGATCAACCGTCAGTAAACAGATCAAACTCAAACGCTGGCATTTGCTGATATTGTTCATATTCATCTCTGTCAATCTGTCCCGATTAACATGGTATGCAGTGTTTCCATTGCATTTGTACATTGACAGATTGCTAACAGGCGTACTGGCTCCTGAGGCCATGTAGGAAGGTGAGAGCACTCGGCAATTATAAATCAAAATGGAATGTGTCAATCTTGATAATGTTAGCTATTTCTGTAATGACTGTAACTGTGGAAGACACGGGGAGTCCCAGTACCCTGTTAGATGTCAGTCTGAACGTGACTCTGTAACAGGCGAATAATCCACATCCCCATTTGTCACCTGAAGTTGATTGTGGTTGAAATCATTCCATTTCCTCCCACTAACTGAGTGATTCTTCCTCCCGTTGACTGTGATGCCCCCAGGATCTTGCCTTTTGCAAGCCTTTGTGTTCATTCAATTCCACCGAATCTTTTTCTCTGCTTGCTCCTCTTGTACCGTTCCCGACTCTCTGATTTTTGATCCATCTTTTGTGTTCGTTTCCTCTTCCACTTTGGTTATTTTGCTTCGCTGTTGGATCTGTGCTTAAAAAAAAAGGGAGGTGGATGCAGACTTAAAAAGCAAAAGAAAATTGCAGAACGCTGGTGCAGGAGCACAGAGAGTGGGACTTAATCCTATAACTCTTTTGGAGAGTCAGCACAGGCGGTAATTAAGGCCCGCCCAGCGTGACACCCACACGGAAGCGCCATGCCCTCCTTGTGCGGGCTGCGGGGGAGGGTGGGGGGGGGGGGGTGGGAGGATTCCCTGAGCCGGGAGTGCGCTCTTACACACGCGCGCACGACAGATCGCACTCATCCCCCTGAGGCTAAGTGCTGCCTCAGGGAGATAGGCTGGACGTTGAAAAATATTAAAAATAAAACATAAAAAATTCCCTGACATGTCCCCTCACGTGAATTGGGACAGGTCCATCACTTTTAAAAACACTTTAATTAAGTTTTTTTAAACCTACATGAAGCCTCGTCCCGCCCGTGGACGAGGGTTTTGATGCTTTTTCTAATTCCCGCCGGGGCTCCCGGTCTGTCCGACAACCCTCAGGTTGGACGGGCGGGTCCATTAATTACTTCAATGACTCTGTCAATTGGTCAGTGACAGGTCGGCGGGCCCGCAGCTGATTCTGCTGAGCTTCCCGCCTACCGGAAAATTTAAATGGGGCGCGGTGACGTCGGGAATTCCGCCTGACATCACCGTGTGTCATTTTACACGTCGGCAAGCGGCCCACCCCCCGACCCTGCTCGCCGACTGGGAAATCCTGGCCTGTATGTTCCACTCACCTCCAAACCGGTTCTTTTTCCTCACAGTTTCTCTCGATCCCAGACATCTCTCGTAACATTAACACGTCCGCAGGATGCACGGCGCTTCTTGGAGGTAACTTTGAGAAGACAGTTAACTTTGACTAAAGCTTGACAGACTTGATTGAGTTTTTTGATGATTTGGCAAAGAAGGTGGATGAGGGCGGTGTAGTTGAGGCTGGAGTACCGTAAACAGTTCTGACCTTTCAGAAGGATTTAGAGGTGGAATTTAGGAGGTGCTGTGTTCCCCCCTACCCACCACCACCCCTCCCCTCCACCCCCTTGCTAAAAAGTCATTTCAGAACCTGCCCACAATAAAGCAGGCTGTCTCGCAGCTATCTTACACTCGGCAGGACACTAGTTAGCTCAGGGTGGAAGTCCAGCTTTAGCGAGCTGCCGGCCGATCTGATTGGCCCAGCAGCATCAGGTTCGAGCAGTGGACACGGCTGGGACTACAGGCAGTTCCCGAGGAAGAGGTGCTAATGGAGGCCGGACACCAAAGCAAGTCTGGAGTATTGCCAGGGCTAGGTGAGCTGGGCCCAGCGAGGAGGGGTGGTGGGGGTTGGTGTGGGGTCTGGGTTGAAAGGACTACATGGCGGCCTTGTTGGGCGGGGGGAGGAGGGTTAAAGGGAGGTGTGACCTTGGGTGTAGGGGTGCACTTGCCATGCCCGAATTTCAATGCCTGGGTCATACCAGACAACCCATTTATTTATATTCTTAGTTGTCGGAGTGGTTTGATACGACTGAGTGGTTTGCTGGGCCGTTTCAGAGGGAAGTTAAGAATCACAAAATACCAGAACGATTGCAGCACAGAAGGAGGTCATTCAGCCCATTGCATCTGTGCTAACTCTCTGAAGGAGCAATTTACTCCCCCACCTTCTCCCCGCACTCTTCCTTTTCAGATAATAATCCAATTCCCTCTTGAAAGCCTCGGTTGAATCGGCTTCTATCGCAGTCCCTGGCAGTGCATTCCAGACCCTAACCGCTCGCTGTGTGAAGACGTTTCTCCTCATGTCGCCAGTGCTCCTTTTTGGCAATTATCTTAAATCCTCTGGTTCTCGACTCTTCCACTGATGGGAACAGTTTCTCTCTCTCTGCTCTGTTCCACACCCCTCATGATTTTGAATTCCTCGATCAAATCTCCTCTCAACCTTCTCTTCTCCAAGGAAAGCAGCCTATCTGAGTCAGCTGCATTGCTGTGGGTCTGAAGTCACACGTGGGCCAGACTGAGTAAGGCTAGTTCCTCAGAACTGAGCTAAATAAACATGGGCAAGAAGTGCACGCGCGATTTTACTCATGTCTACCGCTTCTTTCAATAATCAAAGGAAATATGGTTCTTGGATTTTTATCACATCAAATGTATTTCATCGTCAGTACTTAGCACATTGTTTCAATTCACCAGCCTCTGAATAATCTCTTTGACCCACATCACACAATGTGCTGATGTGAATGTTTTTGATCAGTATGCTGGAGAGGGATTTCAAACCTCGTGACAGGGGCAGCTTCGAAAAATGCTTTGATTTCCAAACTGAAATTTCGGTAGGGTAAATAAAACCAGCTGATGTCATGTAATTAGAAACTAATTTTAGCATTTGGTGCAGTCCCTAATGCTCCAATTGTTATCCAAGGACAGACCCGCTGTGGTAGAAAGGCAGGTAATGTGAGGGAGAGAGAGAGAGAGAGAGAGAGAGAAATCAAGAGAGAGAGCAACACAGAGAGAACCCGAGAGTGTGAGAGAGAGAGAGAGATAAAGCAAGACAGAGAATTGGAGAGTGAGAGAGCAGGACAGAGAGAGTGAAAGAGAAATAGAGACAGAGAGCAAGACTGAGACAGCGCAAGCATGCAAAACAGAGATGGGTGAACAGAGTAGAAGAGATGGTAAGAGAGAAATGAAGGAAGACAGAGAGAGGTCGAGGGGGGAATTGCAGAGAAAGTGATAGAGGCCTCGATTTTCACAGAGTCTCCAATTTAAAATTGGAGGAAGTGCAGGGTAGATTCACCAGAATGACATGTAGCCCCAAAGAGTTAACTTGCAAGGAGATATTACACAAACTCAGGCTGTATTCCCTGGAATTTAGAAAGATAAGGGGTGATTTGATGACTTTTTTCAAGTTATTAAGGGGAACTGATAGGATCCCCCTGCTGGGTGCTGGAGTATAAGACTAGGAAGCATGGTCTAAAAGTTAAAATCAGGCCTTTCAGGAGTGAAATCGGGAAAGACTTTTTCACAAAAAGGCTGGTAAAAGTTTGGACCGCTCTTCCACAAACAGCGATTGATGCTGGATCAGTTGTAAATTTTCATTCTGAGATTCCTGGACTTTCATTAGCCAAAGCTGTTCCGGGATATGGGGCAAAGGTGGGTACGTGGAGTTGGGTCACAGATCAGCCCAGGTCTCATTGAATGGCAGAACGGGGTCTAAATGTACTTAACCCTCCGGTTTGATGAGCACAGAAGGAATCTCTGTACATTTGTAATAACATTCACAATTTTAAGTATAAATCCATGCTCCTATATTCTATGCAGAACCCATTACCAGCATGCCTTGTGTGATATACACCACCTATGGAATCCAGTCTATCGTCACTTCCCACCACAGTCAACAGTCTTTGAGCCAGCAGGTTCAAGACCCACCGATCCGGCACCCACCCCAGCACATGCTCCCAGTTCATCCTCCCAGAGCAGTACGGAGGGAGTGCTGCACTGTTGGAAGTTCAGCCTCTTGGGTGAGATGTAGAACTCAGGGCCCTGTCTGCCCTCTCAGGTGGGTGCAAAAAACCCCACAGCTGCTGTTTCAGCAAAGAGTCATTCCTGGTGTCCTGGCCAATACTTATCTCTCAAACAACGTTACAAACACCAGATTATATGGTCATGCATTTTCAGCTTTGTGGGAGCTTGCTGTGCTCCTATTGGCCGCTGCAATTACAACGCTTTTACCTGTGATTCTTGTCACATTGTTTAACTTAGTGCCTTTAGTTAAAATCTCCAACAGCCTTTGAACAGTTTGAATTTAGTATTTGTCCGGCAAGGTCAGATATTAGTTATCGGTAGGTGATCAGGTGCAGTTGTGAATTGTATCCATCAATTGGACCGATGTCAATTCAGAGGAGATACCTCATTAACTTTGGATATCACTGCTTTGGTCCTTAACTGTTTTAACGAGGGGCAGTGAGTCACACAGTAAATGCTACTCCAGTTTCTGCATTTGTATCAGTCAGATGAGAAAGTTTAAAAGCATTTCAGGAATCATCTGTCACCAGAATCAAGTAGAGCGATTTATTACTGCATTGCCAAGAGCACTGTTAAATTAAGTGGCTTTATATCGATACCTATCGCAGCCCACAGTGTACTGCTCACCCAACCAATCTCCACATTTCATTAGCAAAATCTTATCCAGCAGCCAAATTTGATTGATCCAAGCTCCATGGACCAGCCCTGTAAAAGAAGTGACACAATTATATATCCCACAGCACCTCCGTTTGGCAAAAGACAATCTCCTTTTAAATTCAAGCTATATCCAAACAGTAAATTGTGTTTTTGGTTTGGATTAACCATCCCATCAGATAACCAGATTGTCACTCTTATTAGATATAGGAAGGGACCGATTCTCATTTAAAAAAAAAAATCATTGTTATTTTTAGATGATATTTTGGCCCTGGAAGGAGGTGCAGTGCAGATTCACCACCAGAATGTTAAAGCAAGATGCTGCAATGCTGGAACTCTGAAGTGAAAGTGAAAATGCTGCAAATACTCAGCAGGTCCGGCAGCGCCTGTGGAGACGGAAACCGAGTTCACAGTTTGGTCGCTGACCTTCCATCAGCCCTATCAACTTGCTGGTGGCTTTCTAACCTCTGAGACAGAAGGCTGGGGGGGGGGGTTGAAGGCCTCTTCCAAGCTGATATCTCACTAGCATATTGAGGGAGCGCTGCAGTGTTGGAGGTGCTGTTTTTTTGGGTGAGATGTTAATCTGTTTTTCCACGTTGTTGGAACTGATCCTATGGCATCATTCGAATAGTAAGGGGAGTGGGTTGGCGTGGCGGGGGGTCGGGGGGGGGGGGGGGGTGTCCTTGCAGTAGCCTCAATACAATAAGAAGGATTTGCATTTATATAGTGCCTTACACAACCTCAGGTTGTCCAGTGAAGAAGCACTGTCACTGTTGTAATGTAGGAGATGCAGCCAGTTTGTGAACTGCAAGATCCCACAAACAGCAATGTGAATGATCAGAGCATCAGGTTTTTTTTATAAGTAGGTGAGGGCTAAACATTAGCCAGGATACTTGGGAGTTTCGTCAAAATAGAGCCATGGGAGCTTTTAGGTCTTAGTGTCACACCCGGTAGACAGCATCTCTGACAGTGCAGCACTGCCTCAGTACTGTAGCGCTAATGTCTCTGGATTATAATTCTCTCTGTGCTGTTAATTCCGTGTACTGAATACCAGAACAAAGAATAAATATAACAACTCCCAACACCTGAGAGTCTATCGATTGGGCAAATGAAGGTGAGTTTTTGAAGCTTGCCTTCCCCCACCCCCCCAATTCCTTGTTGATCTGTTTATTAGGCAACAGAGAGATTTGAAGCGTAATTCCTGCCCTTAACATTGTTTGAAAGCATTGAGTCAGCACCCAGTCACACTCTGGCATCAGTCAACTTAAATGGGTCTGGTTTTAATTAACCAGAGGCATGCTTCAGTCTTGATTCGTGCAATAGAACATTAACTATATCAATTCTAGGAAGGATGCCGGGACTCTTAATAGCTCCACAGAGCTGCCGACCTTTAAAAGCTTTCAATAGTTTGGTGATTTATCAGAACTCTAATTAGTGCAGAAGGAAGATATATCTGAATTAAATATCCTTCTATAATAGTTAACACGATATTCAATTCTTTTAACAAAAACACAACTGAAAACCAAGATAGCAGCCTGATTGTGATCGCTGTGCTATTTATCAATGATCATTCAATGCTTTGCTATGATATATCTTTGTTTGTTATTTAAACGGAATAAAGCCTGCACCAAACGTTCCGAACGCCTGATAGATGGAGTGCTGTGAATACAGCAATTTGCATTTATATAGCACCTCTAACCTGGGGGAAAGAAAAACATTTCCAAGGCGCTTCACAGGAGCATTGTCGAACAAAATTTAACACGAGGGGATATTAAGACAGGTGATCCAAGGTTTGGTCAAGGAGGTAAACGTCCAAGAGCCGTTCAAAGGAGGAAAGGAGCGGGTTAGGGAAGGAATTGCAGGGTTGCAGGACAAGGCAGCACGGACACCGGTGGTGGAGTGAAGGAAATCAAGGATGCTCAGGAGACCAGAATTGGAGGAGGACAGAGATCTTGGAGGGCTGTAGGGCTGGAGGAGATTACAGAGATAGGGAAAGGGGGAGGGGTAAGCCATGGACGGACTTGAAAACACATGAACATTTTGAAATCGGGGCATTGCTGAACAGAGAAGTGATGTAGGTCAGCGAGCACACGATAGGGTGAAGAGGACTTGTTGCAAATTAGAATGCGCGTTTTCACAGAATCACTGCAGAAGAGGCCCTTCGGCCCATCGAGTCTGCACCGACACGTGAGAAACACCTGACCTACCTACCTAATCCCATTTACCAGCACTTGGCCCATAGCCTTGAATGTTATGAAGTGCCAAGTTGGTTGAGCTGACCTTAATGGAGGGTTCAGTGTAGGGAAACTGGCCAGGAGGATATTGGAATAAGCTTGCAAGGAGTCATGGGGAGACTGCTCCTTGCACAACATTCCCAACGCAGGAATCGGATATGATTCCTGCCTTATTTAGGATCTTTCCATTTCACTTCTGCAGGGAGTTCAGTCAGAGTGTACCGGATGGTCCATGGCTTTCAGCCTCAGCCAATCAGAACATTCATTTGGGGGAATTTTAACAAAGCGGTAGCTCGGTTTTATTGGCCTTGTTTTAACGTTGGGATGCTGCTGCCAATTATGAGCTGAATCAATCATTTCCACAGCTCATTCTTGCTCCTCTTCCCCGATGGCATCCAGTGTGGGTTAAAAAAAAATAAGAAATAAGAAAGACTTGCATTTACATAGCGCCTTTCATGATGTTAGGATATCCCAAAGAGCTTTACAGCCAATGTAGTACCTTTTGAAGCGTAGTCACTGATGTCATGTGGGGGAAACACAGCGGCCAATTTGAATGCAACAAGATCCCACAAGCAGAAATGTGATCATGCTCAGTTAAACTGTTCTGTGCCATGTTGATTGGGGGGGGTGGGGGGGGGGGGAGGGGGAGGGATGTAAATATTGCTCAGGGCACCAGGGATAATTCCACAACTCTTCTTTGAAATAATGGCCAGGGGAATCTTTTACATCCACCTGAGAGGACAGATGGCCTCGATTTAACGTCCTGTCCGAAAGACGGTACCTTGGACAGCGCCGCCTAGATTTTTGTGCTCAAGTCTGTGTCCTGAACCCACAGCCTTCTGACTCTGTGGCAAGAGTACTGCTCACTGACTGAGCACCTCCGCACTACAGCACTCACTCATCCGAGGCAGGGAGAGGGGGACGGGGGGGCGGGGGAGAGAGGGAGAATGAAGAAGTGGGGAGGTAAAAGAAGAAGGACAAAAGGTGTAGAAAGCAGGAAATTGGAGAGGGGTAGTTTAGTCTGGTGCACCAACAAAACAGTGTAACACGAATAAATATAACATTTGTGATACGGAAGGTTGAGGCTGATGGATTTTGCACTGATATTATAGAAATGTGTTGCAATGAAAGAATGCAGAGGCAGACACGATAGTGCGGTCCAGTAAATTGATTGTCTTCGGCACACAAAGTTGCTATTTGTTCAGCTTTATGGATCGGTGTTTCCAGGCTGAGAATAAAAGATGAAATAGAGAAATCGAGAGAGCAGAATGTGAGATGTCTGAAGATGAATGCATGCTGTCAATTTACTGCCTGCACGTTTATTGAGATTTATCATTCCAAACTGCGCTTGTTTTCCTGCTCAATTAACTTGACATGTTTTCTCATCCACTGCTTGCTGTTCATTGGCTGCAGCTTCAGACATGACCATGCCCACCCCTCACCCCACCCCATTACCCAACAGCACCTGCGCAAAAGCGATTTTGCCGTCATGTTCTCCCTCAATTAAATCATGACTTTCTGTTTCTTAAGAAGGCGGGTGGTAGGGGGAAGCCATAACCTACTGAGGGGGATGTGTTAAGGTTTCTTGTGCCTGACACAGCTACACACGATGGGGGGGGTCTGGGGGAAGAGGTGGGGATGCATTGGGTGGTCGGGTTGCCAATCCTCCAGGAGTGCCCTGGAGTATCCAGGAATTAAAGATTGATCTCCTGATCATTGCTACAAGCAAAAGCCTAGAGGAAATTCATGAGGACTTTAAAGAGAGCCATGGGTTGGTTTCCTCACACCTTTGAAAACTTTTGTTTATGTATTTCAGAACTAAATTTTTTAGTATTACTGAAAAGCGAGACAGGTTGCTGAAGCTTTTCATCTTGCACTCATTAGTACAAACACAAGGATGCCAAATTTCAAACAATCACAACAATTTATACTACAGGAGCAAAGGATGCTGATTGGTTGGCAAGGTGACTCTGATTGGCCGAGGTGTTGCCATGGTGGAAACAATGGGGAATTATAGACTTCCCAAGCTCTCAAAAAAGGTGCAAGGCTTGAACAGAATCTTTTTGTTTACAGAGAACAGGTCCCTGTGTATAAATATATGTCGCTTCCAATATTTTTATAAAACATTGAAAGTGGGGAACCGAGAATGTTTGTCTGAGTTGGGTTGTGGCTGCTGGAGATCTTGTGATGATACCTCCAGACTTGTGTCCTATCAGAGTTGACAACCCTTTTGGAGCAGAAGTCAACGTTTCCTGTTCGCAATCCCGTTTTACTGAGTGATGGACAATGTGTGTGGGCCTTGCTTAATAATTGCTGACCTCCATTTCCAGGAATCCCCATGGATGCTCCCAGATCTCTGCTTCAGGAGTGGCAAAACCCAAAATTTACTCTACCCTGCATTCCAATGGTGACTGTAGCTCAATATCCCCTCGGGCTCTTGCGTTATTCATTAACCAAAGCAAATAGGTGTGGCAGGAGTCGGCATCCCCTTCAGAAGTAATCAGGTGTATGTAACTACTTACGACTTCAGAGGGTTAGAACAGGAGGAGGCCTCAAGCTTGATCTGCTATTCAATTAGACCACAACTGACTTGTACCTTTACTCCACCTACCTGCTTCAGTTCTGTAAATGTTAATATCCTCACCTACCAAAAACCCATCATTCTCGATTTTGAAATTTTCAATTGACTCTCAGCCTCAATAAGCTTTTTCGCGGAAGAGAGTTCCAGATTTCCACTACCCAGTGTGTGAAAAAGTGCTCCCTGACCCTGAACAGTCTAGCTGTAATTTTAAGATTATGCCTCCTTGATCTGGACTCCCATACCAAAGGAAATCGATCATCCCTGTCTACCCTTAATCTCCGATACTCAAGGGAATACAATCTTAGGCAATCTGTCCTCATAATTTCATATTTATAGTCCGTGGTATCATTCTGCCTGATCAAAGGCCAATATATTCACCCTCAGGTACATTGCCCAGAGTATTACAGGCCAAGGTAGCTGGGATTCAAGTGGACTATTGCAGCTAAATTTAATGCAGCCTTTTCTGCCCCCTTCTCCCTTACCCCAGATTATCAATTTGGGAGCTCATCTCTGAGTCAAATGCGACAGCAAGGTTCCGAAAGACTGGCTTGATCTCAGTCTGTTGCCGGGTAGCGAGAGTTGGTAGCGAGGGAACAGTGTCTTAGTGGGGAATGAAAATGGTGGCCTCCATCATCCTATTACTTAACTGGAGGAAGTTTCTGCTCATCCAGTGCTGGATGTCAGCTCAGCAGCCAGATAATTTAGCAGTGAGCTGGTCAGTAGAGCTGGTTGTCATCAGCGTATATGTGAAAACCAACTCTGTCCCATTCATCCCCCTCTTCCCACCAAACATTATTCACAGCAGGACTCTAGCTCAGATTGATGTACTTTAGGATTTGTAACCATTCCTGCAGACCAAAGCTCTGTCCACCCAGAATATTGAACTATTGGCTCCAAAACAAGCTTACATAATTCACCAAGGTTCCTTGGTTGAATGTGAAGCCATGAACAGTGTCATTGGACAATCGATTTCGAAAATTAAACCACGCTACCTGTAAAACCAAGGAAAATCCTTTTGAAGCTTGGATTGTCTGAGGAAGCGCTGAACTGGGTCGGAGAATGTGCAGAGGAGGGAGGGTGGGGAAGGAGATGGGCATTGTGGAGGGATGAGAGAGGGGGATTGGTAGGAGAGAGGGAGAAGGGAGAGAGCGGGAAGGAGGGAGTGAGACGAAAGGAAGACGAGACGTGGGGAAGGGGGTGCGGGGAGGAGGGAAGGGCAGAAGGAGAAAAGAAGCGGAAGAGGAAAATAAAGGCTCAAAGGGAGGAGAAAGGCAGAAGCTGGTGAAAGGAAGGTGGATTTGGCGGAAGACGAGGGTATGGGAGGAGGGGAGGGTGTAACGTAATAAGTGGGAGGCGCAGAAGAATGAAGGCACTGGAGGGAGGAGTGGAGACAAGGGTGGAAAAAATTTACATGTAAATTTATATGTAAAGCACATAAACTCCTTAGCGATTAGAAACTGATAATTCAGGGTCGATTTAGTCTAGATCACCAAAAAAGAAATTAATCCTCCCCTATCCATCATCATGTCCTTCACTGCACTCAACACTTTGTGAACCTTTCCCCATTTGCAGCATTGCATGAGCAATATTTGAACAGTTAAACTTTGCACCCCTCAGCTCAGGTCCATTTAGTCTCTCCTGCGTTTATCCCTGAATGTTTCTGAGGGCATCACTAAACTGGCTTCATTCTGTCCTTGACATCCACCATTCATCATAAAATGCTGACATTTTACTGGAGTGAAAGTAATTATGGGGAATTGGTTCTCCCAAAGACGACTGCGTTCGCCTGAAACAGTGTTCAACAATGACAGCTCCAAGAACATTAAGTTGAAATGACTGATGTCGTTTATAATAATAACAGTTGCATTTATTTAACCACATTATCACATTGCGCATCTCTTGCAGTGAGCTGCTCTGAGGCACGTGCCTGTTAACTAATCGAGGTGTTTAAGATGATTAAATGATTGATGGGGTAGATAGAAGGGAACTATTTCCTGTGATGAGGTGGGGGTGGGGGTGGGGGTGGGGATGTGAGCTGGCGGGGAGTCCAGAATAAGGGCCATCGCCTTAAAATTAGGGCCAGGACATTCAGGGGTGAAGTTGTTCTTCACACAAAGGGCAGTGGAAATCTGGAACCCTCTCCCTCAAAAAGCTGTGGAGGTTTGGTATTGTGAAAATTACAAAGCAGAGATTGGTAGATTTTTGTTAGGCAAGGGTGTTAAAGGGTAACAAAGAGAAGCAGGTACATAGTGTTAAGATACAGATCAGCCATGATCCAGTTGAACAGTGGAATAGTTTCAAGGGGCCTCGTCCCTCTTTCATTATATCAGAAAAAGGCAGAAGCTATTCTACATCGGATTCATCCCATTAACCGGACTGATGATGAATAACCAAAGGAAAAACTTGCACTTCTAGAGCATCTTCCACTACCTCAGGAAGTCCCAAAGCACTTTACAGCCAATTAAGTACTTGTTGAGGTATCGGCACTGTTGGATTGTTGGAAACGCAGCAGCCAATTTGCGCACAGTAAGCTCCCACAGAGAGCAATGTGATAATGATCAGGTAATCTGTTTTTAAAATAATTTTGGTTGAGGGATAGCTATTGGCGAAGAGGCTGGGATGCATGCCACTGCTGGTTATGCCATGCGATCGTTTATATCCATCCCAAAGGGAACACGTGGCGTCCACTTAATATCTCATCTAAGAGGCAGCAACTCTGACAATGCGGCACTCCCTCAGTGTTGCTCTGGAAATGTCAGCCTAGATCTTGTGTTCGCATTCCTGGAGTAGGACACAAACCCACAAACCTTCTGGCTCAGAGGCAAGAGCATGACCCACTGCAACGCAGACCGACCGATTTCTTATGATCATACTGTGCATTGATAATCCACGTCCATGTCTGATATTTTATATTGACAGTGATTTGCAGCATTGAAAATAACCAACTGGGGGGGCATTGCTTTTTTCGCTAGCTGGTTCGTTACACCATTGAGGGGTTGCTGCAGCTTGGACCCCTGGGATCAACAAACTTTCTACCAGATACCAGATGTTTAATCGATGACAGAAGAATCAAATCTCCAAGTCTCAGGAAATGTGACGAGGTACCCCGACCAAATCAGAAACTCTGGAATTTCACACAGGTACGATCTTGCGTTTGCTTCAATTTAAGTCAGAAGGTGAGAGGAAAATAAAACCATTGGAAATTATTCACAAAAATTACAAGGTTATCACAGAGGGGCTCAGTCCTTTACTATTGAGATCTGTTACTTAGCTATTTAACCAGACATATAGTGAACCAATAGTGGAGATAGGTTTGGCCCTCTGGTGGGGGAGACATGGGGTTGAGCTCGCCATTCAGCCCATCGTGCCTGTAACAGCTCTTTGAAAGGGCTATTCCATTGGCCCCCCCAAACCCCATTCTCCCCCCACTAGCCCTGCAAATGTTTCTAATTCAATTATTTTTCCAAATCGGTTCTGAAACTTACTATTGAACATGTTTCCCTCGCCTGTTCAAGTTGAACATTCCAGGTCAAAACAATGTGCTGCATTGAAACATGATTCCTCGCTTCCTATCAGGTCCTATTGTCCATTAATTTAATTCTGTGTCCCCTGTTTACTGAACCATCTGCCAGTGGAAACACTTTCTCCGTACACCCTGTCAAAATGCTTCGTAATATTGAATACCTGTATTAAATCCCCTACTCAACATTCCTTGGGGAGTATAATCCCAGCTTCTCCAATCTCTCCACATAACTGAAACCCCTCGTCCCAGTTGAGTAAATCTGCTCTGCAGCTTCTCCAACGTCTTTGATACCAAATTGTAAATGTTAAATTTACAGATTATGTTATTTAGCGGATCTGTTTTCTGAATGCCCCCTGTTTGTTGGAGACTTGCCTTGTCTGGCCATTGCATGTCTCGTGCTCATAGTTCTGAATCCATTCGTTTTAATGGTGCTGACTGCTCTTTTGACTGTAACAGTCTTTTGTGAACCTCCATTATGCAATATTGGACACCAGCGAGTCCCCTTCTCTCAAAACCTTCAGGGTTCAGCATTCCACAAGATTATATTAGTCTGTTTTCTTTTTCTCCATTCATTCATGGGATGGGTATCCTTGGCTAGGCCAGCATTTATTGCCCACCCCTAACTGTCCTTGTTCAGAGGGCATTTAAGAGTCAACCACATGGCTGCTGGGCCTGGAGACCAGACCAGGCAAGGACAGCAGATTTCCCTTCCCTAAAGGGGTATTAGTGAATCAGATGGGTTTTCACGACAATGGTTTTTGTGATCATCATCAGATTTTTAATTCCATTTAATTGAATTCAAATTTCACCATCTGCCGTGGTGGGATTTGAACCTGGGGCCCCCAGAGCTTTATCCAGTGACCATACCACTAAGTCACTGCCTATGCACAGTCAGCAAAGTTACCGGAAAGACATGTTAGCTGACCAATGGTGTTTAGTTGAAATGTAAACGGCATATGAACTACCCTTGATTTTTCAAAGCACTTGATTACTTTTGGGAAGAGTTTGGGGTCATTCCAAGTATCAGTTGTGGCTCAGTGCATAGAACTCTTGCCTCTGAAGAAGAGGTTATGGATCATGCCCTACTCCAGTGATTTGAGTTAACACTTCAAGTGCCAGTGGGGAGGGAGTGCTGCACTGCCAAGCAGCCTTTTACCAAATGGGACATTAACTGCAGCTGGCGAACAATGGGAATAACCAGGGGGTCTGGCAACACCTGTGGAGAGGGAAACAGAGTTAACATTTCAGGTCGATGATCTTTCATCAGAATTGCTTCTCTCTCCACAGATGCTGCCTGAACTCCTGAGAGTTTCCAGGGTTTTCTGCTTTTATTTTGGATTGACAGCATCCGCACTATTTTGCTTTTGCATTAAACAGAGGCCCGGCCTGTCCTCTTGACTGGGCAGCACTATTTTGAAGTACGCCAGGGCTATTTCCCACGTGTCCTGGCCAATATTTACCACTCAAACAGATGATCTGCTCATTGGCACATTGCTGTTTGTGAGAACTTGCTGTGCACAAATTTAGTGCTAAGTTTCCTGAGGTTGTGAAAGGCACTATATAAATTCCCATCTTCACGTCTGCACATGCCAGCACACCTTTCAAGTAAACATTCCGACTTGATTTCAAAGACTTGAAACAGTCATTACGTGTAAGCGAAAACTCAATTCTCATCCCAGGCAGGCTCATAAATTTCCTCTCCCTCAGAAATACACCATTTACAGTTAAAAGAGTGTAAACTGCTAACACATATTGATTTGCCTTTACAGAATGGGCCAATTATCAACAGAGACACGGGTCGTTGCCTGGAAGTGGAAATGACCAAGGACGCTAACTTTGGCCTGAGACTATCTTTGCAGAAGTGCTCTGGGCAAAAATGGATAATAAGAAACTGGATCAAACACGCCAAGCACTGAGCGCTGAGGGGATTTACCTCTGTATATCTGTTTCCACGTGACATTGTGACATGTAGCCAAACACTCATGAGACATCGTGGGATACACAGTGTGGGACCACCCAGTCATTCTCAACGAAGGGACTCCGACGGACTCTTCCATTTGGACATTACTGACAACTGCACGGAATTAGATGGACAATAATGATGTGCCTTTTTCGCATATAAACTTCTCGACTGGAAACCAGTCCCTTAAGCATGTTTGATTTATCGTATTGGAACAGAAAAACTGTCAATAATAAAATTTAAACAAAAAAAAACACCAACGCGTCAGTAGACTAAATAGCACGACTTTAAAGGCAGGAGCAGAGGAAGCTGGGAATTTATACGCACAGAAGTTGAGAAGGTTGATCAAAAAAAACACACACACAGAGGATCCTGAGGTGTATAAATTGACACACAGTGCTGGAATATCCCATGGAGACAGGCTGGGAGATAGGGGGGGGCAGGAAAATGGGAGAAGCAGCTTTGGGACACTGCCACCAGAGGGAGTGCCAGGGGAAGGCTGGAAACTGGCCTACGCCATGGAGATGGGCAGCCAATTAGTCCAATTAAGAGCCTGCTTAGGGGCTATTTTTCACCAGCGGGCGTATTTTTCCCTCTGTCAGAGCACCCCTCCCCCACCATGTACAGAGGCCACCAGCTCAACGTCACCTCCCGGCAGCAGACCAGGGGGACATCGGAGCTGGAGGCTCCATACCCCAATGAGGGGAGCCACAGGGATCAGAGGCCACAGTCCCATCAACGATTAGACCTGCGGAGGGGTTTCCCACACCCCTACCATCTTCAGGACTCTCTTTTTCATTTTGAGGATGCCTCCATGTTAAGGTACCCTGACTCTCCCCTGTCTGCCATGGTACTGCCCACCTCTCCCACTGAGGCTGCTGGCTTGACATTGCTGCAAGCCCTCTGATTGGGCCTCCAGCCTGGGAACATTCCCACCATCCTTCATGGAATGGCAGCCACTTAAGAGACAGCCTCCCGGAAGGTTGTGTCAGGAGGGCATGCTGACAGTATGGTTGGGCTCAGGATCCCAATAAGAGTCTGTGTCCGGGTCCCTACACCCAACAGAAAATCCAGCTCATAGAATACAAAAGCAAGGAAGTTATACGAAATCTTTATAAAACCTTAGTTAAGACCCAGCTGGAACATTGGGCCCAGTTTTGGACACCAGGCTTATGGGAAGAATGTCATGGCCTGGGAGAGGGTGCAGAGGAGATTTACTGGAATGGTACCAAGTATGAGTGACTTCAGTTATCTTGTTCATCCTTTGAGGTGAAGATGACCCATGTCGATCAGCTGGGGTGTTTGGTAGGGTTCCAGTGGGTATGTAAGTGACTGCTAAGGCCGATCTGCTTCCGGAAGGTTCTGCTGCAAACAGGACAGGATTGAGTTTCGGATAAGTTTCTGGCTCGGGATTTCCTCTCCTTGAGTTGTTTCTCTGTCTCTGATGTACGTTTGATTTCAAAGGAGGCTGCACTGTTTTTGATTTGGTTTCACCAGGTGCAGTGATCCTGGACGAGTTTCTCCCAGGACTCAAAGTCGATATCAAAACTCCAAAGTGAAGCCGTCGGAGTGTCCTTGTAGCTTCCTTTGACCATCGTGTGAGTGCACCCCAGACTCGAGCTGGCCATAGAAGATTCCCTTTGGTATACGAGTTCAGGCAATCTGGCTACATGATCAGCCCAACTCGGCTGTGACTGCCTCAATCTGCTGTGGGTGCTTGGCACGTCAGCTCAAATAAGCACCTCGGTGTCTGGAATTTTGTCCAGCCATCTGATCTTCATAAGTTTCCAAAGGCAGCTCAGGTGAAAGTGGTTGAGCTTCTTGGGATGACGCTGGTAGACAGTCCGAGTCTCGCATGCGTAGAGCAGAGTGAGTAGGACTATTACCCTGTAGACTTTCAGTTTGGTAGACAGACTGTAATAAACTTGGAGAACAAAAACAGAATTACCTGGAAAAACTCAGCAGGTCTGGCAGCATCGGCGGAGAAGAAAGGAGTTGATGTTTCGAGTCCTCGTGACCCTTCGACAGAACTTGAGACAAGTTCTCAAGTTCTACTCAAGTTCTGTCGAAGGGTCATGAGGACTCGAAATGTCAACTCTTTTCTTCTCCGCCGATGCTGCCAGACCTGCTGAGTTTTTCCAGGTAATTCTGTTTTTGTTTTGGATTTCCAGCATCCGCAGTTTTTTTGTTTTTAATAAACTTGGAGTGCAGGGCAGGTTTCTTGTAAGAGACAGTAAACTTTATTTACAGAGCTCCTGATGAAGCTATATGCTTGATCTAAGACCAAGGCCAGAAAGCTCTGGCCCTAAGATTACCCACATTTAGGGCTGATTCGTCTATACAGTCACATGATCCCCGTAACAGTATGAAAGGTGTAACTTACTATTACTACACAGACTTACTCCTCCTTGTTGCCAGACTAATGTCAGACGTCTGCTAAAGGCTACACTTGTTTTGGCAATTCTTGCATGTGAGCCTTGTCAGTGATATAGACAGTTTGAGAAGTGCTGCTGAGATAAAAGTGAACTTATCCACTGCTGACAGGTTCTGATCATGGACTGAAACCTTTGGCTCGAGCTAGGGCTTTCCTGGAGTAGGCTGATATATATTACTTCAGTTTTCTTTGTGCTGATCCCAAGGCTGAAGTTGTCACATGTATTGGAGAACAAGGCCATATTATATTGTATATCCAGCTCTGAACCGGCAGCTAGTGCATAGGCATCAGCCAACAGGAGATTGTGATGTATGCCCTTGGATACTTTGGTCTTTGCCTGGAGTCCTCTCAGATTAAGCAGTTTCCCATCTGTGTGATATCTGATTTCAATGCGAGGGTCACCCTCATGGAAGGCACCAGACAGCATGGCAGAGAAAAACGTGCTGCAGAGGGTTGGCACTGAAACACAGCCCTGTCTAACTTCATTAGTGACTGGGAATGGGTCAGAAGACTCACCGTTATCCAGGACACACATGAGCATGCCATCATGGAACTGTTGAACCATTGTGATGAATCTCTCAGGGCAGCTGAATTTGTCCATGACCTTTCACCTCACACTGACTGTGTCAAAGGTCTTGGTCGGGTCAACAAATATGGTGTAGAGATCCATGTTCTGTTCTTGACATTTCTCCTGGAGCTGTCTACCTGCCAACACCCATATCAGTGATTCCTCAACCTGAACTGAACTGCATCGACTCTCCAGCAGTAGATCCTCATTGAAATGTTGCACGAAACAGTTCAGAAGGATTCTGGGGAAAAGTTTGCCTGTGATAGAAAGGAATGGGATTCCCCTATGATTGTCACAAGATTGACAAGTTCCTTTCCATTGTTTAGGTGGACAATGGAGGCATCTTATCTTGTGAAGTGCTTCCTCGTTCCCACATAGACTGAAAGAGTTCTGTGAGCTTCTTAGCCAGCCATTACCTCCAGCATTGTAGATATCAGCTGGGATAGCATCAGCCTCCTGGAGCTTTGTTGTTAGACAGGAGTTTCTTTGCTTTCGTCATTTCTAACAGCGATGGAGGGTCATAAAGAATACAGTTAATGGCAACCTGTGACAACATGTTGATTGCTCCTTCATAAGAACATAAGAAATAGGAACAGGAGTAGGCCACTCAGCCCCTTAAGTCTGCTTCGCCATTCAATAAGATCATGGCTGATCTTCTTGTGTTTTGATTTCCACATTCTCATCTACCCCTGATAACCTTTGATTCCCTTGCCGAACAAGAATCTATCTACCGCTGTCTTAAAAATATTCAATGACCCCGCTTCCACTGCCTTCTAAGGCAGAGAATTCCAAAATTGCACAACCCTCTGAGAGGGAAAGTTTCTCCTCATCTCTGGGTGACCCCTCATTTTAAAACAGTGCCCCCTAGTCCTGAACTCACCCACAAGAGGAAACATCCTTTCCACATCCACCTTGTCAAGGCCGTTCAGGATCTTGTACACTTCAGTCAAATCACCCTTCACTCTTCTAAACTCCAGTGGAATCAAGCCCAGTCTGTCCAACCTTTCCTCATAAGACAACCCACTCATTCCGGTATCAAGCTAGTAAACCTCCTCTGAACCACCTCCAATGCATTTACCTCCTTAAATAAGGAGACCAAAACTGCACACAGTATTCGAGGTGCGGTCTCACCAATATCCTGTATAACTGAAGCATAACATCCTTACTTTTATGTTCAATCCCTCTCATAATAAAGGATAGCATTCCATTATCCTCCTTCATTACTTGCTATACCTACTTACTAACTCTTTGTGACTCATGGGGCAGAATGTTCTCCATGTCGAGCGGACGCGGAGCTGATCAACGCCAGCGATCGGCTCTGCGCCGCCATTATAGGTGGATGGGCCAATGAAGGCCCACCCAGGGTGACACATGGCCTGTAGCACTCAGCGCTACCTATGCAGGTGGGGGGGTGGTTAGGAGGGAGAGTTGGGGCCTGCGCTCTTTCATGCATGAAGCTGCTTCAGGAGATTAAATTCAGATTGAAATTTTTTAATAAAGATAATAATTATTTACACATGTGCCCTCATGTGACAGTGTCGCATGAGCTGGGACACGTTTGTCAAATTATCAGAATCTATTTATTTATTTATTTAATGAAACCTTCAGGAAGTCTCATCCCACCCATGGATGAGGTTTCCTGAAAAATACGAAGGCCGCTTGGGCTCTTCGCTTGCCCCCCCCGCCAACAATAAGGTTGGACGGGTAGCGTTGGTAACTACTTAATTGTTTTTTAATGGCCTTAACGCACGCCCGACTTCACCACGCGTCATTTTACACATCGGCACGTCAGGCCTGCCCCTGCATGCCGATGTCAAAATTCTGGCCGTGTGCTCGAACACCTAGATCCCTCTGCACCTCGCAATTCTGCAGCCGTTCTCCATTTAAGTAAATACTCTGCTTTACATTAAACTCCATTTTGCCAGATCTTTGCCCACTCACTCAACCTGTCTATATCCATCTGCAACCTCCTCATGTCCTCTTCACAACTTACTTTCCTACCTTTGTACCAGCTGCAAATTTAGCTACCGTGTCTTCACTCCCCTCATCTAAGTCATTGAAATAAATTGCAGAACGTAAGTCAATAGTAATAAATTGTCGCACCCTGCCAAACAGAAAATGTAAGCATGCTGTCTGCTTTCTGCCAGCCAGCCAATCTTCTATCCATGTTAACATGTTACCCAGTACACCATGTGCTTTTTATTTTCTGTAATAACCTTTGACGTGGCATGTTATCAAATGCCTTCTGGAAATCCAAGTGCAGTATGTCTACAGGCTCCCCTTTATCCACTGCGCATGTTACTCCTTCAAAAAACTCCAATAAACTGGTTAAACATGATTTTCTTTTCACAAAACCATGCTGACTCTTCCCTATTGCCTTGAGTTCTTCTAAGTGCCCAGCTATAATGATCGATTCTAATAACTTCCCCACAACTGACATCAAGCTAACTGGCCTATAGTTTCCTGTTTTCTACCTCTCTCCCTTCTTAAATAGAGGGGTTACATTTGCTACTTTCCAATCTGATGGAACCTTTCCAGAATCTAGTCAATTTTGGAAAATTAACAGCAGTGCATGGAATACCTCATTAGCCACCTCTTTTATGACCCTAGGATGTAGTCCCTTGGGACCTGCAGACTTACCAGCCTGTAGCTCCATCAATTTGCTCAGTACCATTTCCCTAGTGATTTCAATTTCACCAAGTTCTTTTCTCCCATCCACCTTCTGATTTGCAGCTATTACTGGAATATTTTTTGTAACCTCTATAGTGAACACAGAAGCAAATATTTATTAATTTAATCCTCCATTTCCTTATTATCTACTATTAACTCCCCACTGTCACTCTCTAGAGGACCAACACTCATTTTACTTACTCTTTTCCTTTTTAAATATCAGTAGAAACTCTTGCTATCCGTTTTTACATTTCTAGCTCGCTCCCTCTCATACTCTAATTTCTTTCTCCTGATTAACCTTTTAGTCATTCTCTGCCATTCTTTATATTCTGTCCAATCATTTGTCCTGCCGCTCATCTTTGCGGAGTTGCATGCTTTTCCCTTAAGTTTGATGCTTTCCTTAACTTCTTTAGTTAACCACAGATGGTAGGTCCAGCCCTTAGAATTTTTTTTATAGTAGGAATGTACTTGTTATACTGGAATGTATGGAAATATCCCCTTAAATATCTGCCACTGCTTCTCTATTGATCTATCCCCTAGCCTAGTTTCCCAGTTCATTTCAGCTAGCTCAGCTTTCATCTCCACATAGTTGCTCCTATTTAAGTTTAAAATATTAGTCTTAGACCCACTCTTCTCCCTTTCAAACTGAATGTAAAATTTAATCATATTGTGGTTGCTGCTACCTAGTGGTGCCTTTACTCTGAGGTCATGAATTAATCTTGTCACATTACACATTACCAAGTCTAATATAACCTGCTCTCTGGTTGGTCCCAGAACATGCTGCTCTAAGAAACTATCGCAAAAGCATTCTAGAACTCCTCATCCAGTCAACTACTGCCAATCTTATTTTTCCAGTTTATGTGTAGATTAAAATCACTCATGATTATTGCCATCCCTTTATCACAAGCACACAATATTTTCTCTTGAATACTTTGTCCTACACTGTGGCTACTGTTAGGGGGGCTGTAGACCACTCCCACTAATGACTTTTTCCTCTACTATCCCTCAGCTCCACCAAAACCAATTCTACATCCTGATCTCCTGAACCAAGGTCATCTCTAACTATTGGCCTAATGCCCTCTTTGATTAACAGTGCTACCCCTCCATCTTTACCTAGCTTCCTATTCTTGAATGTCATGTACCCTTCAATGTTAAGGACCCAATCTTTGGTGTCCTGCAACCACATCTCCGTAATTGCTTTCATATCATATGTTTTTACTTCAATATGTGCCATCAATTCATTTGCTTTGTTATGAATGCCACGTGCATTCAGATAGAGAGTTTTGTCTTTTTGTTACCTTTGTAACATCTCATCTTGACTGTTGATGTACTCTAAGGTTTTTTTCTCTCTGTCCCTTCCTGCTATTCTCTAACGCTCATTTCTCATATTACTATTTTGCTCTCCTGTCTTGACTCTGCATCTTGAATTGCTACCTCTACCCAAACTTGATCCCTCACCTCTCTTGTTTAGTTTAAAGCCCTCTCTACTTCCCTAGTTATGGGATTTGAAAGGACACTCATCCCAGCATGGTTCAAGTGTAAACCATCCCAATGGTACAGCCCCCACTTTCCCCAGTACTGATGTCAGTGCCCCACAAACTGGAACCCATTTCTCCCACACCAGTCTTTGAGTCATGCATTCGTCCCTCTAATCTTCTTTGCCTTATGCCAATTTGCATATGATGGATGAAGGCTGATTGAGAAAGTGGTTAAAGTGCTCTGTCTACCTTTCTGGAATTTAGGCTTTGTCTGTGAACAATGTTGACCCTTTGGCACTGAGGATTAATGATGAACCTATAGGCAGATTTCAGAGCATCATAGAATCTTGTCTAGTCTTTGCGGTTAGCATGTGACTGAAGTTCATTTGCATTCTGATTCAGCCAAGTGTCTTCCATCTCTGAGCTTACCTTGGACAATCCTACAGGCATTTCAATGGACATCGTTCTTGGACAGTGAGCATGTGTCATTGAGGTGAAGCCTGTAGAGACGATGTTTCTCCTTAAGTAGTTTCTGGATCACCTCTTTACTCTCATCAAACCAATCTTGATGCTTATGAGAGGAAGGGTGAAGGGCCCGTCGAGCCGTGAAGGATACTGTACCCAAAGATTGCTTAGTCATCCTTAAGCAGTGAGTGTCTATTTTCACTGTACACAAGCAGCTCTTGAGTTTCTCCAAGAAAGATTCCTTCGCAGTTGCCAGTTTGAGCCTTGAGCCATTGAGATGCTTCCGGACCTTTATGCCCTGAGGGCATCTAGGGGGATGGATCTTACTGTGTAGCTTTGAGATGATGGGACAATGGCCAGTCCAGCAGTCAGGGCTGCACATGGTTTTAGTTACACGCATATCCTGCCTGTCCCTGGTGACGACATGGTCAGTTAGTGGTGGGAAGAGAAAGTCTGTGAGACCCAACAATATGCTGACCATCAGGACATGCAAAGCTTTATTGAATCCACCAGGGCCATCTATAGACCAAGGTCAAATGGACAAAATGTCCTTTGTTCACAGGATGTTGTATTTCTTCTTAATGATGATGACGCTATCTGTCAATGCTGGAAAGAACATTTTTAACAACTCTTCAACCATGAATCCACAGTGGCTGCTGATACTCTCCAGGCTCTCCTCCAGAACCCTGTGGGGAACAACCATCAAGGGGAGAGCTGTAACAGGCAATCAGTGGATCAAAAATAACAAAGTTTGTGGACCCGACGGTATTCCAGCTGAGACCTTCAAAGCTATTGCTCACATTAAGACTCCGTGCACACATCGTACAGACTTGGGAGGAGAAAGAACTCCTGGCCTCCAACTTTGGGAATGTGACAATTGTAATTATCCTCAAGAAGGGAGATAAATCACACTGTGGAAATTATCTGGGTGTTTTTCTCTTGTCCAAAGCAAGAAAAATTCTGACACCCATTCTCCTCAATCAACTACTTCCTGTGGTTGAGGAACCCCTCCCAGAGGCACCATGAGGCTTTAGACCTTCCAGAGGAACCTCTGACATGGTCTTTGTTGCCAGACAAATCCAAGAAAAATATCAAGAATGACACCAGGAACTTTTCATTCTTCAACCTGATCAAAGCATTTTCATCAGTAAATCACCAGGCTCTGTGGATCATGCTCCAATGATTGGGATGTCCAAGAAATGTCATCTCAATCCTTCAATTGCTTCACGTTGATATCACTGCAACTGTCTTAGGGGAAGATCTGACACAGACACCTTCAAAATCCAGACCGAGGTCAAGCAAGGCTGCATAATAGTCCCATACAATTTACAATCTACCTGTAGCTATTCACCTCATCAAAGATTAACAGCCCTCTGATGCGTGTATTAAATACTATCTAGATGGAAAACTCTTTAACCTCAGTCGCCTCCATGTCAAAACCAAACAGACCACCATAGACATACATAATCCACAGTTTGCAGATGACTGCAGTGTCGTTGCTCACTCTGCACCAGATCTATGAGCCACTCTCAATCTCTTCAAACCTGCATATGAGAAACTCGGCCTGCCCTTGAATGTTACCAAAATAAAACTCATATATCAACCCAGACCTGGTCAGCCAAATATTCCACCTCCCATATATATTGAAGGAGAGACTCTGGGATATGTTGAGCATGTCCCATACCTCAGCAGCTGCCTCTCTGAAAAGGCCGCCACTGACCAGGAGATCCAACACCGGGTCGGCTGCACCAGCTCAGCCTCCTACAAACTACAGCAGTGAGTGTTTGACAACAAAGACTTCCTCAAGTCAAACAAAGTCCTCATTGAGGATGGAGATATTTGTGGAGCCTCCTCCAGTGAGTTGTTTAATTGTCCACCAGCATTCACAACTGGACGTGGTAAGACTGCAGAGTTTAGATCTGATCCATTGCTTGTGGAATCGCTTAACACTGTCGATTGCTTGCTATTTCCACTGTTTGACATGCAAGCAGTCCTCTGTTGCAGCTTCACCAGGTTGACACGTCATTTTTAGGTATGCCTGGTGCTGCTCCTGGCATGCCCTCCTTCACTCTTCATTGAACCTGGCTTGATGGTAATGGTAGAGTGGAGGATGTGCCTGGCCATGAGGTTACAGATTGTGTTCAAGTACAATTCTGCTGCTACTGATGCCCCACAGCACCTTGTGGATGCCCAGTCTTTAGTTGCTAGATCTGTTTGAAATCTATCCTATTTAACACTATTTAACAACATGATGGAGGGTATCCTCAATGTGAAGGCGGGACTTCATCTCCACAATGACTGTGCAGTGGTCACTCCTACCCCGACTGTCATGGACAGATGCATCTGCAACTGGTAGGTTGGTGAGGATGAGGTCAAGTAGGTTTTTCCCTTGTTGGTTCCCTCATCACTTGCCACAGACCCAGTCTAGCAATTATGTAATTTGGGACTCAGCCAGCTCGGTCAGTAGTGGTGTTACTGAGCCACTCTTGGTGATGGACACTGAAGCCCCCCCACCCAGAGTACATTCTGTGCCCTTGCCACCCTCAGTGCTTCCTCCAAGTGATGTTCAACATGGAGGAGCACTGATTCATCAGCTGAGGGAGGGCGGTACGTGGTAATCAGCAGGAGGTTTCCTTGTCCATGTTTGACCTGATGCCATGAGACTTCTTGGGGTCCAGAGTCAATGTTGAGGACTCCCAGGGCAACTCCCTCCTGACTGTATCCCTGTGCCCCCACCTCTGCTGGGCCTGTCCCGCCGGTGGGACAGGAGATACCCAGGGATGGTGATGGTGGAATCTGGGGCATTATCTGTAAGATATGATCCTGTGAGGATGCCTGTGTCAGGCTGTTGCTTGACTAGTCTGTGAGACAGCTCTCCCAATTTTGGCACTAGCCCCCAGATGTTAGTAAGGAGGACTTTGCAGGGTCGACAGGGCTGATTGCGCTTTTGTCATTTTTAGTGACTGAGTTGATGCTGGTGGTCCATCTGGTTTCATTCCTTTTTCGAGCCTTTGCAGTGATTTGATACAACTGAGTGGCTTGCTAGGCCATTACAGAGAGCATTTAAGAGTCAGCTACATTGCTGTGGGATTGGAGTCACATGTTGGCCGGACCAGGTAAGCACAGCAGATTTCTTTCCCTACTACTGAGACAGATGGGTGACTCAGGTCTCCATCTCAGCAGTTAGCATTAGACTAGCTATTAATTCCAGATTTTTATTAATTTAATTGAATTTAAATTCCACCAGCTGTTGTTATGGGATCTGAACCCATGTCCCCAGAGCATTAGCCTGGGCCTCTGGATTACCAGACAGCAACATTACCATTGACCCACCCACTCCCCCTAAATAGATAGGGAGAAACTATTTCCAGAGGCAGGGGACACATATTTAAGGTAATTGGAAAGGGGGTCCCAGGGGCCGATGAGGAGAACACTCTTTTAACTCAGTTGTGAGCTGGAATGCGCTGCCTGAAAGGGCGGTAGAAGCAGATTTAACAATAACTGTCTATAAGAAATTGGATAAATACTTGCAAAAAAAAACACAGGGGTATGGCGAACGACCAGGGAATGGGGCTAATTGGATAGCTTTAGCAATGCCGAAAGGCCTCCTTCTGTGCTATATGTTTCTATGATTATTAGTTAAAGGATGTTGCCTCTAAGAAATGATTCTCATTACTTGAGTATCAATGATAGGCTGCAAGGAATCACTTGTCTTCCCAGATGCACCCCCAATATTCGGGGTATTGTTGATTTCAATTGTTTATGTGGGACTTTGGTCAAGGACTTTTTAGACTCCCTGTCAGTATGGACAGAGTTGCTAGTCACATCCCAGCCATAACACAAGGGCCAAGTATTGTGCGTGCTAGAAATCTGAGATAAATGCTGAGATAATGCTGGAAATGCTCAGCACCTCAGGCATCATTTGTGGGGAGAGTTAATGATTCAGGTTGCTAACCCTTCACAAAATCCCTTCTAGTTACTTGCTCCAGTGTTGGCACTCTAATGAGAACATCATAGCCACAATTGACTAACTGCCTTCTATTAGTTGTTTCTCGGAGGGCAGAAGATGGCATTAGGATACCCTCTGCTAAATGCCCACCTGTGACACTGCATACCTGGAATACTGATTAGTCCCTGGCATCTAAAGTTGCTATGGCTGCGGAGGGGAGGAGGCCAGAGAAGTTGTGAGGGTCTCTTCAGCTCAAGCCAAAGGAGAAACTATATTCACCTATTCTTGCTGTCAGCTTCACAAGCAACAAATCCCATTGGAGATTCAGGAGAAACTTCCTAACCCAGAAAATGGTTGGGACATGGAAGTCACTACTGCAGGGAATGGTTGAGGTGAATGGTATAGATACATTTTAGGGGAAGCTGGAGAAACACATGAGAAAGGAACAAATAAAAGTTTTGCTGATGGGTTGAGATGAAGTGGGTGCGAGGAGACTCATGTGGAGCATGAACACCAGCATGGACCTGGGCTGAATGGTCTATGTAAGGCTTTGGACACCATACGAAACCCCAGGGTAAGAAAATTCTTGTCAAGAAATAACCAACCTGGTCTCTTTGACATCCTTTGAGATTTTAGCTTAGCCAACTTAACTCTAACATACACACAAATCCCTTTGCAGCTTTGAGAATTCAACTTTGGTGGATCTTTTTCCAACCCACAGCTTCCAATCCACCTGAACTGCTAAAGCTACGCACTTCACAGCTGTGTGCTGAGTGTTTTCTCTCTCTCTCTCTCTCTCTGGTGGAAACAACTTTCTAACAAAGACTGTGGCTCTCCCAAAATGACTGAAATGGTACTTCGCTATTGATTATCCCAAGTTAGACTTTAATTGACTGAACAATTCCTCAGCTCTACGTGGTTAACCGTTTTCTATTCACTCCGTCTTTTGGAAATTACTTTAGCCCTAGCAATCCTACCTATGGTGGATCCACAGATCCCGAATACTGGATCCTTCTGGCAATCCTCAGACCTGTGACAGTTACTTTAGTCACTAAGCCTAATAATAAGTTGTTATGGCAACCAGTCAGCCTGTGACAAATACCCATCGACTGGCAATGTCCTACACAAATGCTAACTTCTTAGCAAGTGTCCTATTAATGGCAAGTGCCCCCCCAGCTTGTGCCCCACTTCTAATTCTTCTCACCTGTCAAGTGCCCCCGAGCAAGTATCCTGCGATAGATGCTAACCCTTGGCAAATGTAAAGACCTCAGTGATGCCCCTTTATTTATATATCCGTTTTGTATACCCTTTTATACCCTTTTTGCAGGTAGCTTTGTGCCATTTAGCCCAAGTATGTGCACCTTGATCAACACAACAAATTACTTCTAACCCAACTCTTGACCAATGGGAAGAGCATTCCTAGCATCCCCACAACAATCTAACCTTCATTTGTTGCTTCAAACTGGAGCTCCTTGGAATATCTAGCCTCAGGCCCACCTGATGATATTGATACTCCCAGGAAAACGACTTCTTCCTGCAGCAGCTGAACCTTCTGGGGGTTAATTTTCAAACCCGCCTCAGATAAAAAAAGATGCCAATCCGCTTAGTAATTTCGGATGTTTGTCAACTGTTTCAATGGCTATGAGTAAATCATCCAGATACTGCAACAAACATTCTGGCTGCAGAAAGGCTTTCAGAGTTTCTGCCATTCTCTTATGAAGTATTGTTGGAGTGTTATGGAAGCCCTGTGGGATCGCCATCCAAGTGAAGATACAATCCTAGTCAGGATTGCAAACTTGCACTGATCTCTGTGTTATGCTCCAGATTCCATTTGCGATATCCAGTGTACAGATCCACTTTAGTCTTGCTAGTATTTCAGAAAACAATGTGGGTGCTTCTCTAACGATGGGTATGTATTTAGACATTGCCTTATTTAAGCTACTGCAGTTGGCCATCAATCTGCGGGGATTGTCTCTTGTTCTAAGCTCTCTTGTAGCTTTCCCAGGAATTCTTTTCAGCAGCAGATCTAACTCCAGCCTACTCCCTGATTATTCTATCAATTAAAATGCCAAATAAATTGAGCAGCAATTTCCACTGATAAATTACACTCATATGTTAAAGTAACAAGGTTGACAGTACTCTCACCTCTGAGTTAGGAAGTTATGGCTTCAAGTCCCACTCCAGAAACTTGAGCACATAATCCAGGCTCATATTCCCAGTGCCAGTACTGAGGGGGTGCTGCACTGTCAGGGGTGCTGTCTTTCAGGTGAGATGTTAAATCAACGTCTCAGCTATCAAGTGGATATGCAAGATATTTGAAGATGAGCAGGAGAGGTCTTCCTGGCCAATATTTATCATTCAACCGTCAATTAAACACAGGTTATCTGGGCATTACCATATCGCACTTTGTGGGATCTTGCTGTGCCACAAAATAGCTGCCATATTCCCTACTTTGCAACAGTGACTATATTTCACAGTATTTCATTAGCTGCAAAGCACTTTGGGATGTTCTGAGGTTATGAAAGGCTTTATTTTTAATAACAAAAACAGAATTACCTGGAAAAACTCAGCAGGTCTGGCAGCATCGGCGGAGAAGAAAAGAGTTGACGTTTCGAGTCCTCATGACCCTTCCACAGAAGTTCTGTCGAAGGGTCATGAGGACTCGAAACGTCAACTCTTTTCTTCTCCACCGATGCTGCCAGACCTGCTGAGTTTTTCCAGGTAATTCTGTTTTTGTTTTGGATTTCCAGCATCCGCAGTTTTCTTTGTTTTTATTTTTAATAATGCTGGTTGATGGCCAAGTATCAGCCCGGTTACTAGGAAGAACTTACTTCCCTCTCTTCGATTGTTACCTCGACCCTAAGTAATGCCAGCATTAAAGGAACATGGTTTTAAAGTTTCATTTAAAAGACAGCAGTGCCTATAGTGCAGCCCTCCCTCAGTACTGACACTGGGGAGCATCAGCCAAAGCTTTGTGCTCAATCCTCTGGAGTGGGGTTTGAATCCCTACCCTTTCTAAGGTGGTGGGGGGGTGGGGGTGGGATGGGGGGGGGGGGGGGGTGGGGGTGGGATGGGGGGGGTGGGGGGGGTGTGGGGGGGTGGGGGTGGGATGGGGGTGGGGGGGTGGGGGTGGGATGGGGGTGGGGGGGGGTGGGGTGGGGGTGGGATGGGGGGGTGGGGGGGGTGGGGGTGGGATGGGGGGGCGGGGGGGGGTGGGGGTGGGATGGGGGGGCGGGGGGGGGTGGGTGGGGTGGGGGTGGGATGGGGGTGGGGGGTGGGGGGGGTGGGGGTGGGATGGGGGGGGTGGGGGGGTGGGGGTGGGATGGGGGGGCGGGGGGGGGTGGGTGGGGTGGGGGTGGGATGGGGGGGTGGGGGGGGGGTGGGTGGGGTGGGGGTGGGATGGGGGGGGAGCGGGTGGGGTGGGGTGGGGGTGGGATGGGGGGGCGGGGGGGGGGTGGGGGGGTGGGGGTGGGATGGGTGGGGGGTGCAATTAACTGAGCCCCAGCTGCCATAGACCTGTCTCTTTAGCACAATTGGAAAAAGGAATAGAAGCTAGTGTTACCATGGGGTACAGTGTCCATGGCATTGTTCACAACTTACAAAGGCTTTTGTCAATCTTTATTATTCCATTTAGTCAGATCCTACAGTCTCGCTTCTTAACACAAACTACTTTACATTTAATTTTTAAGTTTCCCTACAACATTCCCTTGGAAATTGACGCTCTCTGGTGGATTTTCCAATGCTCTTCCCTCCCAGATTTGAGACCTCAACAGGGACACAGCTGATTTTTCCAGTCATGTTACAATTAGTTGGGTTGACTGATCTGCTGGGGTGATGTAGCAGAATACCACAGTCGTTGCTGGTTTGAAAGCTTTCAAAAGGACCTAATTGGTCAAAATGGAAGCGAGCAATTTGGGAGAGAGAAAACGTTATTATTACACAGAAAATGTGAAATGAAGCATACAGGGAACGGTGGGGTGGGGGGAGGGGAGTGGGGTGGTGGGGGGCAAAGAAAGGAAGGGTGGAGAGGTAGAAGGGAATAGGAAGAGGGTGAGGAGAGGAAGGGTGAAGGGGGAGCTTTCTCTCACTTCCCAACCCCTCCAACAGCCTTTGTTTTTGGAGCAATCACAGTCCACAACAGGAACTTGCATCAGGCGCTGCAGCTTTTAACTCAGCATTCAGCTCCTTTGTAATGTCAGTGTCATTTCTCTCACGTCCACACACACTCTCTCTTATCTCAGAAGCCCTTTTGCATTCTCTTTCTTGTTGCAACCTCTAGCACAGAACTTCTTACAAAGAGTCACGTTGCTCATGATAGTAACATGGTCAAAGCACATCAATAGCTTTTTTTCTCAAACCATACAAGCCGCTGGTGGTTTTTACCTTCTTTATCTTCGACAACCCGAAATCTTGAGCCTTTATTACTGTTTAGTTCAGAATGCTCGCACACTGATGATCAATTGTATCACATATCCTTTCTTCCTTTTGTGTGAAGTTCCAAGCTTTCACTCCCCAGGGCAAGCAAGCTGTTTTTACCTGGGATTAGCACACCAAAAAGCTCAGTTACACAACAGGGTTTGTATCAATTGATGGGCAAAAGTGGTGGAAGTGACTCTCACTACTTTTAAAAAAAAATCTGTAAAGTGTTGCTAAGAGTAGCTTTGCATAGACAATAAACCACAGATTTTTGATTAAAATTCTGGAAGTCTCTACATATTGCTATAATCTGGAATGTTCTGCCTGAAAAGGCACTGGAAGCAGATTCAAAAGCACCTTCAAAAGGGAATTGTATTCCTGACTTGGAAATATATCGGCCGTTCCTCCACTATTGCTGGGTCAAAATGCTGGAACTCCCTAACAGCACTGTGGGTGTACCTACACCACATGGACTGCAACGGTTCAAGAAGGCAGCTCACCACCACCTTCTCAAGGGCAATGAGGGATAGTGTTGGATCCAGCGCCCTGGTTTGCTGGGGCTAAAGGATCTGGGTTGCACGCTTGTTTTAGGGTGATCAAGTTGGTACCAAGACATGGAAGATCAGTAGACCATTCTTAGGAGAAGCACATCCTGTTTATTTACAAAAGGAACTCAACAGCTACACTTGGGTGTTTACAACTCAAAGCTCTGTCCTTACTGTTCAGACTCTATAACTCAAGACTACTGACGACAGAGGAAGTCCGCACTACTCTGCTATTGGGTAACAAGATCATGTGATCTTACATTACAACATTTGTCTTAAAGGTGTGTTACACATCAGGTTACTACATGTAGGCAATAAATGCTGGCCCAGCCAGCGAAGCTCACATCCCATGAATGAATAAGAAAAAATATTACATGGTATTTACAGTGCAAAAACCGACCATTCAGCCCCAACAGATCTATGCGAGTTGTTATGTTTCATTGAAGCCTCCGCCCATACTACCAATACATCCTTCTATCCCCTTCTCCCTCTTGTTTATCGAGATTCTCCTTAGATACGTCCACATTATTCGCCTCAACCACTCTTGTGGTAGCAAATTGCAAGTTCTCACCTCTGGGTGTTCCTTAGTCAATTTATTAATGTCTATCTTATATCTATGGTGCCTAGTTCTGGTCTCCCCCACAGGTAGAAACAGGGTAGGTGTCGGGAAGATGTTTCTATTTGTGGGGGGAGATCAGCATGAGAGCCAATACAGAATAGCAGAGAGTCAGACAGCCAACCCATGAAAGTCACCTGCATGGCTTCAGATGATGGGCACACAGAATCATAGATTATTACAGCACTGAATGAGGCCATTCTACCCATTATGTCTGTACTGGCTCTTTGAAAGAGCTATCCAATTAGTCCCATATGAACATATGAATTAGGTAGTTGGAGTAGGCCATTCGGCCCCTCAAGCTTGCTCCACCATGCAATAAGATCATGGCTGATCTGACTGTAACCTCGTATGCCTGGCTAACCCCTGATAACCTTTCACCCCCTTGCTTATCAAAGATCTATCTACCTCTGCCTTTAAAATATTCAAGGATTCTGCCTCAACCACCATTTGCAGAAATAACCCTGTATTTTTTCTCCTTCCCTTTTAAAAGTTACTGCTTCCACTGCCCTTTCAGACATTGCATTCCAGAAAACAACTGACTGGGTTAAAAAAAAAAATCCTCATGCCCTCCCTGGTTCCTTTGCCAATTGTATCAAACCTACCTCCTCTGATGCTTCTGCCACTGTAAATTTCTCCTTATTTACTCTATCAAAATGCTTCATGATTTTGAACACCTCCGTTAATGTCCTCCTAACCTTCTCTGCCCTAAGCAGAACAATCCCAGCTTCTCTAGTCTCCCCACACACATGAAGAAGAGGGGTTAAAGATGGAATTTTGGGGAATGCCAGAGATGTCTGCAATTGGCAAGAAACAGGAAACCATTGGGAGCGAGTGTGATACCTGCTGTATATTTTATATCTTAGAAACAAGTGCCGTCTCTGCATAGATCCATGTGTGTAACAGGTTTTATCCACAGTGTTTTCAAATGTCTGCTGCATGCTTCAGCTTTGATTCCCAGCTCTTTCTACAGCTTTTCTCCCTGAGTCCACAACCAGGCTTAACTAATCAGCCACAGTGAGCATCAATGGTAAACAAACTCACAATCAAACACAGAACAGTTCAACCATTGAACGCTACAATGAGACCAGGAGATAGACCACAGGCGAGCTACACCCCTTGGATAATGGAGCTGGGGAAAATGTCACAAGCAATTGAGAGGTTGTGGAGCGGGCAGTGTAATGTGGCTTCAGGTCACGGATAACTTTAACCCGTTGTATTGGGAAGCCTAATTAGAGGCCTTTGTGAAAAGGTAATGGCAAGGACTTAATGTGAGGCAACAGCACAATCCAGGACTGCAGGAAGCAAAGTGAAAGTTGGAGGTTACATTTAAAGGCATAACAGGCATATCTGATCAATGAAATGGCTGCAATAAACACAGTTACTGAGGGAGGGTGGGGTGTAAAAATCTGTACCTGCTGCTGGGAACAGCCTAGTGAATTTTGTTGAATTCTTTAATAGTTTCCGGCAACCAAGAATTACGCAAGATTCCAATCCAAGCAGAAGGTCAGTGACTGGATGTGGAGGAAACCTTTCATCTCTCACAGAATCATATTGTCGTTATGGCTCATTGTCGTTATGCTGGCTCTTAGTGGACCTTTAGCAAAGAGCCATCAAGGGCACGATGGGCCGAATGGTCTCCTTCTTTGCGGCAAGATTCTAAGATACAGGTGTAAAGTGATTTGGCCTAATGTCCAATACTTTGTATCAGCTACAATTTATAATAGGAAGAGAATTGCAGCACTAGGTTTCTGGGAGAGAGATGCTATTCTACAATGTTCAAATTTGAAAAAATTCTATGTTAAATGAAGTGTTCAGGAGATCGTGGGAAAACCATACTGGTTTATTAACCATTTTTATTCCTTTTTCTGTTCTCCTGCTGACACTTAAATTCTCATTAATGTTTGCGGCAGCTGGTGTAATTTTTTTAAGTGCCCCTTAGCGCCACTATTAGAACCAGAGGAAATCTCTGTTCTTTGGTGTTTGGAAGCGGAAAGCCAATACAGAAAGGCTAAGGCAAGTCAAGCTACATGCAACACACCCTATGCCCACCCGCCTGTACCCCACACCCTCATATCTGCCAACAGATAACATGTCATGCTCTAGTAGATGACTCCTAAACCAAAGACTGATCCATTGTTGGGTATGCAACTGCCTGACTAAGGCTAAATGCTTATGCTAAATGATAAAATTCTACTAGCTTTCCTAATTGCTTGTTCCACCTGCATACTAACCTTTTGTGATTCATACACTAAGATCCCTGGACCCCTCTGTATCTCAGAGCTCTGCAATCTCTCGCCATTTAGATAATTTTTTTCCTGTCAAAATGGACAATTTCACACTTTCCCACATTATACTCAATTTGCCACTCCTTTGCACTCTCACTCAATCTATCTATACCCCTTTGTAGCCTCCTTGTGTCCTCTTCATGTCTTACTTTCCTACCTATCTTTGTGTCATCAGCAAACTTAGCAACCGTATCTTCAGGCTCTTCATCCAAGTCACTTCTATAAATTGTAAATAGTTGAGATCCCAGCACTGATCCTTGTGAGGCGTCACTGATTACATCCTGCCAACCATAAAAAGACCCATTTATGTCCACTCTCTGTTTCCTGTAAACTAGCCAATCTTCTATCCATGCCAATATGTTATGTCCTACAATATGATTTCCCTTTCACAAAACCATGATTGATTTGCCTGATGGCCTTGAATTTTTCTAAGTGCCCTGCTATAGCATCTTTAATAATAGCTTCTGAAATTTTCCCTGTGACAGATGTTAAGCTAACGGGCCTGTGGTTTCCTGCTTTCTGTCTCCATTTTGGAATAAAGGAGTTACATTCACTATTTTCCAATGTAATGGAAACTTCCTCAAATCTAAGGAAGTTTGGAAAATTAAAACCAACACATCAACCACCTCACTTGCAATTTCTTTTAAGACCCTGGATGAAGTCCATCAGAACCTGGGGACTTGTCAGCCCCCAGTTCCAACAATTTGCCCAGTACCTCTTGGATGGTTGGCCCTCCCCTTGGATTTTTTCCTTCTCTTTGGAATGTATCTACTCTGTATATTCTAAAATATCCCCTTAAATGTTTGCCACTGCATCTCTATTGACCTATCCCTTAACCTAATTTGTCAGTTCACTTTAGCCAGCTGTGCTTTCGTGCCCTTATAATTGCCCTATTTTAAGTAAAATAGTAATCTTGGACCTACTCTTCTCTCCCTGAAACTGAATGTAAAATTCAATTATATTATGATCGCTGCTACCTAGAGGCACCTTCACTATGAGATCATTAATTAATCCCATCTCACTGCACAATACCAGGTCTAGTATAACTTCGAAGGGTCATGAAGACTCGAAACGTCAACTCTTTTCTTCTCCGCCGATGCTGCCAGACCTGCTGAGTTTTTCCAGGTAATTCTGTTTTTGTTTAGTATAACTGCTGTCTGGCTGTTCTAAGAAACTGTCCTGAAAACATTCTATAAATTCCTCATCTAGGCTACCTTTACCCAACTGATTTTTCCAGTCCATATACAGATTAAAATCCCCCATGATTATTGCCATACTTTCATGCCAAGTTCTCATTATTTCTTCCTTTATACCACATCCTACTGTATGGTTACTGTTAGGGGTCCTGTACACCAGTCCCACAAGTGACCTTTTGCCTTTTCTCACCTCTGCCTAAACCACTTCTACACCCTGGTTTCCTGAATTTAGGTCATCGCTCTCTAATGTGCTAATACCATCATTAATTAACAGATCCACCCCTGCACCTTTTCCTAGCTCCCTGTCCTTCTTAAATGTCACATAACCTTCAATATTCATGTCCTAATATATATCATCCTGCAGCCATGTATCTGTAATGGCCATCAGATCATACTTATTTATTTCTAATTGTGCTCTCAGTTTATCTGTTTTGTTTCAAATGATATGTGCATTCAGATATAGAGCCTTTAGTTTTGTTCCTTTATTATTTTTATAACCTCTAGTCTTATTTGCTGATTTACTCAGTGATTTGTGTTCCTTGTACTCTCTGTCCCTTGCTGTCACGGTCTGGTTTATCATTTCTCACACTAATACCTGTCTCTCTTGGCTTGTCTCTACTCTTTGATTTAGCACATCTTGCCAAATTTGAGCCCTTGTCCCTACTATTTAGTTTAAAACCCTTCCTACTTCCCTAGTTAGGTGGCTCACTATAACATTGATCCCAGCACGGTTCAGGTATAGTCCGTAAATCCCCCACTTTCCCCAGTACTGTGCCAGTGCCTCACGAACCAGAACCCGCTTCTCCCACACCAGTCTTTGAGCCATGTATTCATCTCTCTAATTTTATGTACCCTATGTCAGTTTGCAGGTGGCTCAGGTAATGATCCAGAGATTATTAACTTTGAGATTCTGCTTTGTAATTTAGTGCCTAGTTCCTCATACTTTCTATGCAGAACATCTTTCCTAGTTTTACCTATGTTGTTGGTACCTACATGAACCTCCTCCCCCTCCCACTGCAAGCTCTTCTCCAGCCCTGAGCAGGTGTCCCGAACCCTGGCACTGGGCAGGCAACACAGACCTCTTGACTCTCACTCTTTGCTGCAGAGAACAGTGTCAATCTCCCTCACTATACTGTCCCTTACTACCGTTACATTCCTTTTTGCTCCCCTCACTTGAATGGCTTCTATACCGTGGTGCCAAGATCAGTTTGCTCATCCAACCTTCAGCCCCCACTCATCCAAAATATGAGAAGACCTCAAATCTACTGGGCAATTGCAAAGGCTGAGGCTCCTGCATTCCTGTCCTCTGGGTCCCCTTACCTGCCTCACATACAGTCACACCCTTCTGTCCCTGACCACTGACAAGATCAGAAGACCCTATCCTAAGTGGCGTGACTGCCTCTTGGTACAAAGCATCCAGGTAAATTTCCCCCTCCCTGAGGTGTCGCAGAGTCCAAGGCTCAGCCTCCAACTCAATGACTCCGAACCAAAGCTCCTCGAGCCACAAACACTTACCACATCCAGGAGCTCCCATATCCTGCAGCTGTAACACAATTACATTATTCATTTATTTATTTTCCCTTTTTATATAATTTATGAACTTTACCACCAGTCCATATACTATTTTAAACTTTAGGAAATTGAACTTACCTTAATCACTTACCAGATACTCACCAAATAGCTAGCTTCTTTCCCTGTAGTAGAGTAAGAACCAATTCCTGCAGGATGAAAAAGCATAAGGAAAGAGTACACCTCTTCTCCTCCTCACCGAACTCCCCCACTCACCAAACTCCTGAACACACACTCAGTTCCAAATCTGGAACTGGTTTGCTTCCATTGGGTAGATGCAATCATGAGCTCAATTATTCTGTTGGCTAGCTCTGCTGCCGTGAAGGTGCAATCACGCCCCTTGGTTTTGAATCCACTTGTGAATTGGTCAATGGTCTCTGTCGGTTGTTGCCTAAAAGACAGGAATTCTAGATGGTGTATTTGGAAGCTGGGCTTCACTCGTAATTCATCTTTGAATGTTGAACATCTTTTTCTGGTTTTTAAGATGATCGCTCGATAGGCCTGATGTGTCCAATCTGTGCTGGCCTTTATTGTCTATAGCAATTTTAATTTAAATGGCTTGTTTATCCGGTTCAGGAATATCGAGATCCAGAAAATACACCTTGACACATTCTCAGGACAAAGTAAATCAGATTGGAGATCCGTTACTTTCCAATTAAGTGTGGGAAATTTGTGGTCACCTTTTAGCGTTTTGCAGGATTTTTAATGCTATCTGGAGCTTTTGATAGCTATCTTGTTTCCTCCAACTATTTTAGAGTTAATTTAGCTCTGAATTGCAGTATCTTTAGTGGCCACTGCCTTAGCTTGACTGCAACGGGGGCAGCGTTGAGCTCTTTCTGATTTTTCCTGGTTGAACACTAAGCTCCACCCACAAAGCAATGATTGAGATGGGAAAATGGCTGCAGACTTTAAAAATGAAAGCAAACAGTGATTGAAAAAAGCTTTTTTTTACAGGCTTCTTCTATTTGTTTGGAGCTGTTACTGAACTCAACATGTGGAATCCTTCCACATGTTGAATTTTGATAATTGTTTCACTTTCACACCAGCTCTTCTACTGTGTCTGAATGTTTGAGGCTTGCATATTTTACAGTCAAATCTTCAAAATCATGCTGCCACCACGTTACATTCTTCTTCCCGATGTAAATGTACCAGATAGAAAGATTCTTCTTCCCAGCCCAGTTTGTAGTATTTAGCTTCAGCAATGATAAATTTTCCTGTATGTGGAGTTCTACTTAATGTGAGACTACCTGTAGTCTGCTGTTTAATTTCTGTTCCTGCTCAAACTTTGCAGCAGTTAGATTTTTACTAACTAAGCTCTCCCGGACTTGAACAATCTTCCAGGGACCAGATGCCTGCTGGCTGGAGTGAGGTGAGATCCCGGAATGAAGGTACAGTATATGCAGAATTCCTACAAAGCTGCAGAATCCTTCCACATGTTGAGTTTTGATGGTTGTTTCACTTTCACACCAGGTCTTCTACTGTGTGTGAATGTTTGAGGCTTGTATATTTGGCAGTCAAATCTTCAAAACCATGCTGCCACCATGTAACATTATTCTTCTTGGTGTAAATGTACCAATCATACACAAGGTATCTGAAACAATAATGTGGGCTCTTTGTTTGAAGATCAGGCTATACACAGTTAGAGAAGTGAATTCTGATGAAAAGTCACCCGGACCTGAGATATTAACTCTTTCTCTCCACAGATACTGCCTGACCTGCTGCGTATGTCCAGCATTTTTTGTTCTTATTTCAGATCTCCAGCATCCGCAGTATTTTGCTTTTGTCTCCATAAAGTTACGCCCTGGAGAAAACATTCCAGTTTTGCGGAACACAGAGTTGACCACAGCAAGGTTGAAGCCATCACCTCACGATATAGATGCCTGCGAGAGAATCTCTTCTTTTTTTCTTCCTACCAAGATGTATTACCTCGCAATTACCTACATCGCAATTGATTTGTCAAGTGTACACTCAGCTTCACCAGATACAGCATGATGTAACGGATGAAGTAGCGGACAAGCTCCTGGGAAACTGTGGTCACATATGCTCATTGTAAGAACAGAAAGAGCAAAAGAAAAGTTAAAGACAATAATACTGGGATTAAAGGTGAATCAGAGCAAGATTTTAAAGGAAAGTCCTTGCCCAGAGTCAATGGAAGGAAAGATTGCCAAGTTGGACAGTTGATCAGCAGCACAAATTATTCAAACAGAATGGTCCCTAATTAAGTGCATTCGAGTAAGGAAATAGGGAGGTGTGAAATGATCCACTTTGGTAGGAAAATACAATAGCAGAATATTTTTTAAAAAGGTGAATGACTAGTTAATGCTGGTATTCAGAAGGATTTAGGTGGCCCTTATACACAAATCACAGATAGTTAATTTATAGGGGCAGCATCATTTAGGAAGATATGTTACCCCTTATTACAAGGAAGGAATGGAATTTATAATAGTAAGGAAGTTTTACTGCAATTAAAAAAAAGGGTTTGGTAAGACTCCACCAAAGTGGTGGCCTCCTTACCTGAGGGAAAAATACTTGCCTTAGAGGGGGAAGCAATAAAGGTTCACTTTTTACTCCTGAGGTGAGAGAATTCTCTCAAAAGAAGAGATTGAGTTGAATGAGCCGATACAGTCTGGAGTTTGAAACGTGGGTTTAGTTCGCGACTCCTCAGATACTGAAGCAGTCCATGTCCAAATGCAGCAAAACCTGGACAATATCCAGGCTTGGGCTGACCAGTGACAAGTAACATTCGCACCACGCAAGTGTCAGGCAATGACCATCTCCAACAGTAGAGAATCCAACCATCACCGCTTGGTGTTCAATGACATTACCATCACTGAATCCCCCACTATCAACGTCCTGGGGGTTACCATTGACCAAAAACTGAACTGGACCAGCCACATAAATACTGTGGCTACAAGTTAGGAATCGTGCAACAAGTAACTTGCTTCTCTAGCCGTACACCCTACGGCTCAGGCCTCGGCCCCGCAGCATGCTGGGAGAAGGGACATCCTGCAGTTGACCTAAGACCTGTAAGGAGGGCTGTGGCTGCAGTTTAACAAGATCACCCGAGATGAGCAAAGCATCTTATGTCCAGTTACTTAACATGAAACAGATGTGATCAGCAAAATGATTAAACAAAGACCTGACACAAAGAACAAGGGAGCAGAGGTGTCCTGCTTATAACGGTCACTGAATTAACAACGTCGAATTAACAATGTCAAACCTCAGGTCATGAGGGTCGTGAGTGACAGTGACCAAGCACAGCTTGGCACATTCGGAAAACTGGACAAGACCCTATAAAAGGGGAGAGGTTCGGAATATCTGCAGCGACAACCTAGGACCAATCGTTGAAGGAAGACCCACCCTGAGCTACTATCAAGAGCGTTCGTCACCGGCCGAGCCTGATCAACTCTGCTTGTGGGGGTAATATCGAACTTAAACGCGTGGTAGATAGATATTCTGTATGTGCTCTAGTTGCTCAGAGTACTGTGGTTTAGTTACTACGTAACAGCTGAATTGAATCTGTATACATTATTAATTACTTGGGTGTTTGAAATTACTAACCAATAAAAATATTATTGATTGGATTTTCAGCTGTCTGATACACTAAGTTGACTGCACATAGGTGGCATTTTATGGTCAACACCTCCTAACTCCCCAAAGCCTGTCCACCATCTACAAGGCACAAGTCAGGAGTGTGATGGAATATTCTCCACTTGCCTGGATGAGTGCAGCTCCCACAACACTCAGAAGCTCGACACCATCCAGGACAAAGCAGCCTGCTTGATTGGCACCCCTTCCACATACATTCACTCCCTCCACCACCGACACACAGTGGTAGCAATGTGTACCATCTACAAGATGCACTGCATGAACTCACCAAGGCTCCTTTGACAGCACCTTCCAAACCCACAATCACTACCACCTAGAAGGACAAGGGCAGCAGATAGATGGGAACACCACCACCTGGCAGTTCCCCTCCAAGTCACTCACCATCCTGACTTGGAAATATATCGGCCGTTCCTTCACTGTCATTGGGTCAAAACCCTGGAACTCCCTCCCTAACAGCACTGTGGGTGTACCTACACCGCAGGGACTGCAAAGGTTCAAGAAGGCAGCTCACCCACCACCTTCTCAAGGGCAACTAGGGATGGGCAATAAATACTGGCCCAGCCAGCTATGCCCACATCTCATGAATGAATTAAAAAAAAAGAATGAGAGGTGATCTCATTGAAATGTATGAAATTCTGAGAGGGCTTGACAGGGAAGATGCTGAGAGATTGTTTCCCCTGGCTGGAGAGTCTGGAACTAAGGATCACAGTCTGAGGGTAAGGAGATGGCCATTTTGTTCTGAAATGGAGGGAAATTTCTCCGCTCAGAAAATTGCAAATCTGAGTTCTCTACCTCAGAGGGCTGTGGACGCTCTGTCATTGAGTATATTCAAGACGGAGATCGATGGATTTCTCGACAGTAAGGAAATCAGTAGATATGAGGATCGGGCTGGAAAGTGGAGTTAATGTAGAAGATCAGTGATGATCTTCCTGAAAGGCAGAGCAGGCTTGAAAGGCTGTATGGGTTATATCTGCTCCGACTGCTTATTGATGGTTGGGATTCCATGAACGAGCATGAGATTGGATCAAATTATTAAAGTAAACTCAAAAGAAGTCTTAAGCTCCAGCCTTAAAAACATTCAAAGGGAGTTTTACTTCCTGAATGTCATTAAACTATTCATGATTTATATAACCATTTTAATTTCTTCAAATTCTACTCTAAGCCTTGAATATTCTGATAAAGGAACAAAAGCACACACACTTTCACATAGTCACACTCTCTCAAACACAAAATATTTTTACCGTCTATCTGATGGAGGTCTATAAAAATATCCTGTCTATGGTTCAGGTAGCCAAACCAAAGCCTATTCATGCATTCAGTACTTTCATAGAAATCTGTGCAAAATATCTGACAATCTCAAGTGCAGATATTCTTCAGAAGGGTTTCCAAACAATACTAGTAAGAGAGGTTTTGAAGGCGGAACAATTATTATTCAATTCGTTTTCTGACATTAATCAAGTTAGACAAGTATAAAGAAAAATGAGTGAGACCCAACTGAATGTGAATTATGAACATGGCTGAGCAGAAAAATATTTCTTTAATGATCTTCCACAAAGATTTCACGGCAAGATCGTTGGTGCCAACTTCCCTGAATTGCAAAGTGGAATTCCGGTGGTTGGTTGAAATCACGTTCGACTGCCGAACAGGGAGGCCATCTTGCTTTGACTCACTGGGCGGAATTCTCCCACTAAGTGCGGTAGCGAGCGGGTGAAATGGAGTCTTACGCGCCGACAAAGGTGGCGGGTCTTCACGCCGTGTCTTCCCCAGAACCGCCTCATAATTTATGCGGTCCCAGGAAACACGCCGTTTCCAGAGAAGGCGGGCTCTCATTTGCCCCCTCGCCATCACCCCCGCTGTTGCCTCACGCCGGCCGCCATCATGAAAAGGCACCCGCCAGGAAAGAGCTCGTCGCCACCAGCTCACCACCGCTGTCCGGGAGTCAAGGCCAGCAAAGGAATAAAGACTGCAGCCGCTTCTCCCACCACCCCCACCCCCCACCCCGCTTCAACTACGGGTCCCTCGAGCGACTGCTCGAAGCTGTGGAGGCCCAATGGGATATGCCTTGACCACCCCTGGCCGCAGGATGGGCAGCAATGTCACCAGGTGGCAGTGGTGGTCAGCGCCAGCGCCCTGCAGAGGAGGACAGCCATCCAGTGCCGCAAGAGAATGAATGATCTCCTCCGCTCCGCCAGGGTGAGTTACTCTTTTCTTCACTCCCAACTCACATACTCACAAACCCAGCACACACCCACAGGGCCCTCACTCACTGCCAGTGTGAGGGACAGCACCATTCACCCTCTCACACTCACCATCATTGTCCTCATCCTGTCCATGGGGCCACCCACACAGGCCAGACAAACTTAATCTGGTCGGACAGGCATCCTGACACAGTCTCCCCATCTCTATCCATGCAGCACAAACTGGTTCACAACAGGAGGGAAAGGTCGAAGTCAGGTGAGGGATGCCGGAAATCAAAGTTCTGACAGAATTCGAAAACAGAGCCATCCAGCTGGCCGGCAATGACCAGGACCGGTCCTGTGCTGACAGTGAGGTCGGTGCTGCTCTACCAAGTGAGGATCCAGCAGTATAACATCCATCAGACAGCCATGCTGTGGGTGATGTGTCCTCTGTCACAGGCCACTGTCATGCACTAATTATCTCCCCTTGGTTTCACAGACACATCTGGGAAACAGCCGACAGAGTCCACAACCCAGGACCTCCAATCAAGCCCTGAAGAAACCTCTGAAGAGGAATCTGAAGGCTCCCTCTCTGAAGTCCTGTCACAGCGCTTACCCACACCCTCCACCAGCGCAGAGACACACACCTCGGTGGGACCTAGCCTTAGAATAACCTCGGGACCACAATCTGGTGAGTACATCGCACTGTCTGATCCACAGCAGGTGGAGGCAGGGACTTCCCAGGCCCCCGGCACTCGGAAGAGCTGCTGGAGACCAGAACGTTGCTGAGTCCGAGTCAGATGAGGAGCCTCTGGACTCGGTCATGTCACAGTTGCTGGAGCTGCAAAGGCAAGCTCGGGAACATCAGGAAGGGATGTCCACTGCACTCCTCAGATTGCAAGGCATGATGGAGGAGACCGTCAACTTTCAGGCTGAGGTGATAGCGCCGGCACTGCCAACGTACCGAGGTCAACATTGGCAGGATAGCGGCCGCCATGGAGGCCTTGGTCCAGGATGTCACTCATGCACTGCTGCGCAGGCTCAACTCCATTGCTGATGCCATAGTTGGTCTCCAGCCATGTGTACATGAGAGGGGTGGGGGGCAGCTCAATCTCACTCCAGCTACCCCTTCTCCTCAAGGAGTCAGCCAGTGGCCCTCGGGCACCCATAGGGAGGAGGATCAGCAGGTGCACACTCTGGGGCCATCCACCCAGGTGACTCTGGGAGTGACCAGCCCATCTGAATCCCCTCTTCCTGTGACCTCCGCAGATCCAGCTTCACAGGCCGAGGAGGGTACCACTGCCACACAGCAGGACCCCGAAAGCAGGCCGGGGCCCTCCAAGTCTCAGCCCTCCAGAGGACGCCCGCCAAGGTCATCACAGACAGGGCGTCACAGCCAGCAGGCTGCCCCCACCTCTACTGTGGATGTCCAGGGAGCACCAAGACATAGCGGCAGGGTTAGGATAGTGAGGTAAAAGTAGTTGCACAGCCTGGCCACTGTTCACTAATGTCAATAAACGCCTACGAATGTCTCCCTGCCTATAGCTCCTTGTTCTGATGAGCAGTTCATGTCATTCAGATGTGAAACCTTTCTGCACAAGAGAAAGGCAGGCGTCTCAGTCCAGGGCCTCTTCCCTGTGCTTTGTGTAACCCTCAGACCAAAGTGACTTCAAAGTGGCTTCACACTCACTGGAAACATTACTGATGCCTGTATCTCGATGGTGCTGGACATTGCTGCCAGAATGTAATGGGCAGGTGTCACAGAGTTCCCTCATTCTCTCTGTGTGCTCTCAGCACCATTAAGGTGGGGCTGGCCCCCATCACACCAGCATCTGGGACCGGTGATGCTGTGCACCAGCTCCTGAAGGGCTGAGGGGCTGAAGACAGACACAATATCAAGTGCTTCTAAAGTTTCATGGCTGCGTCTCTGAGATGGCCCTGATCACAGAGCGCAAGCGAGCTGCCCTCAGCCAGACAGGAGTCAGACATTCTCAGAGGCCATGTGAAGATCTATGGAGTGTCCTCACTGCATGTCATCATCATCCTCCTGCAAGCAAGCAACTATTAGGGCCTCCACTGTGTTTCCAATACAGAAGCATTCTCATGGAGGGGATTAGCACTGTAATAAGCCAGACTGGAGTCAAACGTTCACAGATGCAATGTGATGACCTACGGGGTCACCTCACTGCCAGTAATCATCACCTTCCACAAATCTGGCAGCTATGAGGGTCTCCCGAGTATGTCTGCCTCATCTGGCCAGTGTGAGGGCCTCACCCCCATCATCATCACCAGCGAGGACCCCATCACCCTCATCCCTGTCCATGTCCTCCTCATCAGAGGAGACCTCCAGCTCCTCCATCTCCTCCTCAGCCAGCTCCTCTCCCTGTTGCAGTGCCAGGTTGTAAAGGGTGCAGCAGACGACGATGATGTGTGACACCCTCTGCGGACTGTATTGCAGGCTCCACCAGACCGGTCCAGGCACTGGAACCTCATCTTCAGCATCCCGATGGTCTGCTCCACCAAGTTGTGAGTTGCAGCATGAGCCTCATTATAGTGTCGCTCTGCTGCAGTCTGAGGCCCCCACACGGGTGTCATCAGCCACGGCCTCTGTGGGTGGCCCTTGTCCCCGAGGAGCCAACCCTGGAGCTTCTGTGGACCCTGGAAGATGTCAGGGACCTGAGACCTGCCAAGGATGTGGAAACCGTGTGCAGACCTGCAGGATGCGTTTCTGGTGGTCTCACACCAGCTGCACATTGAGTGAGTGGAAGCCTTTGCAGTTGATGAAGTCACTGAGTGTAGCGATGGAGACCTGAGCACCACATGAGAGCAGTCAATCACACCCTGCACCTGTGGGAATCCCGAGATCAGGGCGAATCCAATGGCCTTTGCATCCTGTCTGTCCCGGTCCCGGGCGAAATGCATAAAGTTGTTGCCATGGAGAAGATGGCATTTGTGACCTCACGGGTGCATTTGTGGGTAGCGGATTGTGAAATCCCACAGAGGTCCCTGTGGAGCCATGAAATTGAGCACCGCAGTCACTTTCACAGCCACTGGCAGTGGATGCCCTCCATGTCCCCTTGGCACCAAATCCTGCAGTAAGTGGCAGATGGGAGCCACCAGGTCCCTAGACATGCGCAGTCATCGGTGACACTGGTTCTCAGTCATCTGCAGGAATGGCAGGCGGCGTCTATAGACCCTGGGTGTCGCTAGGCACTGACCAGCCATGGCTCACTGTCACTCCTGGGCAGCGTGTGCGGGAGTCCCTGCTGCCACTTCTTCATGAGGTTGCTGCTCCTGCCTTTGTGCAGCCAGGAGCCTCAGTCACTCTCTCCTCCGTCTTCTCTGCTCTCTGTAGGCCATCAGGTATACAGCTAGGTCACCAGGATCCATGATCCTGACGTGGTCCTCCTGCAGCATGAGAGAGAGAGAGAGAGACATGGTTATCATGGGTGTACTCAGCACCTTTCCTGGCCCTGTGTGACCACCCTTAATGCTTCCCGGAGAGAGCTGGTCACCCCTCGGATGGCCAGAGATGAGTGCGCTGCGTGGCTACCCTGTCAACCTTTGACATGGGGGGTACTGGTCCAAACCGGGATGCTGAGATTGCAAAGGGGCTGTGAGCGCCTCCAGCAGTGACTGCTACATGGCCAGTGTTAGCGAGGAGATTGTACAACGTGTGCAGCCCAACTGTTCCGCTGTCCAATGAAGTGGTGGCGGACACAAAGTCTGTGCCGGGGGGGTTGGGGGTAAGGTATGGAGAGCTTGGTGGCCCTTTGGTGCCTCCACAATGCTTGCGTGGGTGGGCAGGCTAGGAGCCTGACCCCAATCATATCACCGTGGCTGCGCCTGACCTGTCTTAGTTGTAGAAGCATCGTCAGTTTATACAGGGTGTCCCTCAAGCGTGGCCACTTCCCTCGCTTACCCTGTGCCCCCCCCCACCCCACCTCGACTTCCTGTAGGTGGGATGCAGCGCCAGGGCAGCACTTGACACTCTTCCCCCCTCAGCAGTTGCTTCCGAGGCTGGCGGAACTTACCCCCGGACACTTTCCACCTCAACAGTCACCTCCGAGGCCAGGCATCAGTTTCCCTCCCCCCACCCCCCCTCCCGGCGCCCCTGAGGCCTGTAACCAATGGGTGAGCTGTGGAGAATGCTGCTGCTCCCTCGCCTCACTTCCCCCAAAGTGAAAGCCGCCAAGTGCATGTTGCCTGTGTGCTGTTGTGAAACACGTTGGCGCGCTTTCCCGTCGAGGTGGATGGACGCTACAGCGGGGGTTCCCAAGAGCCCGGTGCGATGGCCTTTTAATGATATGCTAATGTATTATAATTAGCTCCCCGCTGACCACTGGCGGGAAACATGGCCCACCATTGGTGGGCTGAGTGAACGATCGCGACCTGCTTAAGCCTATCACACCCGCTGCCAGCGGACTCGGAAAATTCCGCCCATTGAGAGGGTTCGAGTATAATTAAGACCTATTGTAGCAGCCAGCTATGCATAAATGGAATTGTACTGCAATTCTAATTGGTGTATGGGAGCGTTCGGTCTAAGATACGTTCACAAAGAATTTTAAATACTGCGTGAAAATCCCATTTTCTCTTGTGGAACTGTACTACTCCATCCTGCTTTGTAGGGTTAGGGCCAAGAGGAGAGTACAGCCTTAGCAACACCGCAAGCCTCCATTTCGATTGCTCGCTGCACTCAGTGACTGGGGCTTACCCCGAGGAGCAGAACCAAAGTCTCATCAATTCAGGAGGGAGTTGGACTAATCATTTATGCAGGAGGTGAAAGTAAGGATGGGGGTGGAGGGGGGGAAAGAGAGGTAAAGAGACAAAATGAGGAGGGGGAGGGGGGGTGGAGAACCCAGAACACGAGAAATAGGAGCAGGAGTAGACCATCCAGCACATGAAGCCTGCTCCTCCGTTTACTACGATCATGGCTGATCTGCCTCAACTTCACTCTCCCGCCTGCTCCTCAAAAATAACACAATTTGTGCCTACTCTCCGTTTCCCGTCCTTAACCAATCCTCTAACCATGCTAAAATATTACCCCCTACTCCATGACTCCCTATCCTACCTATTAACCTTCTGTGTGACACCTTATCAAACACCTTGTACACTCCATCGACTGGTTCCCCTAATTACTGGCACGTTTTTGTAATGATGCAAAGGTACCAACCGTTCATAAAGGATTGTGAAAACACCCTGTGGGTTCACTTATTGAGACCAGCCACATGGGAACATTTATGCAGAAGTAGAAAGCTTGAAGATGTCAGAGCTACAGAGCTGTGACCATGTGTTCTGCTGAAAAGCAGCAGTGAGAAATCAACTGGATCACATGACACACTTCCTTCTGGTGATGTCATGCTACAATCCCTTAAAGGCATATCACAACAGTTACATCCCCAAAAAGAGATAGGGAAAAGAGAAAATAGGGAAAAGAGAGAATAATAAGAGAGGAAAAAAATAAGGAGAGGGGATGGGAGAGATGGACAAAATTAAGTGGGTCACTGAAAAAGCAAGACCGAGAGCAAGTGAGAGGGAAAGAGAGAATGAGAATGTTAGGTTTCTATGAAGGGATGAGTTTTTTGGGGGGTGAATGTCCCACCTCTACATTTTCTTTGGTTTCCCCACTAACTGCAAATAAAATAAAAAGCATGTTGTAGTAAATATGCCCGAATACTCTTACCCAACAGAAACCGATCAACCTTATTTTTCAATCTTTTCAATTGATCCCCCACCAGCCGCAACAGCTTTTTGGGGGAGAGAGTTCCAGGTTCCCACTGCCCTCTCCGTGATACAGTGCTTCCTGGCAGCACTTCTGAATGCCAAGCCCTAATTTTAAGATTATACCCTCTTGCTCTGGACTCACCCAACAGAGAAAATGAAAATCTCTCTCTCTCTCTGTGTGTGTGCCTTATTATCTTCCTCAATCACATTAAACACCTCAGTTCGATCACTCCTGTATAATCCAGGAAATACGAGACTGGTCTAGGCAACCTGTCCTCGTAAGTGAGCCCCTTGGCTCACTCACTGCTTAATCTTGCTGCATAAGCCTCCTTGTTTCCTGCAGCTGCTACATTAGGAAGAGAGAGAGAGAGAGAGACAGAGTGTTCACGTTCTCAGCCGGTATCTCGCTTCCCACCTCGATTGCTCTTTGATTTAAAACAAAATGCGACTTCGATTCAACAGATTCAAGAAAAATTTGAAGACCTAACCCTTTTTCTTTTCTCCACAGGAGTTCCTGCAGGACATGGGCTTCCCACTGTGAACCATTTTCCAGAATTATTAATGTGTATCGAAAGGATAATAACTGCTTAGAAGGAGAAAGTGATTTTTTTTTGATTAATCTGGATGAACAGCAATCATTTCTCCTGCTGGTCCACAGGTTTCGCCACTGATTTGTGAACAGATAGCGTCAGCATACAGATCTTATGCACATTAATCCACCCTAAACATTGTAACCTGCTGTCAAATTGGGTATATACAAGATTACAGGAAGGAACGTGCTCTCCAAACCTGTCACAAGCCGTGAAGATTTATCACTTTTGGCAATCAGCAGTCTTGCAGTTAAAACGTGCAGCGGGTAAGTAATTGTTTGTGTTTTGTTGTATTAAGCTCTTACGGAACATGTAGTTACGATTACTTGTTTCTTTGCGAACTTGTGGCGTTTTTAAAACTTCCTTCTGTGTCTTTTTTGTTGGAAGCCCGGTCCCAGCACTGTCGCCAGTGGAGGGGTGGGATCTGATCAAGTTCCTGACGGTCACAGTCTTCGAAGCTAAAGGCAACACGATCATTCGATCCAAAAGGAATTGTTGGGTCCTGGTCGCCAGTTTGTTGGACCTTGTTGGCACGCTTTCTTTAAGGGATGGCCGATATGGTACTAATGATACAGTTGAGTAGCAGACACCACGTCACAGGTAGAAACTCTGTGTTTATTTACAAAGGCACTCAGCACCAATTAAACATGTGCTTACACTTCAAACTCTACCTCTACACTACTCACCACAGAGGTAGCCCACACCACTCTACTGTTGGATACTAAGATCACATGATCTTCCATTATAACATTCTTCTTAAAAGTATATTACAGGTCAGATTACCAGAGCCCTCCCCCTTTACTCAGAGAAACACTGATAAGTAATTTACAAATTCAGTCTTTCTGGGGGTTTCCTTAGAACGTCTCAGCTCTACAACTTCAGATGTCTTGTCAGGAACTTCCTTTTCCAGGTTGGGTTCCTGCAGACCTGTATCCTCCACTCTTGAAGGAACAACAGATACTTCAGGCACATCTGTACTAGGTTGAGTTCTCTCAACAGGAATCACTGACCCAGCCGTGAATTAATTTTATATTCGTTCATGGGATGTGGGTGGCACTGGCTGGGCCAGCGTTTATTGCCCATTCCTAACTGCCCTTGTTCAGAGGGCATTTTTAAGAGTCAACCACATTGCTGTGGGTCTGGAGTCACATGTAGGCCAGACTAGGTAAGGATGGCAGACTTCCTTCCCTAAGGGACATTAGTGAACCAGATGGACAATGGTTTAATGGTCATCATCAGACTTATAATTCCAGATTTTTATTGAATTCAAATTTCACTATCTGTTATGGAATCATTTCTTGGTGCATAGGTTCTCTCTTCCCTTGATGGTCCACATGTCTCCATATAGTTCAGTCTTCTACCTCCACGTGGTAAGATAGAGGTCTAGTCACTGCACTTATTTCATCCGCTAACCACTTTGGTCCTTCACCAAAGTTCATCATCACATATACCATTTCTCCCACGGTAAATTTCCTCTCATGACTATTCCAGTCATGTCTAGTTTTCTGACTTCCCGGACTCCTTTCCACCTTCCCCCCTAAATTCGGCATTATTAAGCTCAATCTCGTCCTGAGACGGCATTTCAACAATAACTCCGCAGGTGTGACACCTGTTGTTGTGTGAGGGGTGGTCCTATAATGAAAAAGAAAGTGTGCTAGCTTGGTTGTTGAGGAGTCTCCAGTTAATTTCCTCATGCCAGTCTTGAATGTTTGAGCCACTCTTTTGGCCAGTCCATTTGAGGAAGGGTGGGTATGGTGAAGTTTTTACATGAGTGATACCGTTGAGGCTGATAAACCGCTGCAACTCAGCGCCCGTAAATGCTGAGCTGTTATCTGAAAGACTACTACTGGTAGTCCGTTAATGGCAAAACTTTGACATAACTTCTCAATTGTAGCAGAAGACGTTGGTGATTTCACCTCATATATGTCCATCCATTTTGAGTGGGCATCAACAATGAGCAGAAACATTGTTCCCATGAAAGGTCCCACATAGTCAATGTGTAACCGCACCCATGGTCTTCTTAGCCACTCCCAATGGTGTAATGGGGCTGTTGAAGGTAACTTTTGCAGTTGCTGACATTGCGCACAATTCTTCACTAATCTCTCTATTTCAGCATCCATCCTAGGCCACCATAGGTATCTGCGAGCTATGACCTTCATTTGGGATATTCCTGGAGGTGCGCTGGATGTGTGTAGTTCAATTAGCAATGGCTCACTTTCCTTTTGGAGGAACTATCACTCATGCTCCCCACAATAAGATTCCATCCTGGCTGGTTATTTTGTTGTCATGAAGCTATTAATGTATATAATATTATTGGAAATTATTTTTCTTTTAAAATAGAGGTTTAGCCTATGGATGAGTCTTAATTGAACTAAAGCCAGCTGGTCTGGGTGCGTTGATGTGTGCTGGTTTTGACTTGTAGAAAGGTAGAGGTACATTTGCATTTTGCTGAATAGAGCATTCAAGAAGGGGGGTGAAATTTGGCACCCAGCTAGCAGAGACCAAGCAATAGGTTTATAATACTAATAAAATTGCTACTATGAAAGGGGTTTTATTGTTAGAAGAGGTGGAGCTCAAAGGGGCTGGTGATACAATGAGAATTTACATTCAAAGAGATGATCTGGGTATAACAGACAGTAGTTTTGTGTGTGCACAGGAGGGGCATGCAACATCAAAGCCTGTAACCCTAACCCTAACCCTAACCCTGTGTCTGCATAGGAGCCAAAGTGAAAGGAACCTCATTTTGAATTTTTACGGTGAAAATGCATTTCCTGGTGTCTGTTTAAAGTCTATGGGCTGCTGTTACCTTAGTGGAGATTAGTTTGGGAATTTGTTAAAAATTATGATAGTAGTAATGTGTAGCCATGTGTAAATGTTTAACCTGTGTAAATTAATAAATGCCTCGTAATTTGGTATAAAAACCTGTCGAAAACTGGTGGTTTCATGCCTGAATTCAGAGCTGCATCTCAAAGACACCAAATGAAAATATAGGTTATGACAATTGTTTAAATCCTCTGGGATTTTTAAATAACTCAGCTTTACCAACTGCTGGGTCATAACATTCATGCCTTCTGATGAAGTACGGTTTCATTTCATCAGATCCAGGCTCTTGTGATCAACCACGAAGTACTTGTTCTCACACTTGAGATAGGACTGGGTCCCAACTTGTCCAGTCTCTGACCTGTCGAGCACATACCGGCGATGAATCTAAGGAAGGTAACAACAAAATAAGTTCTTGTGGAACTGGGGCTTCCACATCATTTTCTTGTAAAGGCAAATGACTCAGTGCATCGGTGTTTGCGATTTGACAGCCAGGCCTCTGTACAAAGGTATGCTGCCAGGATTAAAGCCTTATTTGTGTTTCTGTGTCTTGTTTCTAAGTACCTTCTTCTTTCTAACACTGACTTTATTCTCAGCCTGCTGTTTAGTTTCAACATTGGCCAGACTACTGTCAGATGTAAGCTCGACTTGAGTGAGCTCAGTGGTTGAGTCTCCCAGAATTTCATCATCTGTCTCTTCTCAGAAAATTCTGCCACTTTTTCCTCCAAAGCCTCTTTGATTTAGTTTAGCTGATTCTTCAGCTCTTCCATCTCTTTTTTGTATTTGTTTGCTGTCTCCTGGAAAATTGAACATTGTTGTGTCTTCTCTGCCAACTCATCCTTCATTTTGGTCGGAGAAGTGCTGAATTCTTTCTGTTACTTGTCATACTTTTCCAGAGGTACAAACTTTGACCTGAGGGAATCGTGTCGTGTGTGAAGGCCTTTCAGCAGGTTTTCTGTTTTCTTTTGGAGGCTGCTCACCTTGACTTGAACCCTGTCCTTAAATAGGGTCACTTTGAGTTCCTTCTGCTGTTCTCCCAAGTTTTGGCTCAGGACAGGCTCCAGTTTTTCAGGTTGTTGAGTCTTTACACACTCCTTCTCCAACGTAGAAACGCTTCCAGCTTCCTTTTGGAATCTCAGTCATCCCTCAGGGTTGATTTCCCTCAGCCATTTTCACCCTAGGAGGCTTGGTCCTCAGCCTCTCACTACCAACACTGGCAGATTTACCGATTGGCTCCCATAATGAACCGTTACTTTACTTATACCTTTGACTTGGGATGTCTTTACACCTGGATGTTTTTAATTGGGAAGTTGTTCCTTCTGAATTTAATTGATGTTCCCCATTATTCAGATCTCTGAAGGTATGTTCCCCAGTTACTGTAGTGATAGCTCCCATGTCCACTTCCACTCCAACAGGTCTACCATTCACTTTCCCTGTCACATAGGTTGGTTCTGTTCTTCCAGCTTTCAAGTTATACAACAAATAAATATCTGAATCTGTTACTTCAGGCTCTTCTACATTGTAGATTGCGCTGTTTTTTATCTTTTTGTTTAAAAGTCTGTTTGACACTTTCCTTACACGGTCTCATTATGTGAGCGTTTTTATGACAATAAAAACATTCTACTTTCTCAAAGTTAAAAGATTGCTTGTTTCCACCTCTATTGATATCACACCTTGTTGTCGCTGCTGAGTCATTTGTTCTCACTTTCCAGCTAGCAGGGGCTGTTTCCCGCCTCTCAGTAGAATCTTGCATTTTCATGCCCTTCTTGGCTGGGGTTTCCCACCCATGTGGAGGACGGCGCCATTTTATGCTCCCTGTATGGTTTCAAATCTCTAACTGCACTTTCCATTGCCAGCGCAATCTCCAGCACCTTTTTGAAATCCAAACTTGTTCCAGATAACAACCGCTTCTGAATCATGTCCTCATTCACATCACATGCTAAAGGATCTCTAACCATATCGTTTAAGGAAGTACCAAACTCACAATGCTCCGTTAACTGCTACAAGCTCGCTAAACAGCTTCAAACTCTATCTCTACACTACTCTAACGACTAACTACTGACTACAGACTACTAACCAGAGAGGTAGCCCTTGCTACTCTGCTATTAGATACTAAGGTCATGTGATCTTCCAATATAACATCCTTCTTAAAGGTAAATTACACATCAGATTACCACAGGAATGTGCTGCAGTTTTTGGCAATTTGGAACAGAAAATTCTGGAAATATTCAGTAGGCCTCTGTGCTGGGGAAGGAACAAAGTTAGTGTTTCAGGTTGACGATGGGGTAGACTATTTAGGACTGAGATGAGGAGAAACTTCTTCACTCAGAGGGTGGTGAACAGGTGGAATTCTCTACCACAGAAGGTTGTGGAGGTCAAGTCACTGAATATATTTAAGAAGGAAATAGATGGATTTCTGGACTCTAAAGGCGTCAAGGGATATGAGGAGTACGCGGGTGTACGTCATTCAGATAGAGCATCAGCCATGATGAATAGCAGAGCAGACTCGAAGGGCCAACTGACCTACTAGTCAGGCTCCTCCTGCTCCTATTTCCTATGTTTCTATGACCTGACGAACTGGAAGGAGATAGAGGGGAGGACCTTTCCCTCGTTGGGTGGGCTTGGCGGGAGGGGTCAGGAAGCCGACTGCCACCCGCGATCGGGGGCAGGGCCGCAATTTCAGGCGGCCGGGCCAACGAAGGCCCACCCGGCGTGAAAGGCGAGGGGCAGCGCTGCCTGTGTTTGGGGGGGGGGGGGAGGGGAAGAGGGCGAACTTTGACACGCTCGCGGACGCGCTTTTGAAAACCTCCGAGGCACCAAGCCGTCTCAGGAAGATGAACACGTTTCAAAATAAAAAAATAAAGCTGTTAAAAATGTTACGAGACACGCCCCCTCATGTGGTATTGTCACACGAGCAAGGACACGTTAGTAACTCAATTTTAAAATTCAAATTTCCTTTTCATTGGCTTTAGGGAACCTCATCCCGCAGCGAAAAATTTCTCTTAATTAACTTTTTAATGGCCTTAATAGGCCTTTTAACTGGCGGCGAGCGCGCCGCGGACTCTGGAGCGTGCCCACTGACCGAAATATCGCACGAGTGCCCGATGACATCGAGACGCTGGCCCGACATCATCGCGCATCGGTCTACCCTCGCTCAGCTCAGGCACTCGCCCGCTCGCCGAGCTAAAAATTCTCCCCGGAGAGTTGAACAGTTTTTAAACCAGTGCAGTTTCAGGGAAAAGGGGTGGGGCGGGGGTGTTGGGGGGTAGTGGGGAAAAGAACAAAAGGGAAAAGGTTTGTGATGGGGCAGGAGGACCCGAATGATCACCTGACAAAAGGGGTGAGGGTAAGACCACGAGACCATGAGACATAGGAGCAGAAATTAGGCCAATCAGCCCATCGAGTCTGCTGGTGTGAGGTGTTCATGTCCATCTTGCCACCTCAAAAAGCAGGCATCAGAATTCCAGAATGGAAATGAACCTGTTCGATCTTTTGGCTGCAAAGCACCATGTGGACTCTGAGATGGAATGGACGCTTTTGGTGAGAGTGCTCATGTGTCTATCAGGCTGGGAGGAAGGAGACAAGCAACAGTAACAATTTGCTTTACTTTAGTGCCAAGGGACTTCACAGGAGCATTGCCAAGCAAAACCTGATATCAGGTCACACAAGGAGATTAACAAGGCAGGCGATCAGAAGCTGGATTGAACAGGTAGGTTTGAAGGAACGTCACAGGGCAGCAGCTAGCAGGGTGGAGAGGATTAGGGAGGCAATTCCAGAGTTTAAGGCCCAGGCAGCTGAAGACACGAGCTCCAATGATGGAGGGAGGAAACTGGGGCATGTGCAAGAGGCCATTTTTTTTTTAATTCATTTTCACGGGATGTGAGCGTCACTGGCTGGGCCCAGCATTTATTGCCCATCCCTAGATGCCCTTGAGAAGGTGGTGGTGAGCTGCCTTCTTGAGCCGCTGCAGTCCATGTGGTGTAGGTACACACACAGTGCTGTTAGAGAGGGAGTTCCAGGATTTTGATCCAGTGACAATGAAGGAGCAGTGATATATTTCCAAGTCAGGATGGTGAGTGGTTTGGAGGGAACTTCCAGATGGTGGTGTTCCCATCTATCTGCTGCCCTTGTCCTTCTAGATGGTAGTGCTCGTGGGTTTGGAAGGTGCTGTCTAGGAACCTAGATGAGTTCCTGCAGTGCATCTTGTAGACGGTACACACTGCTGCTACTGTGCGTCAGTGGTGGGAGGGAGTGAATGTTTGTAGCTGTGGTGCCAGTCAAGTGGGCTGCTTTGTCCTGGATGGTGTGGAGGTTCTTGAGTGTTGTGGGAGCTGCACTCATCCAGGCAAGTGGGGAGTATTCCATCACACTCCTGACTTGTGCCTTGTAGATGGTGGACAGGCTTTGGGGAGTCAGGAGGTGAGTTACTCACTGCAGGATTCCCAGCCTCTGACCTGCTCTTGTAGCCACAGTATTTATATGGCTAGTCCAGTTCAGTTCCTGGTCAATGGTAACCCCCAGGATGTTGACAAGCTCTTCACAAAGATAGTGATGGATTAAAAATATCAAATGTGGAAAGGCTTAACAGATCAGACAACATCTGCAGAGAGAGAAAGAGTTAATGGCTCAGGTCGCTAGCCTTTCATTAATGATGGATTGAGACTCTTTGTAATTGCTTGATCAATACTGACAGTTGAAAGATTTGAGAGATGATGCCACATGACCCACTCTCTGCCTGGTACAGCTATCCTGAACTAAACCTCTATTGTAAAACCTCAGGGTGGCCTGCTCAGATCACAGTAAGAACTCCAGTTGTGGCCTGGCCCCCAGTGCTTTAAAGTCACACTGATTTGGCAATACCTTGCTGATTTAACCAAGCCTGGAGGGATCGGGTGCTGTCCATCTCAAACATTGAATTCACAGTGTTACGCATTTTGAGAGGTGCAAGTTTCCTGGGCAACACAAGGTAGTTCTGCAGGCAAGCATTGATGGTGCTGTGTTACTGTTCATTCAGAGAGTCCGAGTTGCTATGGCAACGTGCACTTTCACATGCATGTCGTAGTCTAGAGAGCTATGGATGGTGATGGTGGCGGCTCCATTCCTAACCCTAACCCTAATTCTTTCCATCGCATGACTGACCAGGAATCTCTCCCACTCTTACCGACTGCCTTTGGCGTGTGTTGGATGGATCTGCAGGTTGATAATCAACCTGTTTGGCCGTGTTATAACTGCACCTTCCTTGGCCATCACATCCTGGACTGAGACTCAAACTCGGAGCTTCTGGCTGAAGTAGGGACACCACCCACCACATCACAAGAGCTCCTCCGGGCAAGGAGTAGCCTCATTTAAACTAGGGGCCACCAATATAAGATATCACCAATAAATCCAATAGAGAATTCAAAAGAAATATCTTTACTCAGAGAGTGGAATTCGCTATTATAGGGAGTGACAAAACAGGCAAATATTGTAGAAGTATTTAAGAGGAAACTAAATAAACACACAAGAGAAATGGGATTGGAGAGCTTATAGTGATAGGGTGAGATGAAGAGAGGTGAATGAGGCTGGTCTGGAGCATAAATGCCAACAGAGACCAGCTGGGCTGAATGGTCTGTTTCTCCCCAGTACGTTTTGTTTAATTCTATGTAATTGGCGGCCTCCGCTCTAGGTGACTCAAATCTACAGTCAGGTATTGGCATAAATGTGACAGCTTTCACCCCCCCAGATCTCACATTTCCACAAGAGCGAGCAGTTTGCATCCCAGACGTAAGTGAAGTATTTACAGTTCAGGTTGAGGCAGCATTATTGATAATTAAATACACCGAGATGTAAAGCAATATGAGCTGAAATAAGAATTCTTTTCAATCAGTCTTCTTTTTAACTCCAATATGCTTCAGTTCATAAATTAAAATTAATATCTTTGCAGGTTTGCTAGAAGCCTAATATGCCAATACCTTCAGAGGTAGAAGATAATTGCATCAGCCAAGGACAATGTTTAAGTTGCAGTTGCAGATGTCATAAAAACAGCTTACAATGCAAAAACTGGAAAATATTTGCACATTTAAATATGCAATCTTCCCAGACTTCTCATTAGAGTAATACTGAGAACAATCGATTTTTGCTGGAAAAGGACATCAAAGGATTTGATGCAAAGGGCGGGAGGTAAATGGGGTTGAGGTGCAGATCAGCCGTGAACTAATTCATTCGCACAATGGGCTTGAGGGGTTGAATGGCAGCCTTCTGTTCCTAAAATGACCCTTACCCTGCGTTCCAGTCAGCGTTTCTATTGCATCTTTTCTTGTGCGGCGAAATAAACGCGAAAGGATTTGCATTTATATAGCGCCTTTCACAACCCGCAGGATGCCTCAGAACAGTTCACAGGTGAGAAGGAAACAGAGGGAAGAGAAGGAAAGCCAGACTCTGAGTTCACATGTACTTAACTATAGTCCAACTGCATAGAATCACAGAATGTTGCGGCGCAGAAGGAGGACATTCGGCCCATCATGTCTGCACCGGCTCTCCAAGCGAGCGCAATGACTTAGTGCCATTCTCCTGCCTCATTCCCACACCCTTGCACATTGTTTCAATTCAAACAATCAGCTAATTCCCTCTTGAACGCCTCGGCTGAACCTGCCTCCACCAGACTTCCAGGCAGCGCGTTCCAGACCCGAACCACTCGCTGAGTGAAAAAGTTTCTCCTCACCGCAAATAGGATTTGTGAGACGCATCAAGGGTATGTCATGCTGCACCGATGCCCCAAGCTATGATCTGATCAAGACAACACATCATATTATCCACACTTTCCATTTTTGGTTCAGTGGGTGTCACAGGTCGGGGAAGTCCTGGAAACACTGGGAAGAATATTCCCCCGGTCGGGGGAGGAAGTGTAGGAGCGGGCGTGGGCAGGTCCGCCCAGCGTGACTCCCGCCAGGAAGTGCTATGAGCTCCCTGTGCAGGCGGGGGAGGGGATTCCCTCAGCCGGGAGCACACCCGCCTCCCTGAGGCTAAGCGCTGCCTCAGGGAGATCGGCGCCGCATTTAAAAATGGTGGAGGTGCAAAACAAAATTTCCCTGACACGGTCACATGAGTTGGGACATGTCCCATCAGTTCAAATCAAAACGTTCATTAAATTTTTAGAAACCCTCATGAAACCTCATCCCGCCCGTGGACGAGGTTTCATGCTTTTCTCTGAAGCCCCTCTGAAGCTCCCGGTCTGTCCGACAACCCTAAGGTTAGACGGGCGGGTCCATTAATGAGGCTAATGACTTTTTCGATGGCCTCAATTGGCCGTTGACAGGTCGGCGGGTGCGCGGCTGATTCGGCAGCGCCCCCGCCAACCTGAAAATGGAAATGAGGCGGAGTGATGTCATCCCGTGTCGTTTTACACATCGGCGTGTGGGCCCCACCCCCGCTGGCCGACCTCAAGATCCTGCCCACAGTTCCTTCAAGTTCTTTCACTGCTTGTCCATGATGGAGTGACCAGCGCAGGTGCGGATGGGTTCATGCGCTGTTGTATGGGGCAGTGGGCAGGTGGTGGCACGGTGGTTATTGTCACTGGGCTAGCATTCCAGAGACCCAGGGCGATGTTCTGGGGGGACCCAGGGGTTCGAATCCCACCACGGCAGAGGGTGGAATTTGAATTCAATAAAAATCTGGAATGAAGAGTCTAATGATGACCATGAAAGCGTTGTTGACTGTTGTAAAAATGGAACCCTTCCTTCAGGGAAGGGAATCTGCTGTCCTTACCTGGTCTGGTCTGGCCTACACGTGACTCCAGACCCACAGCGATGTGGTTGACGCTTGAATGCCCCCTGAACAAGGGCAATTAGGGACGGGCAATAAATGCTGGCCTAGCCAGCGACGCCCACATCCCACAAGCAAATGTTCTTTTTAAAAACCTCGTGCATGCGGAAGAGATGGAATTGTCATGTCTTTTGCTTTGGAATGTTCTTTCTTGTAAATAATGTCTTCTTCTCCTGCTACCTGTTAAGGAGCAATAATTCTCTCACCACACAATGGGACCCGCTCAAGCATTTCATTGGGCCTAGAGCTTCTGTGGACAGTGTCATTGTGTCAAGTTGCCCAGGTCAGGAGCTGCCCATTTCTCACCCGATTTTCCACCCCAGGAACCATTGACAAACCTGCAGCCCGGCAGCTCCGGACTCCTCCTGCGGAGGGCAACAGAGTCACGGGAGTGAAGCCCCCCCACCCTCCCCCCCCCCCTTTTTTACAGCACTAGCTGCCATGAAGCAGGTAAGGATGAAGGTGCAGCCACCTTGAGAAGCCAGGGGAGAAGGTACGTGTGTAAGACAAGTGGGTGAGGGGTTAGGGTGGGTGAGGTCGGAGGGTCGGGGTGGGGGCGTCAGGTAGTTAGGAGGACTTGTCAGGTGGTCAGCGGGAGTCAGGAGGGTGGGGGGGGGTGGTGGTAGCTGTGTTGTCCGGAGGGTAGCTGTGGGGAGGGTTGTCGGGAGAGTGGAGGGGTAATCATGGGGTTCGGGGTGTAGTTGGAAGGGTTGGGGTTAGTTGGGGTTTGAGGGTATTCGGGGGGGGGGTCAGTACCATGGTTACCCAGGAGTTATACGTGGTTTTAATGCTTCTACCTTCACCTGGATAACTATTACGCTAAGAGACTCAGAACCATCCAAAGTCTACAATTTAAACAGGAGTTTCAGATGCTGCCCAGTGCTGGATAATGACTCACTGGGAGTTTAAACTACCCGGGCAATTCCTGGGAAGTCCTTGCATGAGGACTTCTGGTGGGGGGGAAGTCACTCAGCAGGTCTTCTGGGATACCTCCAAGGTCGAATTCCCCCGAGGACCGGAATTTCTGGGCCATTATTCTCCAGCAGGAGCCAGTGAATCGATTCTCTCAGCTAGTTCTTTACCTTCTGATACAAGGAGAGAAATCTGCAGGGCTCCAAGGGAAGGAGCCAGAATAGGCATAATGAATGGGCCAAATGGTCTGCTGCTGTGTTATATCGTTCTATGAAAGGCCCTGGGCTTTTTAATCTGTTTTTCTCTGTGAGGCAATTCCATGATTTTGCGGGAATAGAAGGTTTCTAACACTGACCGTAGGGTCATACCTGTCAGCAAGTTTTCTAAGATTGCTCCCCTAGTGTTTTGGCTCACCATAACTGAAGTTTAAGTTAACTTTAAATTAACAGCTTCAACCGAACAGAGGTCCCCAGCTCCTTGTAGCAGATTCCACTTGGCGTCAGGTGGAATAATATTCTTGGAGGCATTGGACTGTCCTCCTCAGTCCCTCTCCCCTCCTTCTCCTGCCCCCTCACAACAGTCTCCCTTTTCCTCCTCCTATCTCTCCTTCTCTTGCACCCTCCCACACACGCACCCAGACAATCAGTAAAGGCCCCTGCCTGTCAACGAAGCTGAGCTGCAGTCGGTGCAGATATGTCTTGCTAGCTGCTAAAAACGTAGCAGCACTAATAATTCGGGTAGCTGGAAGGGAGGGACAGCTCCTTTAGTCACTGAGGAGTTTTCACTTCCCTATTTAAATGAGGCAAGGCGTTTGTGCTCATTCAGCAACTGGGGGCTCTGTTGGATGTGAACAACTGTGCCTGGATGGTAATCCAGGCAGGGAGAGGAAAGTCCCTTGGCAGGAAGCTCTGGCGAAGCTGTAGTTAGGTCCCCCTGGGTACACCATCTGATGGAATGTCTCCCGCATGCACCTAGAAACAATGAGTGCACATTTCAGGTGTAATTTCATCTACACTGAGAGTGAACGATGACTTAATCCAATGTTTCAAAAGAAAAGCTTCCAATTATATGGAATGTTTTTGCTGTAGGGCAAGATTAATTCATATATCAACGGCACAGATCCAGCAACTTTACAAGAACTGAAGATCTAAAAGCGCTCTAAAGGTGTTGAGGGGTATGGGGAGAGAGCGGGAGTACGGTGTTGAGTTAGAGGATCAGCCATGATCGTACTGAATGCTCAAAGGACCGAATGACCAATTTCTGCTCCTATTTTCTATGTTTCAAATTTTTTGAAAGGTGTGGAACTTGCAATTTCACATTCAGACGGGTCTGGGTGCCCTTGTACATCATTCTCAGAAAGTTAACATGCCCATACAGCAAATGGTATGTTGGCTTTTGTTTCAAAGGGGTTGGAGTATAGAGTAGAGCAGTCTTACCACACCTGGAGTATCATATACAGTTCTGGTCTCCTTACCAAAGGAAGGATATACTTGCCTTGGAGAGAGTGCAACAAAGATTGACCAGGCTTGTTCCTGCGGGAACGGGATTGTCCGATGAGGAGAGATTGAGTTGGCCAGGTTCATATTCCCTGGAGTTTAGAAGAATGAGAATTGATTTAATTGAAACATAAAAGTTTCCTAAGGGGCTTTACAGGATAATGTTGCCCCTAGCTGGGGAATCTATATCGTGGGGTTATGGTCTCAGAATAAGGGGTTTGCCATTTAGGACTGAGAAGATGAGAAATTTCTTCAGTCAAAGGGTTATGAATCATTGGAGTCCTCTACCCCAGAGACTGCGAATTTTCAGCTGTTGAGCCTTTCAAGACAGAGATTAATCACTTTTAGGGCGCTAAGGCAAGGGACATGCCACGATCTTACCGAATGGTAGAGCAGAATTCAAGGGTCAAACAGTCCAGATCCAAATTCCTATGTGATTTCATGACACACAGCGGGGAGGATGTTGGTCAGATGGTAAATGTTTCTGTGGTGGAACAGCAAATTGCCCATCAATTTGTGACAAATAGGGATGGTAATAGTTGTCTTTCGGAGTGACTAAAGGTGAGGACAGCAAACTTACTGTTATTTTCCCAGCATATCCTGGACCAATTACTTTCAGATCAAAAACCTGCTTCTTCCCAGCACTTACTTTTCTTCCAGTGGCTGCAATCTGTTTCTTTCAAACTAGAAGCTTTCCTGACATTGTTTGAAGATGAAAGCAGTGTCTGATGAGGTCTGTCCCATCACACACCCAAGTTTGCATTATTATCATTCATCTTTTGTCATGTTGGATCACTGGGTCCTTCACTGCTTGGCATATTTTGTGCATTTTACATTTCAATGCTTGGTTGTGCTATTGACATTTAATGAGTTTCAGAAGGAGCTTTCTTTTGGCCCATTCTCAGGTTGGGATAGTCAGTGGCGAAGGCAGCATTAATTGTCCATTAATTTGCCCTGAGAAGGTTGGTGGTGGGCCTTCTTCCTGAAGCACTGCTGTCCATGTCGTGAAGGTGGACGAGTCTCTACCAGGAGGTAATGTCACTGGGCTAGTAATCCAGAGGCCCAGGATAATGGTCTGGGGAACCACAGTTTCAAATCTCCACCATCGCACGGAGCTGAAAAGTTGGTGACACAATCATTAACTATCGGAAAAAAACCCAACTGGAAAAGACGGTTGTGAGGCCGGCCTTGTTATATAGTGCAGGAACT